>CM053769.1:72134589-72166168 GCA_028658325.1 Potorous gilbertii
GATAATGTGAAATGTCTCACTGGAAAAACAACTGACCTGGAAAATAGATCCAGGAGAGACAATTTAAAAATTATGGGACTGCCTGAAAGTCTTGATCAAAAAAAGAACCTAGACATCATCTTTCATGAAATTATCAAGGAAAACTGTCCTGATATTCTAGAACCAGGGGACAAAATAAGTATTCAAGGAATCCACCGATCACCTCCTGAAAGAGATCCAAAAAGAGAAACTCCTAGGAACATTGTGGCCAAATTCCAGAGTTCCATGGTCAAGGAGAAAACATTGCAAGCAGCTAGAAAGAAACAATTCAAGTATTGTGGAAAATACAATGAGGATAATCCAAGATCTAGCAGCTTCTACATTAAGGGATCAAAGGGTGTGGAATATCATATTCCAGCAGTCAAAGGAACTAGGATTAAATCCAAGAATCACCTACCCAGCAAAACTGAGTATAATGCTTCAGGGGAAAAATGGTCTTTCAGTGAAACAGAGAACTTTCAAGCATTCTTGATGAAAAGACCAGAGCTGGAAAGAAAATTTGACTTTGAAACACAAGAATGAAGAGAAGCATAGAAAGGTAAACAGCAATGAAAAGTCATAAGAGACTTACTAAAGTTGAATTATTTGCATTCCTACAGGGAAAGACAATATTTGTAACTCTTGAAACTTTTTTCTGTAACTGGGTAGTTGGTGGGATTACACACACACACACACACACACACACACACACACACACACACACAGACAAAGGTAGAGATAGAAAGATAGAGAAGCAGAGAGCACAGGGTGAATTGAATAGGATGGGATCCTATCTTCAAATAATGAAATTAAGCAGTGAGAGAGAAAAAATTGGGAAGAGAAAGGCAGAAATGGAATGGGCCAAATTATCTCTCATAAAAGAGGCAAGTAAAAGACTTTTAAGTGGAGAGAAAAAGGGGGGAGGTGGGAGAAAAAATCATGAAGTTACTCTCATTACATTTGAGTAAAGGAAGGAATAAAATGCACACTCATTTTGGTATCAAAACCTATCTTACAATATAGGATAGTGGGGGAGAAGGGAATAATCAGGGTCGGAGAGGCAGGATAGGATGGAGGGAAATACAGTTAGTCTTACACAACACAACTATTATGGAAGTCATTTGCAAAACTACACAGATATGGCCTATCTTGAATTGCTTGCCTTCCCAAAGGGAATGAGTGGGGAGGGAGGGATAAAGAGAAGTCGAAACTCAAAGTTTTAGAAATAACTGTTGAATATTTTTCTTGCAACTAGGAAATAAGTAATACAGGTGATAGGGTATAGAAATTTATCTTGCTTTTCAGGACAAAAGAGAAGATGGGGATAAAGGAAGGGAGGGATGTTAGAAGGGAAGACAGATTGGTGATAGGGGCAATTAGAATGCTCAGCGTTGTGGGTTGGGGGGAGGGGATAAATGGGGAGAAAATTTCGAACCCAAAATTTTGTGGAAATGAATGTTGAACACTTAAATAAATAAATTTAAATATGAAAAAAGTAGAAAAAAATGAAGTAGGGAGACTGTTGGATAAAATGGGTTTTGAAGAGGCAATGACATCAATTAAGGCCTTATTTCAACAATAACAGCCAGAAGGTGGTCATATACCTGAGAGCCAGTGTGGCTTCAGAAAGGGCCAAGGAACGGTCCATATGGTGTTTGCTGCCCAAAAACTCCGGGAGAAATGCCAGGAGCAGAACAGAAGTCTGTACACAATGTTTGTAGATCTGACCAAGGCCTTTGACACTGTTAGTCATGAAGGCTTATGGGAAATTATGTCAAAATTAGGTTGCTTGGAGAAGTTCATCAGTATTGTACGTCAATTTCATGATGGTATATTTACCTGGGTGCTGGATAATGGACAATGCTCTTGTGCTTTCCCAGTCCCAATGGAATGAAACAAGGTTGTGTGCTTACTCCCATGCTTTTTAGCATGGTGTTTTCAGCCATGTTGACAAATGCTTTCAATGAGGATGAACATGGCGTCAAGGTCAACCACCATACTACTGGTAAGTTCTTCAATTTGAAAAAGTTACAAGCCAAGATCAAAATGGAGGGAGTGTTGGCACATGATTTTGTTTGCAGATGATTGTGAACTCAATGCAGCCTCTGAAGCATAGTTGCAACAAAGGATGGATCAATTCTCTGCTTCCTGTGCTAATTTTGACCTAATAACTAACACCAAAAAACACAAGTGCTCCATCAGCCACCATCACACCATCCATACATGGAACCATTGGTTACAACAAATGGAGAAGTTTTGAATGCTGTGGATAAGTTCATTTACCTTGGTAGTCTCCTTTCTAGGGATATACACATTGACAATGAGATTGATGGACACACTGCCAGAGCTAGCTTAGTGTTTGGGAGGCTCCAAAGAAAGATTTGAGAGAGAAGAGGTATTAGACTGACTGCCAAATTGAAGGTCTACAGAGCTGTTATGCTGACCTCATTGTTATATGCTTGTTAAACATGGACAGTCTACCAGTGCCATGCCAGGAAACTGAACTGTTTCCATTTGAACTGTCTTAGGAAGATTCTGAGGATCACTTGCCAGGATAAGGCACAAGACACTGAAGTCCTTGCTTGAGCTGAACTGCCAAGTATTCAAACTATACTTCAGAGAGTGCAACTCCAATGGGCTGGTCATGTTGTTCAAATGCAAAACGTACGCTTGTCAAAAAGACTACTTTATGGAGAACTTCCATGGGGCAGGCAATCACATGGTGGCAAGGACACTCTCAAGGTCCCTCTCAAGAACTTTGGATTTGACTATGCAACATGGGAGACACTGGCACAGGTCCACTCAGCATGGCGTGCCCACATAAGAAAAGGTACTATGCTCTTTGAGCAAAGCAGAATCGGAACAGCACAAAGTAAACACAGGATGTGCAAATTTAGGATATCCACTCCAAATATTCATACGGACTATCTGTGCCCAATCTGTGGTAGAGCATTCTGAGTTCTTATTGGTCTGATCAGCCACAGTGGGATGCACTGAAATTTCACTTTACAATGGTGATGCCACTTTGGTCCTCTTTGAAGACGAAGGGTAATAACCATTTCAACAATAAAGGGAAAGATCTGTGATTTGAACAAAATATGGAAGGATTTGCCAGTATGGACAATTCCCAGTTTGAGAAAGATAGAGTCCTTGAAACAAAGAATCTTATGGTCTCGTAGGAGATGTGTGCAAATAACTATATAATTGGAGTTACAATGAAGTAAATCCATAGAAGGCATCTGACAGAGAGAAATACAACTTATTTGGGGAGGGAGAGAGAAGGAGGGAACACTTCTAACTCAGCACACTCAGTCTACCCTGGGGTGGTTTACAGTTTTTGTGGTTGTGGTTTTTAGATTTTGCTGTATCTGTGATATTGCTGATATGGGTATTTCCTCTAATAACAGGGATCATATTTTCCCATACCTGTACATCCTGCTTGTCACTGTCATCCAGTTTCCTCAGAGAGGATTTATAGAACCCCCTCTGTGAAAGATCAATGAGAGGTCTGACTATCTTTTATTGTTGTCTATAGTAACAGCCTCTCACATTTCAGCCTTGACTCACTAAATAGAATCTAATTCCCTTAAAGGTATGAACATTTCTTTTGTTTCCCTCTTGGTCCTCAGATGAGCCCTGGGCACCTCTTGCAGGATTGACCTTTGACAAAATTGAATAGTAGGAATCTGTGTCTAGTGTCTAGAGTTTTTCTCCTTTTTTACTTCCTTGTCAATAATACTTCCTTCTTTTGAGTTATCCAGGATCCCCCTACTCTCTCCCTCAGACCAGTCTTTATCTCCTTTTATTCGTCATCATTCATTCACCCCATAATGTCAATAATGGATAAAAACTTAACTCTTGTTCTCTTTAGGCATCAAAAACAAAACAAAACAAAACAAAATCCCCCAAAATTCAAGGAATAATCCCAATCATGGAATTCAGGCAACAAGTCAAGAAGTATTTATTAAGCACTTACTATACATCAGGCACAATGCTAGGTGCTAATGATACAAAGGTAGGCAAAAATTATCCTTTCCCTCATGTAGTTTATATTCTAATAGGAAGATGCTATGCAAAAGTCAGACAGTAGGGAGAATTTGAGGAAACAGTAATCTAGTCCTCAAATCCTATCAGAAATGCCTCAGGGTGAGGTTGACCTCTTCACTAATGACAAGTATTTTCATTTTTGTTGACATGGTACAAATCAGAAAAAAAAGTGCTGTAAAACTGTCTGCATTGAGCTTCCGGCAGAATCTTGATGAAATCAATATATTCTTGATAAGAAACTGAGATATTATCTTCCTTGGATTTGACCCTTTTTGATAGTTCCTACTAAAATTTGCGAACATGTTACAGGTATGGAGGATTTTGCTAAGCAGCAGAAGAGACCGTTTAGTATCCTGTTGCCTCCCTAAAGGTTGCCTGCTCAAGTATAAGTATTATGGGGAGGTAATATTCCTGGGTCCTCTTTCAAGGGAGTTTGTTCCCAGAAATACTAGAAAAGCTTAGTTATTTGTGTATCTCATTCATTAGAATTTATGTTTCTTGAGAGTCAGGACTCTGTGTGTATATCTATGTGTCTGTTGCATTGTTTGATGTTTTTGGTTAGGTGGGAGGCAGGAAGGTAGGGGTAGGTCTTTTTTAGTATTCCCAAAACTTAGTTCAGTATCAGGCACATAGTAAGCACTTAGAACGATCATTGCCTGCTTGACTGACTAACTAATAACTCTAACACTCTAATAACAGGGGATGATAAACTATAGCCCCTCAGGCCAAATCTAGCTTTTCACCTATTTTTGTATAGATCACAGCTAAGAAATAAAGTTTTTATTATATTTAAAAATATGAAGACCATCTTAGCTATGCCTACAAAGACAGACTGTCATGATTTAGCTCTCGTGGCATAGCCAATCTAGTCTTCAAACCATTGTCTTATAATACTACAGAGACCCAGGGATCATTAAAGTAGATATTACCAGTAATAGACTAGGAGTTAAGAGATTTGAGCTCTATTCCTGACTTTTGCATTTGCTTTCTGTATGACCTTGAGTAAGTCACTTAATCTCCTTGATTTGTTCTTCTGGAAAATGTATAGGGTTGGAGAAGATGATCTTTAAGGTTGTGTTTTTTTGCTCAAAAAATACTGTGATTCTATGTTCTTTCCATTTGACTTTAAACCTGAGTGATGAGAAAGGCTCAGAGGCAAGGGTTTCTCTGCATCTATTTCTACTAGTCTTTGTTACTTTGTTTGGAGATTTTCCTTTGAAAGGAGGTACTTGTAAGTTTAATTTATGAAGTTCTTTGATTTTTGAGGAGAAATTTCATACTGATGGAAAGTGAGTCAGTGTGTTTCCTTGAAGTGAGAGAAAACAAATGGAACTGAGTAGCAGAGGCATTCAAGCTGATACCAGCCATCAGTATAGATTTGGCCAGGATCTCATACACACACATACACACACACACACACACACACACAATTAACACAAAATAATTTGGGTAGAGTGGAGACAATAGCATCTGGGGGAAATAGGAAATAGCATCCACGTGGGAAAGGGCATGTGACCCAAGCTTTGAAGGACCCTAGGGATTCTGACAGGTGGCAGTAACTTTCAGAGGATGGGGGAAGGACAGAAAAATGGACAATGGACTGTGACATATGATGAACATTAAGAAGATTGGCATAGCTGGACCACTGAATGCCTGAAGGGGGATAGTATCTAAATACTCTTGGAAAGGCAGGTTACTATGAAGAAATCCCCATATTATTCACTATTATGAGCTAAGTCATTGAATGGCCTAATTAAAATGCAAATATTCTCTAAGAAAGGATCATGTTCAGTCATTATTAACCATAAACTTTTTGGTGTGAAGGAGTTTATCAGACTGGTTGCAGAAAATACACATGTGCATGCACACACACACACACAGTCTTGAGAAAATGGGAAACAAGACAGATGAGTTTTGATGTCAAATAGGCAAAGATGTAAAACAAAAGGTCTTGATTAGAATAGTCAGTCTTGGCTGTAAGCTAGCAGTGGGAACCCCGGACAGCATGAATTTGCTAGGACAGAAGTGGGGTGACATGCTCAGAGAAAGGAGGCTCCCAACGAGATCCTTAGTGTTTTGAAAATTTTGCCAAAGACTTTTGTTATCTACTTTGAAGACAGAAGACTTGAATTCTGATCATGACTCTGCCTCTAATTTACCATATGACCTGGGTCATTTAACCTCTCTGGGTCTCAATGACCTCATTTTTCAAAATGAATGGGAGACAGATGAGTAAACTAGATTATCTCTTAGGTCTCTTCCATTCTGAAAATTTTATGAAGTAGGAAATAAGAAGATGAGTCCAAGAAGCCAAATCTAATGTTTCTCACTGAGACATGGTTGCTTTCTTTCACAAGCCTTTCTCATCCCAAACTCTACTTCAAAGGAAGCCAAAACAAACATAGTCCCTTGGATGTCCACCATACATGATATATATAAGGTGTTTAACATAGAAATATACTTTATTATAAGATCATAAGTTTAGAACTGGAAGGAAACTGAGAAGTTAACCAATCTTCCTTGTTTTACTGATGAGGAAACTGAGGCCCAGAGAAGTGATTTGTCTAAGGTGAGATAGGAATTAAAAGAGCTTGAATCTGAACCCAGGTCCTGTGACTGTAGGTTTTGATACCATGGTGCTTCATGTAAAATTCTCATTATACTGTCAAATGATTATTGTCAAAAATCTCAAAATAATTTCTAGATGCCATATTGATCTCCTATCTAAGATTGGTCAACTTCTGTAACAAGATCTTCGGAAGGAAAGAATCTGCAAAATGTTTCCAGGTGAGGCAGAATGAAAGGAATAGGGGAGTGGGGGAGGGTTCCTTTTAAAACAAATTATAATTTTTTAAAGTTTCCCCTCCAAAATTAATATCTTTTCCCTCTATCAGTTGGGCATCTACTCCTCCAGCAAACAAATGAGAGAGAGCCTAGGTCCCCCTCCATCACCTTCTCTCTCCTATCTCATCAATGGAACAAGTTCAATTAGATTGTCTGACTGTTAATTTACTAATTGGAGATTCAAAGCTCTTTACCACAAAATCGTAGCAATTGTTCAGGGGCTAAACTTCAATAAAAGAATTTAATTTGGAGAGCACTTGCATTAAATTGAATTCTGAAAAAAATTATTTTGATGGGCTCTCAAAGGAGTCTATTTTGAACCAATAAATATGCCAATGTTGCTGCCTTCAGCCTCACTCTGTTGTCACCTAGCCTTGGCAAAATCATTCAAAGGACTAGATTTCATCTCATGGAAATTACAGGTATCCGGAGAAGAATACAAAAGGAGTTACTTCATGGGAGAGACAGATAGGTGGTCTCTCTGTGTTTCTTTCATCTTCTTTCTCATTCTGGAAATTTCTCCTTATCTCCACAGGTTCTGCTCTTTCTGTGCCTATTTCTCTTTCTCCCTTCTCTCTCCCTCTCTTACTCCCCCCCCCCTACTCCAACTCCCTCCTCTTTCTTTTCTCCCCATATGCTATTTAAAAATGCTTATCACCTTCTCCCAGGAAAAGTCACAATTTGCATGAAAGAGAAATACACTCTGAGAGGCTGAGAGCTGGACTTCAAAGTCTGAGGTTGCTATGAAGGCTGCTTTGGGGAATAAGGTGAGATTTCACCCTCGCTCCATAGCTTACTGGCAGCCAAACTCAGCACAAATGGAAAGGCCAAACTCTTCTCGGTAGGGCAAAGTGCCAATGTGCTATTCCAGTGACCTAGGCGCTACTACCTCTATCATAAAGTCAGATCATTCTACATTCCTCAAACCCCAGACAACTGAAGGATTTCCAAACCTAAACCTTAGAGGGAGATCATGGGGACATAGTTTTAGAGTTGGAAGTGACCTACCTCAGAGGTTATTTAGTTCAAACTCTACATTAAAAATTTTTTAAATTCTGAACTTAAGTAATAATACAATTAGGCAATAATATGATTTCCATAACATAGAATAGAAAAAGAGATGATTGAATATGACACTGTAAATCTGTTATGCACCACTTGGTATTCCTTTTAAATATGTAATAAAGTTATCATATAATTTTATTTCTTTTCCTCCCCCCTGCCCTAGAGATAGATACCATTGGACACAAATATGTGTGTATACATACATAATAAATATATATTATATATATATATACACAAAAAACCATTCAATACACCTATTTTTTGTATATATACATATAAAACTATTTGATACACCTATTTATTCATTCTTTTTTTATGAATGCAGATAGTATCTTTTTTATATGTCCTTTATTTTATAATTTGAGCATTTATAATATTCAAAATGACTTAGTCACTCAAAGTTGTTCATAAAACAGTATTGTTGTTACTGTACACAACGTTCTCTTTGTTCTTGTGACCTCTATATTTCAAAGAAGGGGGACCTGAAGCCCAGAGAGGTTCACTCAGCTGCCTAAGATTAGACAGCTAGTGAATAACTGCAAGGATCTGAATCAAGGCACTGGCTACAAATCAAATCTTCTTTACACTGTATATTGAAAACTAAAGGCAACTGAAGTATTGACTCAGAAGTCTAGGGGCAACTTTGCTGTTGAGTCATATCAGTTGTATCTGACTCTTTATGGTCCCATTTGCAGTTTTCTTGGCAAAGATACTGGAGTGGTTTGCTATTTCCTTTTCTACTCAATTTACAGATGGGGAAACTGAGGCAAACAGAGTTTAGTGACTTGTCCAGGGTCTTACAGCCAGTAAGTATCTGAGGCCAGATTTGAACTCAGGGAGATGAATCTTCATGACTTCAGAACCTATACTCCATCCACTGCACCACTTAGCTGCCCATAAGAAGACAATACATTAAAAGAAAGCTAAAGGGTGAGGGGGCAGTTTAGGGGTATGATGAAGATGATGGTAGTGTTAAAACCAAGCAGAGCTGCTGGTGAAAAGTGAAGAAATGATGGGATTCTGAGCCTTCTACAAAGGCTTTGGTTGGAGTTCTTTTTGCTCTGCCCTCCAATCAGAGAGGTTTCTGCAACTGAGGGTACTGATGAGGTATAAGTGGCAAAAATGAAAGAATCTATGGTGATGTATTTACAAATAATGAGTTAATCTGTTAATGAGTTTATCTTGGGGGAGGGAGGTATATGATGAAGTTATGATGTAATTGAAACCAAGCTGAGGGATTCTTGACAAATGTTACCTACAACAGTGCTCTGAAGACACTAGACACATGAAACATTTTCCTCAACTGAAATGAATTGATGGTAATATTTAACACAGGAGGGATGAATTAGAAGGCAGAGGTTTGGATTTGAATCCCCACCATACACTCACTACATGTCTGACCTTGGAATATCTTAGCATTTGCTTCCTCATCTTTAGAATGAAGGTGATACTGTGAATGACTTAGCTATTCCAAAGGACTCATGATGCTATCCGTGTCCAGGGAAAGAATTGATGAAGCCTGAATACAGATTGAAACATACTATTTTTCACTTCTTGTGTTTTTTCATGGCTTCCTTTTTCTTTGGGTCTGTATCTTCTTTCACAACATGACTAATGTGGTAATATGCTTTGCATGGTTGAGCATGTATAACCTATATCAAATTGCTTACTCTCTCAAGGAGGGGAAATATGAGGGAGAGGAAAATTGGAACTCAAAATTTTTGAAAGATGAATGTTAAAAATTGTCTTTACATGTAACTGAGGGAGAATAAAATATTATTTAAAAATTAAAATTAATTTATTCAAATGTAAATAGTTCCAAACTAAATCCAATTTATTATATAGATACTTAATATTAAGTTTGTGACAGAATGTTTAATAATAAAAATGATGCTGGTTAGTTGCTTCATTTAAAAAGTGATGGTGATTGCTTAGATGACATCTAAGGTTCCTTCAAATTCTAAATGTATGATCCTATGAGTTTCAACCTTTTTCCCAACCCCACACATTTTTTTTAACTTTTATTCTTGTTCTGGGAACAGTAATCAATTCAATTCTCCCATTGCTACTGGAAAGATCTTGACCATCACCTGCCCTGAGGCTCTACTAATAGCTTCTTTGACTAACCAAACCAAAAACCCTTTTTCCTGGCTCCCATTTCCCCTATCACACCCTCCAATTAGAATATAAGAACCTAGAGGAGAGGAACTGTCTCATTACCTTCATTGTATCCTTAATTCCTATTATATTTTTCCTTTCCTTTCCCTCCTTCCTTCCTTCCTTCCTTCCTTCCTTCCTTTCTTTCTTTCTAGAAATATAATTGCATTGTCATAGAGAACTCTCACTGAGAACACTCACCCTACCAAAGGTGATCAAGGCCCACTTTACAATTTATAGTCTTTATGAGTTGCCTGAGGTCCTGAGAGGTTATGTGATTCCTCTGTGGTCATATGGCTAGTATGTAGTAGATGCAAGATTTGAACTCAGATCTTCTTGACTTGGAGTGGCAAATTCTTTCCACCACTTCATGGTGCCTCTCTTTCTCACACTATAACAACAAGACTTGTTGATTGATAAAAGCACTCGATCAATAATTTTCTTATATTTAAAGGTCCCATGGCCAAAGGATCTTTGGGACCTAGAGTTCTTTGAGGATGTAAAGCTTTTGTGGAACTTGTCCTTAATCCTGGTTATCTCCTCTAGGAATAAGAGGCAGCTACCAGGCTAGTTATGTGACTTTAGATAAATTATGTCACCTCTCTTGATCTCCATTTCCTCTTCTCCTAAAAACAGACATTTTCGTAGTACAATAAAGTTTGCAAAGGATATTATGATTATGTCAATTGACCCTTTCAACGACCCTTTAAGATAGGTACTACTTATGTTGCTGCCCTCCTTTCACAGTTTCAAAAACAGACTCAGTGACGTTAAGGGATTTGTTCATGGTCATCAGCTAGTAAGGAGCAGAAGAGGGATTTGAACCCAGTCCTGAATCCAAAGCAAGGACTTTCTTAACTCATGCACTGCCTATTGAATCGAGCGCTTAGGCAAGGTGACCTCTAAGGCATCATCCTAGCTCTGAAACTTAATGATCCTATATTTAATCGATGAAGTTAAATTCTTTTCTCTTTTCAACTAACTGATCAATAAACACTTATCACATGGGCACTTTGTAACAGACTCTGTGTTAAGCATTGGAAATATAAAATAGATGCAAAATAGAGGCAAAAATCAGTCCCTGCCCTAAAAGAGTTTAGAAAGGAATGAGGGAGACAATATGCAACAAACATGTGCCAAACAAAGTATATAAGTGATAAATAGAAAATTCGAGTCAGGAAGTATTGGAACTAACAGGGGTTGGAGAAGGCTTCCTATAGAAAGTAGAGTTTTATTTAGGACTTAAAAGAAGTCAGGAAAGCTGAGGGGCAGCGATGAGGAGAAAGAGCCTATCAAGTTGGGAGCACAGCCAGAGAAAATTCTCAGAGTTGAGAGATGAAGTGTCTTGCTCATGGAACAATCAGGGTCATTGAACTGATTGGGGAGTAAGGTGCAAGAAGACTGGAAAGGTAGGAGGCTAGGTTATAAGGGACTACTGAATAGAGTTTAGAGGATAGAGATAGCTAGGAGGCACAATGGATAGGGACTGGCCTGGAGTCAGTAAGACATCTTCCTGAGTTCAAATATGGCCGCAGACACTAGATGATTGACTTTGGGCAAGTCGTTTAACCCCGTTTGCCTCCGTTTTCTCATTTGTAAAATGATCTGGAGAAGGAAATGCAAACGACTCTAATGTGTTTGCCAAGAAAATCCCAATGGGGTCATGATGAGTAAGACATGATTGAACAACAGATCAGGTTACGATGAAAGCTATGAAACAGCACCTCCTTTGGGAATGAATGTGGGAGAAGAGGGAGAAGAAAAGAGCGAAACATTGAAGCCAGCATAAAGTATGGGGTAACAAGAGATTTCTTTTTCCACTTAGGGGAGTAGGAGGCAGTTTGTGCTGGTGGAGTTCAGATCTCAGGGTGATCCATCAGGCGTTACCATGAGATGGGGCAGATTCCAAAATCCCTTTGGTCAGTATAAAAGTCAAGCTGAGGACAGACGGGCCATGGAAGAATGATGGCATCTACTAGAATCAGGGGGTGAGGACTTTCCCATCCTCCAGGACCTACTTTGGCTGCCGCTCAGAGCCATGAGTCAGAAATCACAAGTTATTCTCCACTTTCTGTCATTATGTCCAATTGACCTTCTGAAAGCTAATGCATTACATGTTTATATATTGCTTTGAGGCTAAAGAAGAAATTCCCTTAACAATATACCCTAGAAGGGGAAATGGTATTTTTATTTAACTGTTGAGACAAAAGAAGTTTAGGTAAGTTAATATGATACGTTGTCCAAAGTCACAATGATAGGAACATTTGAACTGGTCTTCTGACTATAAGCATATTGGCATAAACGTGGCAGGGCCTAATCCATCAGAAATTTATTAAGCATCTCCTTTCCTCCCCTGTTATCACTATTCCCTCTTCTAATCATGCTCCTGATTTCCTCTGGACCTCAAAACTATGGTCTCTCTACTTGCTAGCTCATCCTGGAATTTTCCTCAGTGTCTTAGACATTCTCATCCTGAAACAACCTCCCACCCCATCTCAACCCACTCAGCATGGAATGTTCCTCTCCACCCTGCTCTTATTGGTGATTCCTCCTGGATCTTCCTTTTTGTGGAGAGGTCACATTTGGCCTGCCTCCATTGTCCTCCTGACTCTGTTCCTGACTTTCTTCAAACTTTAAAACCATGCTCCAGTCCCTGATATATTCTTCTACCCTCCCCTCCACATTCACTTTTCAGTTCCTTTTTGGGTGTTATCTTATTGAATAAAATGTAAGGTCCGTGAAGGTAGGGACTCCATTTATCTGAGTCACCAGCACACAGCCCAGGACCTGACACATAATAAGCACTTAAATATTTGCTTTCCTTTATCCTTCCTATTATGGAGAGAATACAAAGACATATAATATATATAGCCCTTAAATGCAAAGACTTTATAATCTGGAACAGGGGTGTCAAACACATGGCCTGGAGTTACAAAACTGTTAAGTGTCCCCAATCAGATGAAAATGTAATTGGGAAATATTTAACAAAATAAATGAAAATACAGTAGAATATAGATAAAATATTAATAAGTGGTTTTCTAAGTCAATATGCAACCAGAGGGATCCTAATATAGGTTCAGTAGCTTCATTTCTTTCTTTCATTTTGTCTCACTGATTTAGAGGATGGGAGGAATACACACACACACACACACACACACACACACACACACAGGGTACTGAACTCTGTAAGGGTATTCCTTTCTTTGTAATTCTAGCACTTAGCATGTCAGTAAATGCATAATAAATGCTTGTTGTCTTCACATAAATAGCTATAATGCAAACTAAAATATCCCAATTTTATGCGACACTAAGAGAAGTGCTTCATGAATTCTGATGAAAAAAGGATAATTTTATTTTGCTTGATGACTGTATAAGAAGCTAGGCATACTTGAACCTACATCAGTAATTGTCTTTTTTGTTCATTCTATCTCCATCCCTCTGCTTTGGGTGTCACTTGGGTGTACTATGGGTCACCTATCCCCTGGTGGGGACCCAACTGGTTGCAAAGTTTATACTTTCCACACCTTTCACATGATAATCCAGGGCCTCAAGACTTACCTGGCATTCCTCCACCTGTTACATGGAAGGGCTAGGCCCTGGAGTAGGAGTTCTCTCTCTTTCTCTCTGTCCAGGTGCTCTGCAGAAAGCAGGAAGAGACTGATCCAAGGATGCTAATGGGGAGTTGGGAGAGACATCCATTTGCAGATGTGTTCTATAGTTGGCACGCCATGGAAATGAGTTGTGTTGGCAGGAAATTAACCTGCAATTTAAAAAGCAAAATTGTCACTCTTCTTTGAAGAAGAAAAAGAATTGAGAACCTCACAAAAGATCTCATTGATGGGAACAACAGCCACTTAAAAATAAACAAGGACAAGAATCAGCTTCTTCAGTCCCTGAAAAGTGAAATTATATGTATCCTTGACTTGAATTTATCAAAAGCCCAGAATCTGCCAGAAATGAATTTTTTTTTTGAAAGGAGACTCCTGGGAGGTTGGGGATTGTTTGCTGATAGTCCTGGAAGGCGATGATGGGAAAGAAGGAGGAGGAAACTTTGATCTAGGGGTAGGAGGTCAAGCCACATCCATATTGAAACCGTACAAACTTTTACAAAATCAAGCACTTACCATTAAACTAGTGGTTTTCTTCTCTTAAAAAATTCTGAAAGAAGTAGCTGTTGCCAGGAAAACAAACTGAGAGGCACCCAGGACCTCTCAAATTGGATGGCGATGCCTCTGACCACTTTTTAAACAAATTGGAAGTGATTATGAGGTGAAAGAAAAGCAAAGAAGAAGATTTCTAATTCATAGGAAGCTAAGACGAGACTCATGATACTCATGTTGGGAGCCAGAAATGCCATTATTTGTCCTTTGTTCTCGAAGAGGACCATGATATCAGGGAGGTCATGCCATGACTTGCAAGTGAATTGGATTTAAGTGAGGAAGGGCTGTGTAAAGTCACCAGCCTCACTTTCATCTCCAGGGCCATCTGGGTCCAGTGGCAAGATATAGATCAAGATGACTGGAGATGATCTTCAAGGTATAGTTAGACCCTTAATGAATGCTTGCTAGGTCATGGAGCGTATAGAGTGCTGAGCCTGGAATCAATATTTGGACTGAAATCCTGACCCTGAGCAGTTCTTCCATTCATGTAACTAATACCTTAGTGTGGTGGAATAAGCACCCAGCTGGGAGTCAGGAAACCTCGGTTCTACTCTTGGCTGACACTAACTTTCATTATATGACCCTGAAATTACTTCCTCTTTCTGAGATTTAGTTTCTGTTAGCCAAATGAAGACCTTGGACTAGATGCTATTTATAAGGGCCTTCTATGAATCAATCTTAATACTGTGAATTCTTGGGGGTGGAGCAAGAAGGTAGAATTGTCTGCCAGTGGAAGGATTCAAACACATTTGTGAAGTGACTAGAACTTAAATCTAGTATGCAAGGCCACTTGGTTGTACTACTCACAAACAAAAGGCTTACTCTCACTTCCTTCACTTGTAAGAGGCTCAAGGGTGATTTGGGGCATATGACTGTAGACTTAGAACCAGACAGGACATTAGAGACCAACTACTCCAACCTGTTCATCTTACAGATGAAGAAATAGAAGCCCAGGGAAGTTGAGTTGCCTGGGGTCAGGATTTAAATCTACATCATCCTTATTCCAAGTTCAGCACTCTATCAACTGAACAATCTAGCTGTCTACACATTCCTTATATCTAATAGTTCCTTGCCAGAACGTGAACATTAGAGAGAGAGGGATGTTTTATATCTGGGGATGTTTAAGGAAGTCACTCTTGGGTACTGTTTCCTCTACACTGTTTCTTTTTATTCATTGCGACACAAGGCCACCTTCCCAAAGTAAGTCTGGTATAAGTATGCACCATGGTCTAAACCACTGTAGGGGATTCCAGACTTAATCATTTATTAGCCATGCAACAGGGAAGCTAGGTGGCATAGACAGTCCTGGGTTTGGAGACTTTGTTTCATGATTTCAAATCTTGTCTCATACACTTCCTAACTGTGTGAGCCTGAGCAAGTCACTTAACCTTGTTTGACTCAGTTTCCTCATCTGTAAAATGAACTAGAGAAGGAAATGGCAAACCATTCTAGTATCTTTGCCAAGAAAACTCCAAATGGGGTTACAAAGAGTTGGATATAACTGAAACAACTGAATGCAAAGTCATGCAACATTGAGAAAGTCATATCACTAAATCTCTTCAGAATTCAATTATCTCATCCACAAAATGAAGATAATGCATGTTTTCAGGGAAATAGTTTGTAAACTGCTATTTAAATAGGAGCTTTTGTTCCACAGAAGGCAACAAAAGACAGAAGGAAGCTGAGTTCGAAACCCACCAATTGCACTTACTGGTTGTGTGACCCTAAGTAGGTAACTTAACCTCTAAGTTGGCCTAAGAAGGGGTGGAAAACCTGCAGCCTCAAGGCCACATGTGACCTTCTAGATCCTTGGATGTGGTCTTTTGACAGAGTCCAAGTTTTACAGAACAAATCCTTTTGTTAAAGGGATTTATCCTGTGAAGTTTGACTTCAGTCAAAGAGTTACACTTGAGGACTTAGAGGGTTACATGTGGCCTTGAGACACAGATTCCCTACTCCTGATCTAAGACAGTTCCCTGGGCCTTCACTACCAAATAGAATGTAAGCTCCCTTGGGTTAAGGACTATCTCTATTTTTGTCTTTGTATTTTCAGTGATTAGGAGGGGTAGGTTTAGGTAGAAAAATAATGAATTTTGTTTCTGGATATATTGGATATGTCCAGCATATGAGGCTAGAGTGAATAAGGGGCCAGCTACAGATGGAACAGTGGATGGAGCACCAGCCCTGGAGTCCAGAGGACCTGACTTCAAATCCAGCCTCAGATGCTTGATACTTACTAGCTGTGTGACCCTGGGAAAGTCACTTAAATCCAATTGCCTAACAAAAAGAGAGAAAGAGAGAGAGACAGAGAAGAGAGAAGGGCCCAGGACAGAGCCTTGAGGTACAACCACATTTGGGCACAGGGAGAACAAGGATGATGATTCAGCAGAGAACACTGAAAGGAGCTAAGTAAGATGAAAGCTGAGACATGAGTGTCATAGAAACCCACAGAAGAGAGAGTGTCTAACGGGAAAAGGGTGGTTAACAATATCAGTTGCTATAGAGAGGTCAAAAACTGATAAGACCTGTGGGAGATGGGAAGCATCTGATTTGGCAATGAGACCATTGGTGACATGGGAGAGGGCAGTTTGAGTTACTCAGAAACCAAAATGCGAAGGGTTGAGAAGTGAGTGGGAGGAGGGAGGAAGTAGAGGAAAGAAATGTGGGTTTTTCTTTTTTTTCTATGAGGTTGGTTTTCTATGAAGGAAAAGAGATATTCAACTAACCAAGGTCATACTCAATAAGGGATAAAACATCTACCACCCCCATCTCTCAAATAGAACGTGGGTTTCAGGGGTGCAGGAATTGTTTTTGTTTTTCTATTAAATCTCTTGTACATAGCAGCATGCCTAGGACATGGTAGATGATGAATAAGTATTTGAATAAATGAATGAGTGAATGAATGAAGAAAAGAAGAAAGAAGGAATGAATGAGGGAAATGATAGGCATGTCAAGGTGAACAGAAGCATTTGGGACCAGAACCTTCATATATAATACAGGAAGAAAGCATGGTCCCTTAGAGATTCAGAGAAGGATCCAATGAGGAGGCAAATGATGTTTTTGTCAGCTTGAATAATTAGCAGAGTTGCTCCCCCTCCTCACCATACAATGAGGAAAGGTTAGCATTTATTTCACACTTTCATCTCGTGCTCACAAACTCTGACATAAAATGCTCCCATTTCCTTCCCTTGGCTGAATAATCTAAAGTGCGCCTTCATCGTCAAGGTCCTTGTTAGAAAGTAATTATTTATGAGGTGCTGCATGAATAGCAGGCTGGTGAGGAAGGATGATTCACTGGAGCTCTGGGACTTTTAGGTAGTTTCTAAGGTATAGAATCAACATTCTAAATAGAGGATGCCATGGGGTGACATTGTTATGCTGCATAAAAACTTCATTTTTCTGAATCCATCCTCTTAGGAGAGGTAGAAATTTAGCCCTCTGGAGGGTGGGGGAAAGAAGCCTATTTTGAGTGAGAGTGAGTTACCATTTCATTAGGGTCTGAAACTGAATCAGAAAAAAGGCTCATCTTGAGCATTTTCTTGGTCAGATGAGGGGGAGGGGGCAGGAAGGAACCTAGAGGATTCAGTAGAGGAGACACAACTCTAGAAAGGGTGAGAGACAGGCTCTCCTTCTCCCTGAACTTCAAATTTGGAATCAGAGCATATGATTTTTAGCCTAGCTTTGCTTATTACCAACGACTGTGGACAAGTTACCCTATGACTCAGTTTCCTCATCTATAAAATGAGAAGGTTAGACTAGAACTCTGAGTTCCTTCCAGCTGTAAATTCTATGATTGTGTGAAGACTTTTCTAGGCCTCCGTTTCCTTATCTATAAAACAAAGAGTTTGAATTGAACAGTTTTTCAGGTTGATTGATGAATACATCAACAAATATTGATTCAGCACTACGTAGTAGAGATCCAAACAAAAATGGAACAGTCCTTCCCTTCAAGACCTTATTTATATTGGGGGAGAGAACATGCACACATATAATATATACAGAAAAGAGCAAGAATAACTGCAGAATAACCTGGGGGTGTATTCTGTCTATATCTTGTTTGTACATAGCTGTCTAACCATTGTCTCCCCTACTAGGCAAATGGCATGAGAACAAGAACTGTCTTTCTTTATAGGAAGTGGTTGGCACATAGTAGTCACTTAATATATACTTGTTGACTGTTGACTGAATCTAGTCCAACTCTCTTAGATCACCATTGAGGAAACAAACCTCAGAGGTACAAAGATTTGCCCACTATCACATGATGGAGGGGAATATCATGGGCATGGTGGATAGGAAATAACATATCATGTATGAAGAGCAACAAATTGTTTTGCTTTGTTTTAACTAGAGTATTTAAATCTGACTTCACTCCTTGATTGCATTTTGGGTCCTGCTCCTGGGTCATCAGACCTCTTTCTCCACCATGCTCCATTAACCTCATTCTAGAGGTTGCCTTGGCTACTATGTTCCAGACTTATCCTAGAAGATAGTTCAGTCCCTGGAACCCCTTCCTCTGATGGGTCATTTCTTCTTAGAAGCTTTATTTCCGGGATGTTTCCCCATCAGGTAGATTTTTCTCCCCTCCTTTTAGCTTCTTTTTATGTACTGTCATCCCCCTATTAGAATGTAGGCTCTTAAAGGACAGGAACTGTCTTTCTTCTTGCTTCTTTGGCTATCCCTACCACCTTGCAGAATGCCTGGCAAAAAGTAAGTGCTTATTGATGTGATATGACATAAACTTATAGAAACTGTTCCTAAATCCCCCAAGATAACACTAGTTGAGACATGTTGTCTCCCAAAAGACAGATCAATTCATGAATGACCAATGCAAAATGTTACTTTTATACTTTTTATGGGAAGTTAGGGATATTTGGGGTGTGAGATTGCTGTCATGAAACACTTTGTAATCTGTCTCTGTAGGCCACTATGAGCGATAGAACTTAAAGTAATCTGAATGTCATGAATCTAACTTCCCTTTCTTCTGCGATTGGGTTTTCTTTATTCCAATTTCACATGGCTAGAATCATGTTCTACATGGAGGAATATTGTTCCTCCATTCACCTGTGCAAATGATTTCATTTTGGTCAACATCTGTTTTAGCTTCAGACTCATTGGGCAGAAAGAAAGGTAAGTGCCATTGGGAGGTCCTGTGGGCAGGTAATGCTCCACATAGCCATCTGTATACATCATCACTGAAGACAGATTATAAGAGAATGCATCTATATATCAAAAGGAATTGTTAGATTCAAGAAATAGCTTCCAGATTATAAAGGATCATAGATTCAGACCTAGAAATCCTAGATAAAAACTTACTTTCCACAAGAACCCTTTCCTGGTCCCTATGATGTCAATGCTTTCCCTTTGCTGAGTATTCTGTTCATACCTTGTTTGTACATCATTGTTTACCCGTTGTCTCCCCTATTCCGTGAATACTATGAGAACAAGAATTGCCTTTTGCCTTTCTTTATAGAACGTGCTTGGCACACAGTAGGCAATTAATGTATGCTTCTTGATTGTTGATTAAATCTAGTCCAACTCTCTTATTCCACAATTGAGGAAACACACCTCAGAAGTTCAAAGACTTATCTCCTACCACATTGGTAGAAGTGATAGAATTAGGATTCTGACTCCAAATCCAACCCTCTATTTGAAACTGAACTCAACTGAGGCTGCAGAAGTTCCTTCTCTGAGTCATTTCAATGATAGGATGGGGTAGAAATGATATAGATAGTCTGTTGGCCTTCCTTCTCCCTCCTTACCTTCCCCGCCCCTGAGGGATGAGAAGTTAAAGAGGCCTTAAGGTCCTTTCATCTCAGACTTCTAGTTATGCTACTATAGAATCAACTGAGTTTATGAAACAATAGAAGGCTTGGTGAGCCAGAATTCCTTGTGGTAAGGGCTATTAATACTGGACGTGACTTGCATTTGACTTTGTTTTGAGGGAGGGAGGGCTGCTCTGGTCACCAGACTCAGTTCTCCTCCAGAGTCATCTGAATCCAGTGACCAGATATTCATCAGGATGACTGGAGAAGACCCAGGATGACCTAGGGGCAGCTAGGTAATGCAGTGGATAGAGCACCAGTACAGGAGTCAGGAAGATCTGAGTTCAAATCTCACCTCAGACACTTGACACTCACTAGTTGTGTGACCTTGGGCAAGTCACTTAACCCCAATTACCTCATCCTGGGCCATCTCCAGTCATCCTGATGAATATCTGGTCACTGGATTCAGATGGCTCTGGAGGAGAAGTGAGGCTGGTGACCTGCACAGCCCTCCCTCACTCAAAACAAAGTCAAGTGCAAGTCATGTCATCATTTCTCTGATGGCATGGTCTTCTTTGGCAATGAAGGACAAACACAATTAATATTGGAGGATACAAAGAGAAATGACATTCTAGGAATTATATTGGATCTTTTTAGATTCATTACTCTTCCAAATGAGTGAAAATTGACCTAGATCATAAAATGTTTTCAAATGAGATATATTTGTGAAGTACTTAGTGCAGAGCCTGATAAATGCTTGTTTTCTTCTATTAGAACACTCACTTTTCTTTCTAATTTACCTCTTTCAGAGAGGAATTGTAGAAAGATCCCTAAATTTAGATGGATTCAAATTCCATTCCTATGATTTGGAGCAAGTCTGTACCTCGGTTTTGTGATCTATAAAATGAGGAAAATAATACTTATACTGAGAGGCAGCATGGAAAACAGAAAGCTAGATTTGGAGTCAGAAAGAATTGTTTCCAGTCCTGCCTTTGATATACTGGCTGTGAGAGCTTGGGCATCCATGTAGCCTCTCAGTGCCCCCAGGCAACTCTTTAAGATTAGGAGTTACAGATTTGCATTAATGGAGTGAATTTCCATACCAAGGCTTCCCTATTCTGATGGTTTCTAAAGCTTTTGCCAACACCTTGAGAATATATGTGTAATATTTTTGTTATTATATTACTATAATATTATAGCAATATAAAATTATAATATGATATATGAAACTATTCTGTTACATATAAATTATATCTTACCAAATATGTATATATACAAATATATTTACTTATATTTCTTTATATAACATATATGAGAGAAATTATTATTAATAACCAAAGATTTGGGGAGATCCAGAACTCTCCTTTTTTCTAAAGTCCTCATGTCAAGGCTTAACCTATGAAAGACAGGACTGATGATAGCAGATAGGTTCAACATTCTCCCCACCATATGTGTTGCTACCCCACCCAACCCTAGAAGGAATTTAATCTAAGGTAAAATCCTGGCCCCTTGTCTTCTGTTCAGGCTTGGGTGGGGGATATAGGTTCTTTGTCCAGATTTCTCCCAAGCTGGAGGTGGTTTGGAAGTAAATGATGTGATCAAAGTTATACCTCTGCTCCTCCCTCAAGAATAGATCCACTTCTCCTTGTAATATTCATTTTCATTAATTGTTAACCAATCAGAGTTGATTACAGGAACCTGCAGGAACACCTAATCTTCCAAGGGCATATAAACTGTGAACCCACTGCCACAACTGGCCTTTGGCATTCAAGAGTGTCACTGCTTCACTTTATTGGCAATATGCTAGCATTATTAATAAAATTGTTAATTACCCAGATATCATGTCTCTCAAACCTTTTAAATGTAATAGCATCCTTATATGGATAGTGAGAAATTAATATCTCTCAAGCTTTTTAAACACTTGTATGTCTGTGTGTATCTGCTATCTTTCAAAGTTCTTATGAAGACCAAATGAAATAGTGTATATAAAATGCTGTTTAAGTATCAAATGCTATGTCCATGCCAATGATCTTCGCCATCAATACCGCCATCACTATTGTCTTCATTATCTACTTCTCTCTCTTCTCTCTAGTTCCTGAGTGTACAGAATTATTTTGTAGAAGGATGACCAGGAACAAAGAGATGAATATTTTAGTTCATTGTTCACTTTGGGTTTTGGATGTCAATGTACACAAGCTCTCATTCCATTCCATCCTTCAGGCCACTCCTGGGTCTTTCTAGGCCCTCAGGAGCAACATGACTACTTGGGGAGAATGTAAATGCAGACCCATGGATAGATACCATTCCTTCATCCACCTTGCATAACAATCGCATTCAGAAAAAAACCTGGTTTACGACCTTCGGAATATCATAGAAACCCTCTAGAAATGTACGTGTTGCATGCTCTTCTCCAACTTGGTGAGGCAACAAGGTGGTGAAATGAGCTATCTCTGAGAATCAGAATGTCCAGGTTTTAATGTCAGCTTTACTGCTAATTGGAATGTGAACTCCTGGAGGTTAAGGCATGGTTTTCTTTTAGCTATCTCTCAATGCCAGTTGACTAATTAGAAGGGCCTTGGGTCAGTTCCCTCACCTGTCTGTCCAAAACTGGTTCTGATTGGCTAAAGTCTTCCTGCACCCCTGAAGCACTGTCACTTTGTTTAGTCAGAACCTGATGATTCCCAGCTTTCATCCCTGGCCCCCCTCCCTGCCTCCAGGCCCCTAGCACATACACCCTGGTAAGCAAGTCAGTTGCTGGTGAGAATTCCTTGTGAAATACCATGCCCAGTCACGATTGTCTTATCACTCTGGAGTAAACAAAATCTGATAAAGATGCTTTGACTATCTGAGCAGAAAAACTACTGCAAATGTCCTCCAAAAACCTGGGTCGATTCTAACACCAGAGATATGTGATACTGTTTGTAAAGGGCTTATCACTGAGCAGGCAGAGAGATGCTGTATAGAGCAGAGAAGGAAGGTGCAATTACTTAACTTAATGTTGAGTCACAGATGTTGCCTCTTCCCTTGTTGTCACCCACCATCTGACAGGCTCCTTGGCAAGTGCTTGAGTGGGGGTGAGGAGGGGGAGAGGGAAGGAGCCGAGGAATGGAATCGAGGCTTTTTATCCAAGAATATATGTAACAAAAGAAACATGACTGCAAAAGGTCACAGAAGCCAAATAGAATCTGTCTAGAGTGATTTATTGCAATTTGAGTTTCCTCGTTTCCACCTGTCTTGGGATCCTTTATCTAGGGCACTGCTGCCCTTCTATTCCCGGGATGAGCAGACAAGGGTTTGACATCCCCCTGCTCTCTTCTAGGATGAGGACAGTACAGAAGTTAAAAGATGTCATCTTCCTGTGCTTCAGACCCTTGAGAGATTTTCTCCTGGTCCTAGGGACCTACTTTTGTTATCCTTTGGATACAAGGATGAGATTGTGCTGTCTGCTTTTGATGACTTTGATAGTTTGTCTCAGAAATTTCTCCTGAGTCCTACCTAATAACAACCAGTAAGGATTGATTACTCTCTCTAGAGTTACCTGGAACCTCTAAAAGAGGAAATTACACATAATTGCTTCTCTCATATTACTGTTTGAAATCAACCAATTCAAATATTATGTATCGATACTGATGCTTTTGAATTGTGGTTCTGGAGAACACTTTTGAGAGTCTCTTGAACAACAAATACTGAAACTGAAGCTTGAATACTTTGGCCACCAAATAAGAAGATGGGACTCATTGAAAAAGATCCTGATGTTGAGAGAGATTGAAAGCAAAAGGAAAAGGGGATGGTAGAGGATAAGATGGAGAGATAGTGTCATGGAAACAATGAACATGAATCTGGACAAAAGATAGTAGAAGATAGAAGAGTCTGGCTTACTATGGCTCATGAGGTCACAAAGAGTCAGACATGACTGAATAATGGGACGACCAAGATGGTTTTAAAGTCAAATAAGACATTTGCTATATGCCTGGCTGGACTAAACAATCACTGGGAAAAGTAGAAAAACTTACCATCAGTTAGGAGACTTCAAAATTTAGATAGTTAAGGTCTCTCCTCAATTGTGGACTTCCTTAATAAGCTACCCTAGGTTGAAGGCATACTTTGGATCAGTAACCCCTTAAAACTACAGCTAATAAATTCTCACTGATATGTCTTTTACTTGACTAATCAGACAACACATGAGCTCAAAGTATACTTAATATCATAGTAACATTAATTATAGGATAGCATCTTTCCTTATATAAACAGAAGCTCCAGAAACCTCTCATACCACTGGTGGAAGAAGGAATACCTGTACATTAAGTGTTCTAATCTAATCTACACATGTATGATTAGAAAAACATGTTTGGGGGAAACTCACACATTAGGGCTGTGTCTCTACTGGAAGCACCCTCTCTCTCCAATCATACTTCTGCATGCTTCCTCACAGAACTATTGATGTCCATTTCGGGTCTGGTGATGTCATCCAACATCAGAGATAACCTTCTCAGATGGGCAAACAACTGGAGTCTTCTGCATGGTTTATTATGCTGCCTTCTGCTACACTTTCACTGATTTGCTCTCTATGTAGTTTCTACTCCTCTTATCTACAGGTTTTCCACCCTATTGCAGCTACCATACAGCTGTATCCCCATGGGAGAGGAATCTCAGCTCTTTTATTCCCTTCATCTCCTTAGTCCCAGAAGCTATGTCAGCTCTTTGTAATTCAGATATACAGCCAACCAGAGAAGTCCTTAGGCATTGTCTGTCTCTTTAACTTTTCCTCTGCATGTTGGAATTTAAACCCTGTTCTCTCTGAGCTACCCAGGTGGTGTTGTTTGGTTGATTAGTCATGTCCAACTCTCCATTTGGGATTTTCTTGGCAAAGGTACTGGAGTGGTTTTTCCATTTCCTTCTCCATCACATTTTACATATAAAAAAACTGAGACAAACAGGGTTAAGTGACTTGCCCAGGGTCACATAGCTAGTAAATGTTTGAGGCTATTGAACTCAGGTCCTCCTGACTCCAGGGCTGGTGCTCTATTCACTACACCCCCAGGCAACCCTCTACTTCAGGTGCCACTTCTTGAATTCAGTCTACCTTTTGTACTAGTGATAAAATTCCTTTTGATAGGTCATTCTCCTTGTCTATATAAATAATTCCAGGAGCTTCATCTGTGAAGACTGAGAGTGGCTTAAAGGAGTTGGCAAACTTCACCCTGATTTCCCGCTAGCAATGAAGTATAGCTTCCTCAACAGTTTCGTATTAAAAAGAATCAGCAAACAATGCAATGCCTGAATCAAGTAGAAATGTGCGGTAATAATTATGGTCAACAAATACTTGGTGAATGAATGGTGTTATAAACACACAGTAAGAATTGTAGATAGAGAAGGAAACCGCAACCCACTTCAGTATCTCTGCCAAGAAAACCCCAAATGGGGTCATAGAGACTTGGACACGACTGAAACAACTAAACAACAAGCATTGTGGAAGTTTAGAGGGGATGGAAAAAGCAATGTTGAATATATTAATCAGAGAAGGCTTCAGGGAAGAAGTAGGACTTGAGCTGAAAACTGAACAATGGTCATGATTTTGATCATGATAGGAAGGATGTGGAGGGAAGACATAAGCAAAAACATAGATGTGGAGATAAACCTGTGGTGGACAGTGAGGAGACCAGTCTAAGTGGAATGGAGGGCATATAAAGAAAAATTGATAAAATAAGATTAAAGAGCTAAGAAAAAGACAAATTTAGCATTAGAGGAAACCTTCAATATCCTCTAGTCCAATCCCCACATTTTACAGATAAGGAAATCCCAGACAGGGAAAGTGACCTTTCCAATGTCACCATTTGAACACAAGCCCTCCAATTTCAAATCTAACATTCTGTTATATTATAAACTAATAGAGGCTAAAGGGCTTGAACTTCTCATCAAGCCTAACTGCCTGACCATGATATGAAAGATTTAAAAGTATCTGTCCTCTTATGGCATGACATTTGTCACTGTGACTTGTCCTCTTCAAAATGGTAAGTTCTATATGAGATAGGAAAGGGTACTGTCTATGTGGACTATGATACTAAATGTCTATGTCCTCATTGAGTTTCTTCCCCCATCCTTACCTAGTAACGCTGCATACAAATTCCACATCAAAACCTTGGCATGGTGCTCAGTGAATTCTCTTTTTTTGCTGCCTTACAGCCCTTATTATGAGGGTGGTCAGTTTGGTATGTAGCAGGGGAACAAGTAACTTAGTTATATACAAAACTGGGTGTTCTAAAGTGTAAAGTTTTTAAGCTTTTTAAACTCCATTAAGAGTTTGGGGAAACCTTACATTTTGTACTTCAAAGTTCAATTTACCCATTGAAGATATTCTTATTGTATCTTTTAATTCTCTCTCTCTCTCATCTGTCTATCTATCTATCATCTATCTACCTATCATTTATCTATCCATCCATCCATCATCTATCTACCTATCATTTATCTATTCATCTATCATCTATTTATCTATCATCTATCTATCTATCATCTATCTACGTATCATTTATCTATCTATTTATCTATCATCTATCTACCTATCATTTATCCATCTATCTATCTATCTACGTATCATTTATCTATCCATCTATCATCTATCTATTTAGCTATCATCTATCATCTATCTATCCATCTATCTATCTATCTATCTATCATCAATCTACCTATCATTTATCTATTCATCTAGCTATCAATTTATCTATCTACCTATAATTTATCTATCCATCTATCTAGCTAGCTATCTCTTTATCTATCATCTATCTACCTGTCATTTATCCATCTATCATCTATCTATTTATCTATCATCTATCTATCTAGCTATCAATCATCTTTCTCCATATAGATATCCTATTGTATCTATATGGGCAGAAAGATATAGATTATCTTATTGTATATATATATATATATATATATATATATATATGTATATATGTCAACATAGAGATAGAGATACAATTATTTATATTGATAAGTGATGAGATGGTGTACAGTACAGTAAGGGATATTAGACCAAGGATTGGAGTCAAAAGGACCTTCATTTCAGAATTGCCTCTAACAAAGAGCCTAACTATGTGGCCATGGCCAATTCATATAACCTTTCAGTACTTTGGTTTAGACAACTCTCTCTTATCAGTTACAGATGGGCTGCCCATCTACATTATTGGGAGGATTTTCCACATTACCAGTCATATTTCTGAACCTATACCCATACCTGCACAAATTTCTATCTCTATCATCTGTCTGTTATTTTGTTGATTTTCAAGATTTAATAAAGTGATGGAGAAAGATGTTAATAACACAGATTAAACTTAAAAGTGTGCTTTGCATACATTTTTGGAGAGCCAGTTTTTAAACATTTATTTGCATGTCTGCATTTGTGTGTGTGTGTGTTTGTATGTGTTTATACATACACACAAAGAGACAAACAGGATAATGAATCTGGAAACCATGTTCAATAAGAAATGCTTGACTAACAGGCACAACTAATGGTCCAATGAAGAGAATGCTGAAAACTGGATTTGAATTTTGCCTCAGACTCACTGTATGACCCTGCATAAGTACTCAAGTTAAATTAGTAGTAGGTAGTTCATCATAAGAAATAACTGACCCTTCAAGGTGTCTTACAGTAGAACAGAGATCTCTTGGTAAATCATTGCAATGCTTGTGCAGAATGTCTTCTTTTAGAATATTGGAGCTGTTTCAAAGGAGATAGCTTCATTGGATGGGCTATTACACTAAATTATTATTTAGCTTCCAGAAATTAGTCAAAAGCAGCAGTAACTTGAAGTCTGAAGATTCTTCTCGTCTGGATGCTGGAGTCATGTTACAATTTTAATCTATTTTTCTCTGGGACACATAGATCAAACTTGCCTTCTGTTGAGAGGCAAGAGTCAACAAAACCCTCATAGCTTGGTTATGCTCTGGATTTAGACTGAGGTGTAAGTCACTAAAGACACACCCAAGGACCAAACAACCAATGAAACCCAAAGGGAGGGGGATTTCGTTTGTTTTCCTAAAGCGAATACAGAGAAAATGACCAATTCTCCCATCAGAAGTGCCTCAGTCATGCTGGGTTTTGTGTAGTGGATTAGTCTTCACTTGACAAGCTCCGTCACTTGTTCAGGGCTCTCTTGGGCCAATTGTACTCTTCCAGTCATAAGGGAACTGTGGGAAAAATTCCCAAACAAACATTTTAGCCATCAATGTCACCCTAAGCAGTAAGCCCTACATGAATAAAATATGATAACACTTATCACACAATAATAAAAACCCACTCCACTCTTGCCTGACACAGATTTGAAATGGCACAGATTAGAAGGCAGCTGGAAAGAACTCAACTCCCACAAAACCTTAACGCTTTTCATTTCTTTCTGGCTTATTTCCCTAACTGAGTCAGTTTCTTTCTTTGCAGGTAATAATAGCTGACATTTACATATCTTAAGGTTTGCAAATTCCTTTACCTATATCATCCAATGTGATGCTCACAGTAACCCTGCTCTTATTAACCCTATTTTATAGAGGAGGAAGCTCAGTTTGGGAGAGGAGAGGAGAGTGCCCATGGTCACATGATGTGTCTGATGCAAGATGTGAATCTCACTCAGTCTTCCTGACTTCAGCCCTTTATCCACCATAACAAGTTGCCTTTCAACTGAGTCTTGCTTCTTTAGTCAGTGTGCAGTTGTCTGTCAAATGTACAATGGGATAAATAACGATGAGAGGACACTAGACTAGGAGGCAGCAGATCTGATTCCAAGGGTTCTGGTTCCATCACTAGGTGATGGGCAAGTCAGATTACTTCTCTGGGCCTCAGTTTCTTCCTCTGTAAAATAAAATAATTGGACTAGATGATCCTGAAGGCTCCTTTCCCTTTTAATATTCTGAGATGATCTATGATTTAAGATCAGTTTTTACCTGTGGCCCCTCACTTGTCTGACTAAAAGGTCTTCTAGGTTTCCAGGACTTTATCATAAAAGATGTAACAGTGCCAGCTAAAAAGAGAGCCAAGGTCACTTTTAAACCAGTCTTTTCCAGCCTGTGAGAGAATCTTACTTGAATTTTGGTTTGCATTTGTTTTGCCATTTGATTTTTTTGAAGCAAAGCCAGAAAGCTAAAAATCTGTGATTGTCTTTCTTCCCTCCATTCCTTCCTTCCTTCCTTCCTTCCTTCCTTCCTTCCTTCCTTCCTTCCTTCCTTCCTCTCTCTTTTTCTCTTTCTGTCTCTCTGTCTTTCTCTCTATCTCTGTGTCTGTCTCTCTCCTTACCATGAACTGTTGCATTGTAATATATGCGCAAATTCAGTTAAGTGTGCCCGTAATTGCCTTTCGTAGGGTCAAAGCCTTCTTTGGGAATGTTAACTCTCCTCACTTCTTCCTCATAGAGTTGCCTCATATTGACTATGTTGTTCATGGACAGTATCAGTATCTGAACTGATGACTATACTTTTCCTGCCTAGTTATATGAATAGAATGTGTCACTTGTATAGCATATGGCATGACCTAGAACCTCATCTGAGAATGATGCTGGAGTGTTGCTGGTCTCCTCTTCATTTTAGAGCAGAGTTCAAGACTAATCCTCATTAATTAGCAGAATCAGAAACTAAATCAAAAGGATTTAGTATCATTATAGTTAAGCTACCTCCTAGATTCTAACAGCAGGTATGGTAGGATGGAAATTCAAAGGTATGTAATTCCCCACTCCCTTCTGGGATTATTCTTATAGGATAATCAATCCTCCAAAAAGTAGCTATTTGTGATGACAAGTGGCATGCTTTGACCCACATTTCCAAAGATACATCTTTGAGTTCTTTCCAGACCCACAGGTAGATGCTTTCTAGTTCTGGGGATTTAGCTATATCTGTTTTTAAATACGTCTATGAATTTATTACTGAATGTCAGTCTTTTTCCTCCCTACTCAATTAGTAGTTAGTCTTTTCCAGGCCTACTCTCAATTTAACTGAATTTTTACCTTTGGGCTTATATCAACTATTGCTTGTTGCATCAGTTCCTTCATCTCTAATGAACTTCCCGGCCTGCCTTCCTACTTCATTCTTGGACTCCATGGTTCTGACCCTTGGCTCTATCTGCTGCTTTGCTGCTCTCTGCTAATGATCCTGGGACTTTGCAATTTTTTAGATTTTTTTTTTTTAAATACACAATAAGAAGAGAAAAAGAAACACATTATAAACTTAAATATTGAAATTTAAATGTGAAATAAGAAAAAGAAAAGAGATTGTCATGTGCATAGCGGAATGTAAGAGAGGTTACAAAACATAGCAATAAATTTCCATTTCAATAAAGCATATATAATAAATACTATAAGTTGTGTTGAGAACTGTCCATCTTTTCTTTGCTTCCTTGTTAGTTCTTTTGAGTCTTGGCTATGCACTTTTTACTTTGTTCTTTTTTACCCCTTCCTCTCCCCTCCCCCAGCTTTAATTAAGCTGAGATATATTTATTTATAGATATAGATATACAGATAGTCATATACATATATATATATATATATATATATATACATACACAGACATATACTTTCCCTAACAAATTCTACTTCTGACTTTCTACTTTCTTTAAGATGAAGCACAATAGCTATAATCTATGTATATCTGCTGTTTGCCTTTACTTCATCTATACTGGATGACCTTGAAATGACACCCACTTTCTGAGAGGGAAGCTTGAAGCTCCAAATGCATTAATTAACAACCAGGCCTTGGTTTCTTCAATTATAAAATTAGAGGGTTGAGCTATTTTCTCTCTAAAGTTCTGTTCAAGTCTAAATCCTATGATCCTATAAGCACTGAAGGAGATATATCAGACATTCCTTAAGGAATATAGGCCTGAGCCTCATAAACCTAAGTATAAAATAGAGATTTATGAGGGAGTGTCATCAGGAAACAGATACAAAAAAGTATCTGATATAAAAATACTGAAATATCCTATGAGTATCTCCTTTGTGACTCAATGGTGCAAGAAGTCAAATCTCTTCTTTAAAAGAAAACATGAGCTGAGGGTGGAGATGATAGGTTGTTAGGTCAGTCAGTCAAAAAATGTTTATTAAGCATTTACTATGTGCCAAGCATTGTGCTAAGTACTGGAGATACAAATATAAAACAAAAGAAAAAAAAACCCAAAACAAAACCACAGTCCTTTACTTCCAGGATCTTACATTCTAATGGGGGAAGATAAAACAAGACTGAAAAAGCAGAAAGGAAGAGAGTACAGTCAGGGAAAGTACCCAATCCAGGGGCATGAAAGTGATGTAGCTCCTTAAACGAAGGTGTCAGACTTAATGGCTCCACCCTTCAATCAAAGAGACATAAGGTAGAGAATACCAAGCCTGATGGGGTCTTGCAGGGTGATGAGGTTTCCCAATAAAATGCTTAAGAACAAGGTGGAGAGTAATATATATAAAACAAATCAATAAACCTTTTTTAAATGAATAGAAAAAACAGAAAAATTATATAAGGGAACACAAAGAGAGTCACTTTGTTACGACCTTATTAAATTGT
>CM053769.1:72166668-72207615 GCA_028658325.1 Potorous gilbertii
CAATCCCTCTAACCTTCCACTCCAAAGTTTCAACCAAATATCACCCAGTACTTCCACTGTGTCTAATGGAATGTCTGTTCTGTAGGCAACAAACTTCCTTTCATCTTAAATCTTTTTTCTCCCCCACTTCTTACATCTATTAGTTCTTACTGGAACCTGGCTCCCCACTGATGACACAGCCTCCCGTCACTGGCTGTTCCTTCATTCTTTCTCCTCAGCTCACTTGTTGAGGCAGGAGATTGAAATACTCCTTTCTCTTCATTGCCATTTCTAGATTCTCCCCCCACCTTCATCCCTCAATAAGCTCTCTTCCTTTGAGGTTCACACTATTCATATCTACTACTCACAAAAATCCTGGTAGCTGTTGTCTACAAACATCCAAATAATTCCCCTTTCTTCCTCAATTAATTCAGTACCTGGTTTACAATCTTGCCCTCCTATTAGAGGACTTCAATATACATAGTGACTCTCCCTCAAACACCCTAACTACTCAGTTCCTCAACCTATTTACTTCCCATAAGCTACTCTTCCACCCAAACTCAGTCACACAAAAAGAAATCCATAACCTTGTTCTTGCAATCACCCATAAATGTGCCCCTTTTATGTTCAATAATTCTGAAATCTCCATATCTGAACATAATCTGCTGACTCTTTATCTCTTCCTCTGCCTTCCATTAATTACAAAGCCCTCCTCTTCATCTATACTGCTATTTCCAATCCCTTGACCTTTCAATTCTTTCCCAGGTCATCTTGCCTGTACTACTCATTCTCTCCTCTTTCCCTGATCTTGATCCCTTGGTGAACCAATTACTGTTTCTCCTTTCTTAAATTCCTAGTCCTTTTATTGTATTACCCGTTATGCCCAACCAAGCCTTGGATAACTCCCACCATTCACCACTTCTACACACTTCACTCCTACCTACATGCTGTTGAATGAAGATGGAGAAAATGATGCAACTCTTCTGACTAGGGCCACTAGAAATTATACACAATCTCAACTGAGCCCTTGCTGTTATGAGGCAATCATACCATACCTCCCTAATTAACTTGCTACCCCATTCTCCACATTAGTTCTTCTAAAACTTTTCATTCCTCCCCAAATCTCCCTTGACTCCCCTCCCCTCAGTCACTGAGCTGAGAACAGTGCCTCATACTTTACAGAATAAAAAATTGAAGTTATTTCCATGAGTTCCCCTCTTCCTTATCACCTATCATTCAGATGCCTTCTGCCACTATTACCTCCTTCACCCCTGTCTCACTTGAAATGGCCTTACTCTTTACCAAAATTAACTCCTCTTCTTGTTCAAGTGACTCCAGTTCATTCTGTTTTCTTCAACAGATTGCCCCTCTGTCATTCCCACTTTATCATTCATTTTCAGTTTCTCCCTGTCTACTGGTTCCTTTCCTACTGTCTACAAACTTGACCATATCTTTCTCATCCTGGAACAGCCTTCGCTTGAGTCTTAAATCCTATAGTTCTTATTCCCTTTGTGCTTAAACTCTTCAAAACAGCTGTCTATACAAGTGCTTCCACTTTCTCTTTACTCTTTTCTTAGTCTCTTACAATCTGGTTTCCGATCTTATCATTATGCCTCTGAAATACTATCTCGAAAGTTACCAATTATCTCTTAATAGCCATTGGCCATTCTCAACTGTCATTCTCCTTGATTTCTCTGTAGTCTTTGACACTACTGATCCCTACTCCTTCATACTCTCTTCTCTCAAGGTTTCTAGGGCACCATTCTTTCCTACCTATCTGAGCACCTCCTACTCTGTCCTTGTTGTCTATAAGAAACACATTTTAAAATGAGAGATACCATAGAATAAAAACAAAGGGCTGTAGTAGAATTTATTGTGCTTCAGCTGATGGTAAAAAAAAAAAAGCACATCATGATTTCAGACAAAGTGAAAGCTAAAATATATTTAATTAAAAGAGATAAACAAGGAAACTACATTATGTAGGAAAGCACAAATAATATCAATACTAAATTTATTTGCAGCAAATGCTATAGCAAATATTTAAAGTAAAGGGTAAATGAATCACGGATGAAAATAAATAGCAAAACTATAATGGGGGAACTTTGAACTTTCCCTCTCAGAATTGGATAAATCTAACCAAAAAAATAAATAAGGAAGTCACCAAGAAGATGAATAGAATCTTAAACTAGATATGACAGATATCTAGAGGGAATGGAAAGGAATATGTCTTTTTCTCAACAGTACATGGCATCTTTACAAATATTAACCATAGAGGACAGCAAAAATAAACTTTATAGCTAAATGCAGAAAATCAGAAATATTAAATGTATCCTTTTCAGATCACAGTACAATAAAAATTACATTTTGATAAAGTACCATGGAAACATAAATTAAAAATTAATTGGAAACTAAACGATCTAATCCCAAAGAATGAGTGAATCAAAAAACAAATCATAGAAATAATAAATAATCTCATTAAAAAAAAGACAACAATGACATAACACATCAAAATTTATAGGATGCAGCAAAAGCAGTAATCAGAGGAAAATTTATACCTCTAAATGCCCACACCAATAAAATAGAGAAAGAATAGATCAACGAATTGGGTATGCAATTTAAAAAAAACTAAAACAAGGAACACATTAAAAATCCCCAATTAAATACCAAATTGGAAATCCCAAAAGTTAAAGATGAGATTAATTGAATGTAAGAAAACCATTAAACTAATAAATAAAACTACAGGTTGTTTTTATGAAGAAAAAAATATAATAGATAAACCATTGATTAATGTGATTTTTTTAAAAGAGAAAACCAAATCACTAACATCAAAAATGAAAATTATAAACATACTATTAATGAAAATGAACTCAAAACAATTATTAAGTTATTTTGCTTGATTATATGCCAATAAATTTAACAATATAAGTGAAATGGAAAAATACTTACAAAAATATATGCTACCTAAACAGAATATCTAAATAAAGCTATTTTAGAAAAGGAAATTAAACAGTCCATAAATTAGTTTCCTAAGAAAAAAGTTTCAGGACTAGATGGATTTAAGAATGAATTCTGTCAAACATTTAAAGATTAACTAATTCCAATATTAAATAAGTTATTTGGAATAATAGGCAAAGGAGTTCAATCAAACTCCCTTTATGAAACAAATATGGTGCTGATATGTAAACCAAGAAGAACAAAAGCAGAGAAAATTATAGACCAGTTTCGCTATTAATATTGCAAAAATCCTAAATAAAATACTATCTAGGTCAGATTGCAATAACAAATCTCAAAGATTATACATTGTGAATAAGTAGGACTCATACCAGGAATGCAGGACCGATTGAAAACTACTAATGTAAGTGATTAAATCAGTAGCAGAAGTAATAAAAATCTTATGATTATATCAATAGATCCAGAGAAAGCTCTTGACAAAATATAATTCCCATTCTTATTTTTTTAACAAAAGTTGAAAGCATAAGTATAAATAAATGGATTTTTTTCCTTAAAATAAGAATTATCTACCTAAAACCATCAGCAAGCATTATCTGTAACAGGGTTAACTAGAAACCTTTCCAAAATGATCAGGAGTGAAACAAGGTTGTCCATTATCACCACCATTATTCAATATTATACTAGAAATGCTGGCAATTGCAATAAGAGAAGAAAAAGAAGTTGAAAGAATCAGAATGGTCAATGAGGCAATAAAATTATGTCTTTTTGTAGATATGATGGAATACTTGGAAAATCCTAGAGATTCAACTAAAAATGAAAAATGAGACAATGAATAATTTTAGCAAAGTAGCAGGATATAAAATAAAACACACATAAATAATTATTTCTGTATATCACCAACAAAGCCCTGCAAGAAGAGACAGTAAGAGATATCGCATTTAAAATAGCCATAGACAATATAAAATACCTGGCAGTATACCTAATAAGACAAACCCAGGAACTTATATGAACACAATTATAAAAACACTTTTTATACAAATAAAGTCAGATTTAAATAATTAGGAAAATGTCAGTTGCTCATGGGTGTGGGCCAAGCCAATGGAATAAAAATGACAATTCTCTCTAAACTAATCTACTTATTCAGTGCCATCCCAATTAAATTACAAAAAAAAATGATTTTGTTGAGCTAGAAAAAATAATAACAAATTCATTTAGAAGGACAAAAGGTCAAGAATTTCAAAAGAAATAATAATAAAAAATGTAAAGGAAGGATGTCTAGCAATAGCAGATCCTAAACTGTATTATAAGGCAGCAATTATGAAAACTATCTGGTACTGACTAAGAAATAGAATGGTGAATCAGAGGAATAGAGTAGATGTAGAATATACAATAGTAAATGATTATATTAACCTTGTATTTGATAAATGTAAAAATTTAATCTTTGGGGATAAGAATTCACTATTTGGTTTAAAAAAATTGTTGGGAAAACTGGAAAGCAGTCTGTCAAGAACTAGGCATAGACCAACATCTTACACCATTTACCAAGATAAGGTCAAAATGGAGGTATGACTTACACATAAAAGAAGATATCATAAGTAAATTAGAAGAGCAGGAACTATATTATCTAGCAGATTTATGGAAAGGAGAAAATTTATGAATAAACAAAAGATAAACAAAATTTACATTGTGAGATGCAAAATAGATAATTTTGACCAAATTAGAAAAAAAATGTACAAATAAAACCATTAGCCAAGATTAGAAGGAAAGCAGAAAATTGGGAAGATTTTATAGACAGTTCCTTGAATAAAGCCCTCATATCTTGAAAATATAGAGAACTTTGTCAAATTTATAAGAATGAGTCATTCTCCAATTGATAAATGTTCAAAAGAAATGAATATGCAGTTTTTGGAAGAAGAAATCAAAGCTATGTATAATCATAAATAATGCCCTTCATAATTATTGATTAGAGAAACACAAATTCAAACTACTTTGATATATCATTTCACACCTATCAGACTGACTAAAATGACACAAGGGAAAAATAACAAATGTTGGAGATGTGGAAAAATTGGGACACTAATGGAATTCTGAACTGATCCAATCAATTTGGAGAACAATTTGGAATTATGCCTAAAGGTTTATAAAACTGTGCATACCCTTTGACCCAACTATACCACTACTAGGTCTATTTCCCAAGGTGATTGGGAGGAAAAGAAAAAGAACCTATATATTTTAAAATATTTATAGTAGCTTTCTTTGTCGTGACAAAGAATTGGAAACTGAGGTGATGCACATCTCCTAGGGAATGGCTGAATAAGTCGTGGCATATGATTGTGATGGGATACCACTGTGCTGTAAGAAATGATGAGCAAGTTGATTTTAGAAAAACATGGGAAAACTTGCATGAAATAATGAAGAGCGAAAGGAGTAGAACAAAGAGAAGGTTGTATACAGTAACAAAAATGTTATTCCAAGAGAAACGGTGAATAACTGAGCTGTTCTGAGTAATATGAGTATTTAAATCAACTACAAAGGACATATGAAGGAAGATGATATTCACCTCCAGAAAAAAAAAACTGATATATGAAAGTATGTATAGTATGGTTTCACAGATATATTTGTGTCAAATGTTGACCTCCTCTAGTTTGGGTTTGGGAGAAAGTGAGGGAAACAGCTTGAAACTCAAAATATAACAAAAAAAATAGAAGGTATTAAAAAAAAACAGAAAAAAATGGCACCAGACTTCAAAGGTGTTGGTAAATCAGCTGCTCAGGACATCTTTGATCTCCAGGAAGCAATCTGTGTATACATGGATAGAAACATGACAGACAGCTGCAGGCTGTCCAGAGCTCCTGGAAACCAAATTCTAGGACACTCTAATGTTTACAGTGACTTTTGTGGTCCCTGGTTCCCAACCTGGAAAAATGAACATATCTAGACTGAAATGCTGCCATTTCTTGATAATATAACCTAAGAAGGCAAGAAACCAACAATCATCCTTACTCTCATCTGAAAAATAATGGAGTCAGACTCTATGACCTCGAAGGTCTTTTCCAGTTCTAAATCTAGTTCTTGTGGTCCAAAGTATTTATTGAGTGGCTACTTATGTCCCCACAGTGAAAGAGACACTGGAAACACAAGACATAACCTCTGCCTTTTAAGTTTTGTTGGGAGATAAGGTCAACACATAGGAAACTATCAGAGAATAATTTAGTTCTGACTATGAGGATAATTAATTGCTCAATGGTATGCATTTGATGTCCTCAAAATTTACACTTCAAGGTGAGGAATACATGAACAATATTGGGTGAGGGGGGAGAAAATGACCTAGTCCAGGTGGAGCTATAAAGGTCCAGATGTCCTATCTTGTCCTCAGGCTAAGAACTGTTTCCCAACTGCATTTGGGTGGTAGATGACATCTCCTTTCAGGCTATGCAAAGCGATCATCTTCTTATATCTGAGAGGAAGCAAAGTATATGGAATAGAACACTGAGCTTCCTCCTGAGTTTGTAGATTTAGAGCTGAAACAGACCTCTAATCCACTCATATTACAGATGAGGAATTTAGGTCTAGAATAGTTAAGTGATTTGTTCAAGATGAAAGAAGTTATATGTCAGAGAATCAGATTCAAATTCAGATCCTTTGGACTCCAAATCCACCTCTAGATATATACATTCAACAGCTTCACAACATAGCAACCAGGATGAAAAGACTGTCCCATGGCCCCCTCTTTAGGTTCAAGATTTGTTTCAAGTTTATGTACTGTCTCATCCAACATCTGTCAGTAGGTTTACGGAAAATAACCAATACACCCCCCTTCAATGTGAACCTTCTTCCAAAGACATTCTGTGGCTGACAGCCCCAGTAGAAGGCAAATGGTGCCTGCAGTTCCAAGATTTTGGGTCAAATCTCTTGGCTTGGGCACACAGTACTACTGGGACTTTGGAGGCCTGCCAAGGACAGCATCTCTGGCATTACACATAAGACTCATCTTTTTGCCAAAAAGCCTCCCTTTGATCTCCAGTAGGAGAGTTCAAGGAAAGAAACTCCTACTTACCCATTACTTAATCAATACTAGCTTAAGAGACAGAGAAAACAAGGAAAACAGATCCCTTATCTTTTCCTCCCTGTCCCTACCACCCTCCCCTCCCCAGCACCCCAAAGATGCTGAAAATAGCCTAATGAGATTGTCCCGATGCCTGGGTGCCATGGAGATGGTGAGGCACAGATGCTGTCACAGCAGTCTCTCTCTCTCTCTCTCTCTCTCTCTCTCTCTCTCTCTCTCTCTCTCTGTCTCACACACACACACACACACACACACACACACACACACACACACACAAGTTGATCCCACTGTCATGTGCTGACAGATCACTTACAAAGAGAGACCAAGTAAGAAGGAGGCAAACAACAGAGGCTGACCCAACTGCTGCCTATAACTCAAGGGGTGGAGGAACATATTTGTCAAACCAAGAGAGGTGATATGGGGTGGCTCAGTGGAAAGGGTTCTGAGTCTAGAATCAAAGGCTCTGGGTTCAAATCTGCTGCTTACATTTGACCTTGAACAAGTTGTTTCACTTCTCTTGGCCTCCATTTATTCACCTATAAAATGAAGCAGAGGAACAAGATCATAAATTTTAGAGTTGAAAGGGACATTAGAGATAATTTAGTCCAACCTCCTTATTGTAAATATGAGGACATGAGGCCCCAGGGAGGTTAAAGGATTTGCCTGTGGTTACACAGCTCTAGGACTTCTTGACTCCGAGCTCAGTATTCCATTCACTACACCATGCTCTAAATTTAAATCTATCATTCTGCAACCTAGGAATTTCCTCAGTAGAAATCCCTTTATAAGGAGTAGGGAAAGGGGAAGGGAGAAATAACTACCAAAAAGTTGCGTAACATTAGGCTGCTTTTGTAGGGCAGTCCTGTTCATGGATACGTGTGGTTGTTCCTCATTAACAGATATTTATTAAGCACTAGGATGAGGCAATGGACTGGCACAAACTATCTGCTCACCTCTTTGAAAAGGACTATAAAAATGTGCATACCCTTTGACCCAGCAATATTGCTTCTAGGGCTGATCCCAAAGAGATCATAAAAATGGGAAAAGGACTCACATGTACAAAAATATTTAAAGCAACTCTTTTTTGTAGTGGACAAGAATTAGAAATTAAGGGGATGCCCATCAATTGGGGAATGGCTGAACAAGTTGTGGTATATGAATGTAATGGAATACTATTGAGATATATATATATATACATACTAGTGCTATAAAAAATGACAGTCAGACTTCATAGAAACCTAGAAAGACTTATATGAACTGATGCTGAGTGAAGTGTGCAGAACCAGGAGAACATTATACACAGTAACAGCCACAGTGTGAGGACTATTTTTGATAGATTTAGCTGTTCACAGCAATGCAAGGATCTAAAACATTTCCAAAGGACTCATGATGCAAATTACCATCCACATCCAGAGAAAGAACTATGGAGCTGGAATGCAGAATGAGGCATACTATTTTCTCTATTGTTATATTTTGTTTTCTTTGTTTTTCTCATGGTTTCTCCCATTCATTTTAATTCATCTATGCAACATGACTAATGTGAAAATGTGTTTAATAGAAATATATGTGTAAAACCCATATAAGATTGCATACCATTTCAGGGAGGGAAGAGGGAGGGAGAGGGAGAAAATTTGGAAGTGATTGTTGAAAACTGAAATCAAATAAATAAATAAATAAATTTGGAGGAAAAAATTATCTGTTCTCTTAGGGATTCTTAATCTGCATCCGTTTACTCCCAGGAAGTCCCCTGTAGAGAGGTCAGAGTGTCTAAGAATTTGGATAGGAAAAAAACAATTGTATTTTTATTTTCACTAACCTGTAACTAAAATTAAGCATGACCTTAAATTATTTAAAAACACAATTCTGAGAAGTTCATAGTCTTCACCAGATGGCCAAATATGTCATGACAGAAAAAAAAATGGGTTAAGAATGACTAGATTATTTATTTCATAAAAGTAGAAATATTCCAAAATCACAAATGTTATGTTCTGCCATAAAACCTACCCTTATCTCCAGATAGGATAATTTTTTCAAAGTTCTCCTTCTGACTAAAATGGTTTAATTCATACCGTTGTGCAGAGACCCTGCCCTGGTTTAGCTAGAGCCCATTAACCCTCAGTTCAACTTTTGGTGCTTAAGATAGGGGGAAGAGGAAGGTAGCGAGGAAAGAGAATTTCAACTTTGATTGAAGGAACTGAGATGATTAGTTTCAAAAGAGGGATTGGGGCTGAGGTGGAGATCGGGACAGACATTGAGGAGGATATCCTGTGTCTTTAGGTAATTCAAGAGTTGTCACTGGCAAAGAGGATTAGATTTCTTATTGACTCCAGGGAGCAAAACTAGGAGCAGTAAGTAGAAGTCACAAAGCAAAACTAGGTTCAATAGAAGGAAAAGCATAAGTTGGGTGGATTCCCTGTGACAGACCTATACATGGGTATGGACATGGGCTGTACAGCATAGACAGGCATGGATGGGTTGCAATCTGCATCATTGAAAGCAATCTCCAAATCCACATGGGTAACAGATCCAAAGTATTAAGGAAGACATCTTAACCATTAGAGCTATCTCCAAATGGAATGGCCTCAGGAGGAGGAAGGAGAAAAAGAGAGACGGACACAGAGACAGAGAGAGACAGAGAAAGAGGAGAGGCAGAGAGAGACAAAGACAGAAAGAGGGAGAGAGGAAAAGAGACAGAGACAGAGAGAGAAAGAATTATAGGAGGGAGAAGAGTAGATTCTCCTTTACCACATTAAAGTTTATTTAAGGGCAGGAGTCAGGAGGACCTGAGTTCAAATCTCACCTCAGAGACTTGACACTCACTAGCTGTGTGACCTTGGGCAAGTCACTTATCCCCAACTGCCTCATTCTGGGTCATCTCCAATCATCCTGATGAATATCTGGTCACTGGATTCAGATGGCTCTGGAGAAGTGAGGCTGGTAAGTTGCCCAGCCCTCCCTCACTCAAAACAAAGTCAAGTGCATGTCATGTCATCATTTCTCTGATGGCATGGTCTTTTTCAGCAACAAAGGATGAACACCCACACAAAGTTTATTTAGATTTTAGATCCAGACTGGTCTTCTCTCTCTTCATCAGGACACTCTATGTCCCAGCTCTGTGACTTTGCACTAGCCATCCCCAGTGTCCAGAATGCACTCTCTCCATACCTTTACCTTCTAGAGTTTTCTTCTGATAAGATGCAGCTTAAGCACCATCTTCCACATGAAACCTCCTGATCCCTCCAGTTGCTAATGACCTCCTTCCCAAACTACTTTAATTTTAATTAATCCATATATTTTTATATTTAGCAACTTTGTATTTTTGCTACATATATTTCACATAGATATTTCTTCTGTCTAGGGACATAAGCATAGTGCTTGGCATGTAGTAGATACTTGATAAATACTTGTTGATTGATTGATAGCCTCAAAGGAAAGCTAGCTGACCACATGGTATTTTAAAGGCAGAGTGGAACACGTTGGACTAGCCAGCCTCCAAGATCTTTTCCAGTTTTGACATTCTGTGATTCTGTGAAGACATCCTCATTGTCCATGAATATAATTTGCTTGTTCTCTCCTCCATCTTTCCATATGTTATATCCCTCGCCTAAAATAGTTTTTCCCTTTCCCTCCACCCATCCAAATCTTCTCTATGTTGCAAGTATTTATCCAGGGCAAGTTCAGCATACATTGGAAAGCTTTCTCACTGTTTCAGCCATCATTGTGCTTCTCCTCTGCGCCAAATTACTACAGTGCTTAAAATCAGTACAAAACAATATGCATGACCATCTCCATTCATCCTGATCAATATGTTGCCACTGGACCCAGATGGCTCTGGAGGAGAAAGTGAGGCTGGTGACCTTGTACAGCCCTCCCTCACTTAAATCCAATTCACTTACAAGTCATGGCATTACCTTCCTGATGCCATGGTCCTCTTTGAGAACAAAGGACAAAAATAACACTACTTAGCATTTAATTATAAACTATTTTATGTTATTCCACAGTTGTTTTATGTGTATGAATTTTGACTCCTACAAGTAGATTATAACTTGCATAAAGTCAAAGACTGTGCAGTACATCCCCTGTACATTTCCTCTCCATGTATCTCTATTTCCTCCAGACCCTACAATCACACTATTGAACACTAAATGGAGTCTCAATAAATACTTGTCAACCTGGGGACTATTTGAAGGCCACCCTCCTTCCAGCTCTCTCCCTCACCTGATATTTTATCTTGGCCTCAACATGTTCCATCTTCTCCAAACACTACTGCTCAGATTCAGAAAACCAAGCCAGGGGCCAGGTGGCTGAAGCAAGCGCATCCACCTAGACATCCAGGGGTCTTACCTGGCACTTCTAGCCTGCCTTTCATGAGAAAATGATGAGCTTGGCAGGCAGCTTTCCCCCAAGTCATGCAAATGCTCAGATGTGAGTCAGTTCCTTTTGCAGATGATATGTTAGCTAATAAAAGCTCATCTGAAATCAGTCTCAGAGTATTTTTTTTCACTGCCCATCTGTAGCCTATGCTGCAGTGAAACATGTGCCTTTGTTAGTGACTTTGCAAAGTAAAATTACTCTAGGAGACTGCGCTCTCCTTCTTGAGAGTGAGAGCCTTCTGTGGCCTCGTGCCTTTTCCTGTTCACAAGGAAAGGACACAAGAGAACTACAACATGGCTACAACCACTATTCCAAGTAAGCAACAACTGAATTCAGCGGACATTACCACAAAAACAATTATATATTTACCCATCTAAGATAGATTGCGTTGGGAGTCATCCTGGCAGGATGCAAAAGAATGAATTTGATGACCTCCAAAGGTCACTTTTGACTCTATAAATTTCTACTGTTCTGCCGAGACAGTCACATTCAAATCATCAGGCAAAACTTAGCCCAAGAAGGGAGTTGATACCTAGGATAATGGGCCAAATGTGTCCCCAAAGAAACTGGCAGTAGATACATTCTGAAAATAGGTCAGTGTTGACAGCCATGGGCATATTCATCCTGGAGGTGGGAGGATGCCAAATTCTTCTTATCAATGACCTGACACTGGCACCACCTGGAAGAGGGCAAATGTCATTCCCAGCATGATTATAGCTGACTTTCACATGAGTAGCAAAGCCAAGGCTATTGCTCTGCATTCTCTCTCCCTGACTCTCAGCATTCTTTCTCTTCCTCCTCTTCCTCCCCCCAGCACAGGATCAGACAGGCTATTATTGGGATAGGCATGGGTAGGGGTTTGCTTCAAAAGAAATCAAATGCTGTAGATGCCTTGATTCCACAGATCTTTTGGATATGTCTTTGAAATATGGAGTAATTGGTTTGTTGTTGCATTCTCCTACCCTTCTACATTTGGATGGACAGGGTGTTTACCAGGCAAGAGACATGCCTTATCTCTCCATAAAAGAGAAAAAGAAAAGCAGCATATATTTGTGTATATTATATGTATGCGTGTATGTGTGTTTGTGTATAAAATAAAACTTAAGAGATTTTTTTAAAAAAGCAGTTCCCAAGATAAGAGAAGCATTCCTTTGAGTTCAAATTCCCCCCAAGTCAGGTCACAACCATTCCCAAACCTAAGACTGACTTAGAGTCAGTCTTAGATCTCTCCCATTTAAGAAGCAAATTTAAGACATCTTTAAAAAAGAAGAACCACTAGAAGGTCAAGCTCAGAGTCTGGGCACTTACCATTTTTTTATATTTATTGAATGTCTAATATAAGCAGAGTACTAGACTAGGTGCTTGCAAAGAAGAGGAAATAGATAAAGTATATAAGGTCTTCACCCTCAAGGAATTTAGAGCCTCATAAGGAAGCTGAGCTGGACTGCTGATTTAACTGGTAGAGGAGCTCCCATGGGGATCTCTCCTGCCAATGCAGGTCTGCTCTTTCTCTGCCATTTAGCCTTAGAACAGGGGTCCTGAGCCTGTTTGTTTCTCAGTCCCCATTGGAAGTCTGATGAAACATATGGATCCCTTCTCAAAATGCTATTTTAAAATGAATAAAATGTGTAGGGTTGCAAAGGAAACAAATATTGTTGAAATAAGTATCAAAAAAAACATGTTTAATACAAATTCATGGACTCTAGGTTAGGAACTCATATCTTAGAGAGTTTTTTTGAACAATGAAACATGAAGTAACTTGCTTAGGGTCACACAGCCAGTAGGGAGTCATAGGTGAAATTTAAACCTAGGTTATCAAGGTTTGGTGTCAGCTACCACACCTCTCTGCACATAGAACATAAGAGGCATGAACCAAGAGCCAGATTTTAAAAGGCTCCATCCACCTCACTCCTCCTCTTGCCTGTCCTTCCCCTCCCCACCACCACCAAATAAATGTTTTTCTTCAAGACAGCTGGAGATATGAAGGCAGCTAGAGAGGGGTCAGATGAGCAATGTCCACTTTTTTTAATCTCATCACAAGAAACTGGCCCTTTCTCCAGGGGGTGGCTAAGAATCCAGCTACACTCATAAACAAATTCTGCAAGAATGAGAGCACAGCAGGCTCCAGGGAATTTCCCTCCTTCTCTTCCAGGCAACCCAAGGCAGTTTCTGTGGCCTGGTTCACCTCCAAGCTAGAATGTCTCTTTATGTCAAGATAAAGGAGACTTGACTAAAAGGGAGCGTCTACCCTGGGTCCCCGGTGACTGCAATGAATAGACCTCTCCTAGGATAAAACACCTGCTACCGATCCAACCTCTGGACTTTCAAAGTCCTCCAAACAACTGATGAATTACAAAGAGTTGATTATTCAGATGGAGCTGGAGTGGGGAGACAGAAATAAAAGGGGAGAGAAAGGGGGAAGAAAAGGGAGGAAAGTTATCTCAATCCCCTGGAATAATTCTCTTCCTTTTAGACCAGAAGAGCAAAAAGCCAGCTCCAACAACAAAAATCCTAAGAAGTTACAATATCCACAATATTCTTTGTGGCTGTACTAATTAATGGGCTTTTAAAAAAATCCCTTCATGCAGATCATGAATTTTTTATGAATTCTATTATATAGGAGCATTGGGGAAACAATGTGTTCACTCCTGGTAGGAAATAAGGCAGAGATGAGAGAGAAAGGTTGAGAATTTCTCCCACACCTGAGGCACCTCTACCATTATTGCAATATTTAACATTCATATAGCAGTTCGCATATGCATAGTACATTGTTTATACATAGCAAATCCCCTTGGAGTTGGGCTCCTATGGTTTGGTCCATTGTATTTAAGAGAATAATAAGGAATGTTGTCAAAATTAATGAAATGGTTTAAAATGTGAAGAGCTTTGAACCTTTAGGAAAGGTGCTTCATTTTCACCAAGTTACTATTAAGGAGGTAAATAATTCTACCCAACAGGGGAGGGCAGCCTCTTTAGTCCTTCATTCAACAGCCCCGCTTTGTTGGCGACATTTTGCAATTGTGCCAGACTCTCTGGGACCCCATTTGGGATTTTCTTGGCAAAGTTACCAGAGTGGTTAGCCATTATCCTTCTCCAGCTCATTTTATGATGTGAAAACCGAGGCAAGCAGGGTTAAGTGCTTTGCCCAAGGTCACACAGCTAGGAAGTGTCTGAAGTCAGATCCAAACTCACAGAGACAAGTATTCCTGATTCCAGACCTAACCCTCTATCCACCTCATCCCTGCCCAATAGCTGCCCCCCTCACGAAAAAGACTCTACCAAAATATTTATCGAATTCTTAACTCCGGGAAAACAGTGAGGTCTCTTACTAAATTATAAATTCTTTGGATACAGGGACAGTTTCTCATTTTCCTTCATCCCCTGTCTAGTGATAATTGCAGTATTGTGTCCATTGTCTTTAAAAGAAAGCAAATCTGCTTTCTCATGTGCCTTTCTGTCTATCATCTTAGGGCCTGCTTGCATGGCACCAATGCAGGACCACTCAACCCAGAGTCATGAGCTTGAGTTCAAATCCATACTCTGCCAATGACTACCTCTGTGAATGATAGGGCTGATGGAGCAATAGGATCCCTTCAAATAGGGTCCTTGAACTTTCCCACAAATTTCAGTGATCAAGTCCCTGGCATTTCCCTCAGATAGCTCACCCATTCCAGTATAATCTTACTAACTGACCTTTCCTTGTGCCCCTCATTGTCTCTGCACCTGGCCCACCCAGGCTACTTGCTGCCATTCCTACATCCCATCCGGATCTTCCTACAGTCTTTCTGTATAAAAATATCAATCTTACCCCCATTAAATTGCACAGATTCTTAGAATCTGGCCTACTTGTATTGGAGTCACAAATACGGCAGACTCACTAGGAATCTCGCCCACTTCACTGGTGTCATAATAAACACTACATAGACTGAAAGAAAACTTGAGTGGTAGATATTTTTCAAGGCAGACCCCACCCCACCAGAGTACCCTTGCATTTCAGGGATTCCATCACCCCCTAGACTTCATCATGACCTTGGACAACTCACTTGTTCTCTACCTAGTCATCATTTCGTAAACAACAACAATTTCCTCATCTGCAAAATAAAAGGCTTGAACTAGATGACCCTTTCCACCTCTTGGTCTCTGGTCCTATTAGCTGACTTCTCTAGGAATGGGGAATTGGATTCTTGGTGGGTATCAGATATGCAGCCTTAAGTTGAATCTATGAATTGTGATAAGGATGGTGATGATACTGTGCCCTAAATGCCCTCTGAGGTAATCCAAGACCTATCTTCAGATACACATATTAACATCTGGGGAACACAGATACATTATAAGGGCTCTTGTCTTACTGGAATTGATTTCCATGGCCACAGAAGACAAAGACAGAGGGAAACGAGGAGCCCTAGACTCTCCTAATGACTCTGCTACCCTCCACCTCCCACCCATCTCAGTGGAGATCTCAGGAGCCCCAGAACCTGCTCTGGCTCAATAAATGTTTACCAAGATTGGGGCTAGCTTAGAATCAGCAACACTGCCTAATCTTGCCTCAATAAATGAAGGGGTGGGCAGAACTTCTAAGTACACCTCTGCTACTCAAAATTAGCTTTGTTTCTTTACTTCAATGAGTCAGTCAGTCAAGAAACACTTAATAAGCACCTACTCTGTGTCAGGCACTGTGCTAAACACTAAGCCTACAAACTTACACATTGCTAACACTGCCATAAAGGGATATGAGACTGAGTAAAAGTGACCTCCACGCAGAGATGTCCTTCCTCTCATTTAAGAAAAGTAGGAACTGGGCAATCAGGAAATATGAACTTTGTGAGACCAAGCACTTTTGTTTCTGTCTTAGTATAGACAAATTAACAAACACAGATCAGGTACTTTACTTTATTTCTTTTTTCTATATTTACTTATTTTTAATTTATAGAATAAAACAAGCATTTCCAAAACATAATAAAAAATATGATTGCACATGAAATTGCAAATCTATTATATAAAACTTGCTATTAAATTGAAATGAGGAAACAAACTTCCCAAACATATTCTAGTATGATATTTTCATTAGGAAAGAATTCTCCATGGTCTTAAATCCAAAATTCTTCACCTAGGTAAAAGAGTCTTCACTGTACAAAAGCATTCACAGCAGGGCGCCTTTAAATAGACACCTCCCCCAGTACATTGAAAATATGATTTAATTCCCACACAACTTTTCAGGAACAAAGTAAGGTAGACTATACTGTACTTGTGTCTACACTTGAGTCTACTGAACTACCCTGATACCTTTGATATCATTTTTCTACGTCCCTCAAGTCCTTTTCGATACCCTCTTTCTCTTTCCCAGGATTCCCTTGGATTAATATATTCAACTGTACTAGAAACAGCCCTACTAGGCCAGAAAATCAAACTGCATAGTAATGGCAAGTAGTTAACACATACTGCATAGCCTATCAATACCACCCACGGACATCATGCTGAAAATAGGCCTCTTGTCCCATAACAGCCTCTCAAAAAGAAAAGCCCTATATTCAAAGACTTTGTGTGTCTACTGTCCAGGAGTGAAACTGCATAGAGAGGCAAGAGCTCAAACATTTCTCTCTGCTTCTAAACTTAAAATAGCTCAGTGCAAACTTAATTGAAATTAATAAGCTAGAAGTATAACCTAATTAAAATCTTATTGAATGAATTGACGGACTTTTCTTCCTAAATAAAAAGAAATGAACATAAATATGTTTCGATCTTATTTCTCTTTTTTTAAGGCTTTCTTTTAAATAATTGCTGCAATAACTCATTTATGGGCTTTGAACTCCAGGCACAGATCTCTTCTCTAATGGGAAAGGGGGAAGGGAAGAGGAGGGCGATGGCAACAGTCAGAAATGTAGGCTATAGCAATCACTGGACTGGGTATGGGAGAAGGGCATTCACTAGAAATTAAGGTGTCAAAGCTTTGGGGCAAGCAGATCTGGTTATTTAACAGATGTTGGTATGGGGGCAGCTGAGTATGATTCTCTTGCCCATGAAAAGAAGTAAAACAGATTAACAAGGATACATATGATGAGAGATGGGCCCCCATTATGGAAGAAGGATGGAAAGACAACAGACGAAGACCTTGAAGGGCTCTAGGAATCACCACAACGGAAGAAAAGTCTAACATTTTGGGTGGATCCTCTACGGAAGATTTTTTTTTTGAAAACTCCAAAATCCAAGGACTGAAATAGTCCTATCAAGTCACAAATGTAGGTATTTCCTCTAAGGAGACATGTCACAGCTTCACTATCACTGCCCATCCTAAGCAACTCATTGCCACAGGAGGTTCACCACACTTCTGGGAGCCTTCCTTGATTTCTCTTAAGAGGACACTAGTTGAACACACAGGCTGTTCATCACTCAGCTCTCACTCTCAGCATAGATCTATGGGAAAACATGGGGAGGAATTACACAGAATGAGAAGACAGTGATCTGCAAATATAAACTCCTCTGTTTGGCATTTAAAGCCCTTCACAATCTGTCTCCAGACGATCTTTCCAGGCTGATTACACATCACTCCCCCTCAATCTCTTCATGCTCCAACCAGACTGGTCTGCTTGCTGTTTCCCAAACACAACATTCCATCTCTTGCCTCAGGCCTCCATGCCCATCATGTAAACCCCATCCTCCCACTTACCTTTTGGAATCCCGAGGGACCCTCAAAGTTCAGCTCATATGCCACCTCCCTCAAGAGATCTTTCCTGATTCACTGACTTATTAGTAATCCCCCCCAAAAAAAACTTACTGTGTATTTTGTATATATCCTTTATTTACTTTTTTTTTGTTGAAATGATGCAACCCTACCTCTTCCCCCAAGCTCACAAGGAAAATTTGTGCATCTGTCTCCCCAGAGACTAACACAATGCCTGGATCACAGTAAGAGCTTAATAAATGTTTGTTGATTGATTAATTAATTTAAAGCAGCATGGTACAGAAGAAAGAGTGATGATTTTGGAATCAGATAGAGGATTTGTGTTCAAAAATCAGCTCTGCCACTCCTACCTGTTTGATTTCCGGCAAGTATCTTATACTCTCTAGCCTCAAATGTCTTTTCTGTCCAAATAATCTCAGAGTTCCCTTTGAGTCCTAAAGCTATGACCCCATGGTCTAGGTGGGGTGAGAGGATATATGTGAAAATGAAAAAACAATACAGGAGATAAATAACAGGTTTACCCAATAACAGAAGATATGTCACAATACAAGACTGACTGCCAATGAATGCTGAGGTAAGAGTTTGGTTAACAGTGTTGTTCCTCAGTTTCCCAGTCCATAAAATGAGAATGAGGTGTTTTTAAGGAATAAAGAAAATAACTTTGAGCTATTGATAGTCATAAGAAAAAAATGTTCTAATTCACTATTGATTGGAGAAATGCAAATTAAAACAATTCTGTGTTACTACCTCATGCCTATTAGATTGGATTATAGGACAGAAAAGGAAAATAACAAATGTGGAGGGGGGGTAAATGAGTTATTAATGAACTGTTGGTGGAGCTGTGAACTGATTCAATAATTCTGTAGAACAATTTGGAAATGTACCTAAAGGGCTATAAAATCTTGAATACCCTTTGACCTAGTGATACCACTTCTAGGTCTATATACTAAAAGAGATAAAAAGCAAAAAGGAAAGGAATTGTATGTACAAAAAATATTTATAGTAGTTCTTTTCTGGTGTCAAAGAATTGGAAATTAAAGGGATGCCCATCAATTAGGGAACAGCTAAACAAATTGTGGCATGTGTGCTATAAGAAATGATGAGCAGGATGCTCTCAGAAAAACCTGGAAAGACTTATATGAGCTGATGCAAAGTAAAATGTATGGTATACAAAGTAATAGTAATATTGTAAGCTGATTAGCAGTGAATGATAGAGCTATTCTCAGCAATACAATGATCCAAGACCACTCTGAAGGACTTAGGATGAAAAATGCTATCCATCCCCAGAGGAAGAACTGATGGTGTCTGAATACAAATTGAAGAATACTTTTTTAAATTTTCTTTATTTTTCTTGACCTTTTTTGGTCTATTTTCTTTCACACATGACTAATATGGAAATGCTTTGCATGACTACACATATATAACCTGTATCAAGTTGTTTGCCTTCTCAATGATGGGGTTGGGGGACTAGGGGGAGAGAAGAAGGGAGAGAATTTGGAACTCACAGTTGGTTTAAATAAATTTTAAACACTGTTTTTACATAAAACTACAGGAAAATAAAAAACTAAATGCATTCAAAAAAAAGAATTAAGGAAAAAAGAAGAAAATTTTTAAAAACTAAAAAACAATAGCCTTGAGCTCCTTGGGAAAAGGGGGCCATTGTAATCTTAGAGTGGTACTCACTAGTAATTATCCAAAGTAAGAGATATTGAGAAAAAAAACTATAGTCATAATGGCTAAGAAGGGTATGATTTTAATAATACTATTAAAAACAATTTAATGATACTGTTGAAAGAAGACCAGGTTAGAAGACAGAAGATCCAAGCAGTAGTCCAGACTCCCTATGCTTAGGTGACTGTAGGCAATATCCCTAGATTTAAGATCAAAGAATCATATATTTAGGGCTGGAAAGGAACTAGAGATCATTTAGTGTAGCCCCCATCATTTTGCAGATTATGAAACTGAGAACTAGAAAAGTTAAGTGAGACTTTCCCAAGGTCAGAAAAGTAGCAGGTAGAAGAGTTGAAATTTGATCCCAGGTCTTATTACATATATATATAATATTCTTTCTACTGAGACCAAACTAAAAAGGACCTCAGAGATCATCTAGTCTGACTTATTTTTACAAATGAGTCAACTGAGACCTCTGGATATTAAATGACTTGCCTAAGGTCTTTCACATATAATAACTAGCATTTATATATTGTTTTGAGCTTTGAAAAGCATTTTACATGTGATGTCTTGAATATTTATTGATTTGGAAATTTCTTAAACTTTTAAGGTATGCAGTTTTCAATCCACAATCCAAAATTTGAGAGTGTTAGCCTCATTTATTTTGGCAAAAATGTATCTTTTGTTGATATCAGTGCTGAGTAGTTTCGAAAAAATTTCATAAATTTTTAATAACTTTACTGTTTGTAACTGGAAAACTCTAAGAAGTATATAATGATCCTAGGCTAACAGGCATCTCTTACTAAACAATCTTTTAATGAGTTGTGCAGAAATGAGTCAAATGTGTGTGCTAGATTTCCTTTGAAATATAGAGCTTTAAAAAATTAAAAGGAAAAATACCATGTAAAGCATGTTATCTAACCTTTGAGAGAAGGGAAATTATCTGAAGCCAAGTTGGAGTTGGCTATTGGATATGTTGGCACCAGGCACAATTAGGTTCTGGTACTGAAAGAAAACAAGACTGAAAAACCTCCTGGCACAGGCTACAACCTCTGAGTAAATGTTGTTTAAAGCTAACTGGATGATAGTCGGCTTTTTTTTAATGTGTGCTGAACTGCCAGCTGCAATAAAGACAACTTAAGTAGATTCTGTTTTTCCTAACCATTCCAGTGAACCTCTTTCAAAGAAAGAAGGAGTATGAAATACTAGATGGAGCTCTGAATGTGGAGTCTGAAAGAGTTATGTTAGACTCATGCTTCAGGTTCATACTAGATGTGCGACCTGGGCCAAGTCAGCTAGCTGTATCTGTAAAATGAGGGTGATATTTATACTTATCTAGAAGGGCCATTTGAGGATCAAATAAGTTGCATTTAAAGTGTTTGTGCAAACCTTAAATTGCTACAGAAATGTGGGCTATCATTAAGTCAAACAATCAACAAACATTTATTAGATGCCAACTGTGGCCCTGGCACCCACCATTAGACCTGAGAAATGAGTTATGGAGAAACTGAAAATGTCATTTCATGTTTGTTGGACACCTGGCTTGAAACAAGTGAATGTAATAGTCCAAACTCATTGGGGGAGAGTTAAAAAGAAGTCTGGAAGGGAGGCAGCTGAGGTACTACCCACAGAGTACTAGACAAGGAAGGAATCTAAACATATGTATTCTTTTCCTAATTTCCAGGGCCCAGTTGTGTGACCTTGAACAAACCGTGGTCCCTTTCTCTCATTTTCTTCATCTCTAAAATAAAGGAGTTAAAGAACAGAACTAGAAGAACTTTGTACACAGCAACAACCACAGTGTGCAAGGAATTTTTCTGGTAGACTTAGTACTTCATTGAAATGCAAGGACTTAAAAAATTCTCATTGGTCTCTTGAGGCAAAATGCCTTGCACATCTAGAGAAAGAACTATGGAATTCAATCGCAGAATGAAGCAGATCATTTCCTTTTGTATTATGTTTTGTTTTGTTTATGATTTCTCCCACTCATTTTAATTCTTCTATGCAACATGACTGAGGTGAAAATGTATTTAATAGAAATGTATGTGTAGAACCTATATAAAATTGCATGCTGTCTCAGGGAAGGAGTGAGGAGGAAGAGGGGAAGGAAGGGGAGGGAAGGGGAAAAAATCTAAGATATATGGAAGTAATTGTAGAACACTGAAAATAAATAAAATAATTTTTAAAAAGAAAGAGAAAACAAGCAGAAAATTAAATAAATAAATAAATAAATAAAATAAGAGCTACCAAGAAAGTCAAAGCAGAAACAAAACATTAATATGTAGTAAAAAAAAAAAAAAAGCACTAATATATAGTAAAAAAATGTGATAGTAAAAAACTAGAAAAAGATTCCCCTTTGATCAGGGAAGAGATGAAAAAAATTATGGTTCATGAATGAGACAAAATATTATCAAAGCATGAGAAATGACATTGGAGGAATTCAGAGAATATTGGGAAGATTTGTATGAACTGATACAGATGGAAATATAAAGAATCGAGAGAACATACATGACTCCAATAATGAAAACAAAAGATTTACTAAAAGAAAATCCAAGTTGAAACTATGTCATTGAAAAAACTGTGAAGAACCCAGAACACAGATAATAAAACATACTTCCCTGTTCATGATGAAGAGGCAGAAGACTTTTAGTCCTGATAATTGTAAACACTATCAGATAAAGCTACTGCATTAAATATTTTTTCCTTAATTCTTTTTCTTGACCACAAAGGAGGGTTCAGTCTGGGAACAGGACTGAAATAAATGTGATATAATAACAAAATGAATTAACAAAGTATACATTTTTTTAAAATTGTAATGGTTTGACTACCAGTTCCAAGTCTCTGTTCCTGTCCAAAGTCATATAGGTAGTAAATACAGGAGCCAGTACAAAAAGAACATAGGTGATCTTTTTGCCCCATTTCAAACTCTAGTTTTCTCACGTGCAGAGTAATATTAAAAGAGAAAGCATTAACTAAATAATTCCACTGATATATTCACAACGTTGCAAGAAAGCAAGGGAGCTCTCTGGTACGTTGGGTGGACCCCCTCTGGTGAACTTTGGGGAGGATATGGATAAAAGTCACACTGAATGGATAGACCTAGGTGGATTTAGATCTGGATAATTGAAGGTAACTCCCAAATCAATGAGGTCACAGACCAGTTGGAGCATTTAAAACTAAGGAAAGACTAGAAGATTTCTATAGTGTACAATAGAAGATTTCTGTCATCCAAAACTCCTTGATCCTATCTTAAGGGCTGTGGAGTAAAGGAGGAATTAGACTTTACTTAGATCTAGATGGTATAACTAAGAATAAATATGGGAAAGTATAGAGACAGATTTTGACTGGATAACAAAAAACCTGCTGACATTTAGAAGTATCCAAAAGTTAGGTAAGTTTCTGTGAAAGACAATGGATTCACCATCATTGGAGATCTTCAGGATGAGGTTGGATAGTCATTTCTCAGTGATGTAGGAAAAGGAATTTTTGGTTAGTTATGTGTTAAACTAGGTAAACTCTGAAGTCCCTTCCAGCTCTAAAGTATGAAAGTAATAGAACCAAGAAGTGGCTACTAAAAGGGGATGCCTGTGGAACCTAATCAGATGGGTGGGGGAGGGGGAAAGATGCTAAGGAACTTATCTTTACATTTCTACTGAGTGGGCATTAAATATAACAATTACCTATAATTGTGGGGTTCATACTCCAAAGGCTCTCTCTTGGGCCTTCTCTCTCTACTCTCTCTCTCTCTCTCTCTCTCTCTCTCTCTCTCTCTCTCTCTCTCTCACCTCAATAGTTCTCATGGATTTAATTATGATCTCTATGCAGATGACTCCAAGATCTATAAATTCAGTCTCACTCCTAAGCTCAACTATCTTTACATGGACATTTTGAATTAAATGTTCTGTAGTCATCTCAAACTCAATATGTCCAAAAGAGGGCTCATTATTTTCATCTGAAAACCTTTCCTTCTTCCAAACTTAATCTATTTCTGGATTTTTCCACCAGGAAGCCAGGTTCACAACTTAGAAGTCTTTACCCCATATATTCAATCAGTTGCGAAGTCTTGTAATCTACAATATTTCTTATCTACAATATTTCTTATATCCATCCCCCTCTTCTCTGTTCACAAAACCACCTTCATAAATCAATATTTCTTATATCCATCCCCCTCCTCTCTGTTCACAAAACCACCTTCATAAATCAGACCCTCTTCATTCACTTCTCTCCAGGACTATTTCAATAGCCTCCTAATTTATTTTTCCACCTTTAGGCCTCTTCCCTCTCTAATACAACCTCATCACAGCTGCCAAAGAAATGCCCCTAAAGCATAGGTATGATCATTTCACTTTCCTGCCCAATAAACCCCAGAAGTTCTTTATCATTTCAAACCCTTTATAATGTGACTACAACCGACCTCTCCCAATTTATTATATATTATTCACTTTTATACCCTATACAAGCCAGAAAAAATATTTACTGTTACTGACACACAACATCCCATCTCCTGCCTGTCATTCATGTCTGGAATGCTCTTCCTCTTTACCTCTACCTCTTAGCATTCCTAATTTCTTTCAAAGTTCAGTTCAAGTGCCTCCTCCTTCACGAAGCCTTTCCTGAATTTGCCCCACACCCCCACACCTCAAGCTGCTAATGCTTCCCCTCAAAAAATGACCTGGCATTTTTTTTGTATACACTTACACATGATCATGTATTCTCTCTCTGAGGGAAGGAATGATGTAATTTCTGTCTTCGTCTCCCTAGCACAATGACTGGCACATAGCAAGAATTTAGTAAGTGAATGTGAATTATGTGAATTATCTCATGTCCCCAGTGAGATCCAACCATTTAGGCTTTGCTTATCTACATTATTCATGTTCAATATTCAACTTATTATTCTAGGAATAAATCAATGGTACATTCCAACCTTGGGGAAGGGGGAGAAAATTTACATAATCTGTATTTGTTGTGGGCTTTGAAAGCAAACTCATAGCCACAATATTTTATCTTGAGTCTGTGAAGTATAATTAAACTTTAGTGTTGGCTACAAAAAAAATTCATTCTTTAATAGGGTGTATAGCTTTCTTCTTTCTCAACAAAGTCAACAAACATAATTTGATGAAATATTTCAACATTTATTAAAATTCTCCTCCAAGAGGAAACAATGCTATAATCTTTCCAAAGTAAGTAAGGATCTATCATTAAAACAACTGAAATTCCTAGGCAATGTAGGACAGTGGATGAGAAGCAATCAAGAAGTCAGGAAGATCTGAATTAAAGCTCTGCCTTTAACTTTAATTGGCTATATGACTCTGAGGGAAGTCACAACTTCTCAGTGCTCTGGGCAACTTTCTAAAAAATATTTTATTTTTTCCAAGTTATATATAAAGACAATTTTTAACATTCATTTAAAAAAATATTGAGTTCCAGATTTTCTCTCTCCCTCTCTCACCTGCTGCCTTCCTGAGACAGTAAGCAATTTGATATAGGTTATATATTTTCAATCATGAAAAACATATTACCACATTAATCGTGTTGTGAAAGAAAACAGACCCAAAAAGAAAAACACACACAGATACAAAAATATAGAAAGTGAAAAATAATATGCTTCAATATGCATTCAGACTCCATCAGTTCTTTCTCTAGAGGTGGACAGTATTTTTCATCATGAGTCCTCTGGAATTGTCTTAGGTCAATTGCTGAGAATAACTAAATCATTCACAGTTGATCAGCATACAGTATTGCTGCTACTGTGTACAGTGTTCCCCTGGTTCTGTTTACATCACTTTACCTCAGTTCAGATACCTCTTTTCAGGTCTTTCTGAAATCAGCCTGCTCATCATTTCTTATAACACAGTAATATTCCATTACAACCATATGCCACAACTTGTTCAGTCATTCCCCTGAGCAACCTTTTAAGGCTAAAAGTTGCAGAGAATGTACTGACCAGAGAATGTACTGCATTAGCTGAGGGAGTTTCTTCACCAGAATTTCTCTACAACAATGGTATCATATATCTGGACAATAAAAGAATGAGGGGCTATATCCTATACTAATTCTACTTTAGCATACAGTGTATAAGAGATGCAAGCCAGTGCTATTCACTCATTTTGATTTTATTATTTATTTATTTGCTTATTTATTTGGCTGTTTACTTTGCAAGGTGGGAGGGTCAGAATTCTGTCATTTGAGGTTATAATTGTCCTGGTAATTATAACAGTTGTTCATTCAGATTTTGTACTTTCATCCCATTAATCTTATAGGAAACAAATAAAAAACAAATTAGAAAATGACCAAAAACATCCTTTTGCAGGAGTAACACTAGTGTCACAGTGTTTATGATTTGCAAAGTTTACTATTAAATTAGACAGTGTAGACACATTCTTGGGGCTTTCAAAGTTCTCCCTTGATGGAGCTTCACATACTGTAAATGAATTTGGTTACACATAATAACAAAGAACCAACCTCCACTATCCTATATAATTATTTCAATAACTCATCATGACATTAAGGTGACCTTGAGTTCTGAAAGTCTAAACAGAGTATAAACTCTGAAAACTCCTACCAAACTAGAAACACTTCAAGCAAAAGCCTAGCAATAAAATATCATTCAGGAATCAACCTGGGGTAAGTTCATAGAAGTTCAGTACCAGAAGATTAGCCACGAGGTGGTGAATTTTTTGGCCACAACTATTCATATAAAATCCTCCAGTCTATCCAAAATGGCCTATTTTCTGTCCCCTGAATATGCTTTGTATTTTTCTCCTCCCACATGCTATTTAACTTGAAATGTTCTACCCCATCTTGTTAACATATTCTGATTCTATCCATTTGTCAAGATCCAGTTCAAATCAAAGCAATTTTATTGCACTAATTTTTAATGAATTCATCAAATGAGTATTAGATAATATTAATAATATATGTGTAATACATACATATATATATATATAAAATCATTGTGTTCTTTTTTCAAATTTAATTAACTTTAAAAAAGCATTTAAAAGGTCCCTACTATGTACCCAAGACTATGATAAATACTGAGATACAAATAGAAAAGTAAGTCAGGCCTTGATCTCAAAGAGCTCAGTCTAACAAGGGAAGATAAAACATATAGTAAAGGTGAAGCTACCAGGCAGATAGCAAGGCCAAGGAATATAGTTGAAAAAGTTTTGTACCTGTAAAGAGTGAGGTAAAGGACGCATAGTGGTCCAGTGCAAAGAGCAATGATATGAGGGGAAAAAATTTTTTTGATATGGTGATATTCACTTTTTTTATTCTTCAGAAAGAGTTGTATTTATTGTCTCACTGTCATGGGGCAATCATAACAAAATGTTGGTATTTAAAAGATGGTACTTTGCTTCTATGGGAAGTTTGGGGTCATTAAAGGAGCTCAGTGATTTCCCAAAGGAAATATCCTAACATTCTATAGAAGTAAAAAGATCAGTTTTCTTCTGGAGCACCAACTGAACTAGTGCTCCACCAATGTCGTATCCTTAGCTTAGCCCTTCTCTCAACAGCAGCATCACTGTCATAGCTGCCCTGACCATCTTTCCTGTACCTACTGTATCTTAATCTTCTCTATTATATTTCCACTCCGAAAGCTCCTTAGGCAGGCCCCTTTCTCCTAATGTGCCACTTGTCAGTTCAGAAGATTAGAATGTGATGTCATCGGAAAAAACTGTCTCTAATGATTTCCACATGGCTCTTTTCTAGCTCTTCTACACCAGAGCTTCTTAATTTTTGTATATTAAGGACCCCTTTGGCAATCTAGTGAAGCCTATGGATCTCCTCTCAAAATATTTTTAAATACAAAAAAAAAAATACAAGGGATTACAGTTATACTGAAATACTGTTATCAAAATATTTTTTAAGGAAACAGTTTACAGATCCCAGGTTAAGAACCCTTGACCTCGATGAAAATAGGCAAGTCCTCAATAACCTGTATAATATTTCATCCATTAGAATATAAATGTCTTTACAGCAGGGGCTCATTTTGCTTTTTCTTTGAATTCACAAGGTTTCATATAGTGCCTGGCATAGAGTAAGCACTTAACACATGCTTGTTGATCACTGATTTATTAAATGATTGATTATGAATTATATGAAAAGATTAAGTGGCAGATTAAGTTGACAGAGCACCTGTCCAATCAAATTAGAAGTCTTCATGCTTTCCACCATCATCCTAGAACTTAAATTGTTCTTAACATTCGCCTTCTCCTTCATATTAGTGATGATACCTTTCCACACAATTACTTTTCTCAATTTATGAAAAGTCATAGATTCATGAAAATTTCTATAGTCCTTGCTATTACCATATAATGTTACCTGCTACCTTCTATGACTGCCCCAATTTATGGTGCCTCTGGAATCCACATTTCCTATCTGTGCCGTTCATACAATCTTCATCATTTGATCTCTGGTGTATTTAGTTTCCTTTTCAAATGTAGCCACGTTAATGCTTTGAGAAACTCATTGGGGACAGGAGTCTCATCTTAATATCCCCCTCAGCACCTAGTACAATGCTTTACTCAGACAAAGCATTCAAAAAGAATGTTTTAAATCATTGACCAATTGAAATTCACCAACATCCATTTAAAATACCAGAACAGTAGAGTCATACATTTATTAGTCAATAAATTTTTTTATTCATTTTGCATTTAAGTGCCTACCATGTAGAAGTCATTGTGCTAGGAGTTGGAAATACAATGACAAAAAGTAAGAGCAATTAGGGTTATTGTTATTGTAATCTTTGCCCTAAAGGAGTTTACAGTCTATTGGGGGAATACAACGAAGTAAATATAATGCAGACGCAAAGTAATTTGAAACAATTTCAAAAGGAAGAAAGTATTATTAACTGCTTATTAACTGAGCTGATCTTTCAAGGAAGTTGGTTATTCTATAAGGGAAAGGTGAAGAATATATTCCAGACATGAAGGATAACCTTGAAAAGACTCAGAGGTAAAGAGGTGAATCTTGTGCAGAGGGAAGTGCTAATGGAATCGTTTGAACAGAAAGTTTGGGAAGGAAAATAATATTAAATAATACTAGAAAGGAACTAAAGACCTACTATGGAAACAGCTAGATGGCTCAGTAGATAGAGTGCTTGGTCTGGAGTCAGAAATACTTGAGTTCAGATTTGGCCTCAGACACTTACTAACTATGTGGCCTTGGGCACCTCTGTTTGCCTTAATTCACTGGAGAAGAAAATGGAAAACCACTCCAACATCTTCATCAAGAAAACCCTATGGCCAGTATTAGGATGCTATAGTCCACAGGATCACAAAGAATGGGACACAACTGAACACCAACAATGGACATAATACTGCAATTATCACTAAAGAAGGGACAAGAAAATGAGAAACTGTCCCTCTACCTAAAGAATTTATAATTTGGTAAGAAAACTTACCGTTTTCCCAAAGTTAAAAATTCAATAAATATTTTGGTGGAGTTCTTTTTTTTTGAACCTGTTATAAGTCACACTTGTATCCCATAAAATATGCAACATCAGTATACATATTATATAGTAAGTGTTAACTCTTACATTGAGTTGAGAAGGTACACTCAATCCACAAAATAAAGTAAAGGAATCCTCTCCTGCTCCCAATATTTCTTACCCAACTCAACACCATCACTAACGAAGCTTTGCAAAATCTTCTGTGACTTGATTGTGTCCCCTAACAATGAAGAACATTCAGTATGAAACATTCTATCCAAAATCTTCAGAGCTCAAAGATTATACAGTAGCAAGTGCAAAAGGCCAGAAGAAAGCCCTGAGAGTCAAACAACTCAGAAATAAGAAAAAGAAATGGGTTAAAAAAATCACATGTGCCATTTTGAATAGCTAGCTCCATCAAGTGATATATTTAAAAACATGGAGTGGAAAACAGCAGAGAATTACAATAAAATACAAATTCAGGGTAAATGGGTTCTAATGAAATACTTCAAGTTTAACCCTTTTTTTTTGCTTGAATCCTTGATTTTAAAATTCATTCATCTCAGATTCAATTCTACTAATTTCATAAATCTGAAATAGTATCATAGTTGCATCGTTGTTGGATAACTGAGAATCTTGCAGGGTTCATCATTTTGAGCATCAGTAATCATTGTGTAGAATAGTAGATATAACTGGGGAAGGAATAAAAGATTAGATTTAATCTATGACTCCAGAAAGCTGCTTTTTTAATTTGTTAGTATTTATATTTGCTTCTTTCTCCTCACAGCTGAGGGCCAAAAAGAGCCATTTGAGTTAGTAGAGATAAATTGTACTGGCTCTGTATGTACGAGGATTTGATTTGAATTCTGCTTCTGCCACTTATTACCTGTGTGACCCTGGATAAGTTACTTAACCTCTGTAGGCCTCATTTTTCTTGCCTACACACAAAATGAGGAGCTTGGACAGGATGACTTCTAAAAGTTCCTTCTGGCTCTGAATCCATGACTGTATGAATTAAGTTCTGGTTAACCAAAGTTGTACTTGTAATTAGAAATATCTGATTCTAGTGACGGAGGTATCAAATACACAGCAGGGGGGACAATACTCCAGCGTACAGCCTGAAACAGATTAAAATGTAATTGGCAAATGTTTAACAAAATTAATTATTGTTTTAAAAACAATAAATATAAAGACATGTATGGTTTTCTCAATCAATATGAAGCCTACAGGAATCATTATGTACAGTTTAATGGCCCCTGCTTCTCTTTTAACTGGACATGACTACTATAAAATATATGAAAAGATCTGGATATGAATCTCCTCTCAAATACTTTTTAGTTGTATAATCAATCAATCAATAAGCATTAAGTGATATATGTCAGGCACTAGGTATATAAAGACAAAGAATGAAACAAAACTTGTTCTCAGGGAACTTTTGAACCTCAGCTTCCTTATCTGTAACCTTTCAGGGTTATCTTGAGGTTCAACTGAAATAATGTATATACAAATAATATAGAGAGAGAGTGGTTTGAAAAACATAAAACAAGCAGTAGTATTGTTATGGCTGGTTGCAACCCACTTTTGCAGAAATTCCTTAATATGTACTCTATCATGGAAACACACCTAAAATATTTCCCTTTTCCCTTATTCTATACAGGGTTTTGTTTCAGGCATAGGTTGTGTAGGTGGTCTTTCCGTCTCTGAGATTCTAGTCCTCCCAGGAGCATATGACTTCCCTTCTGAGGTCACCTTCTATCTACTCTGCATATATCTTGTATATAGTAAATAGTTATTTACACATGGTTATCCACCATTGGAATGTGAGCTCCTTAAGGGCCGAGACAGTATTTTTACCACTTCTTACATTCCCTGTGTCGAGCACAGTGCCTGACATTGGGAGCACCTAAAAAATGTTTGCGGATTAGCTGAATCCAAGAAATAGATCATGACAATGCAAGAGGGGCACATTTGTATCATGGGCAATGTGTCTCCCAAACCTCTGGGACACTTCATATATCACACAGGATTCATTTAGAACATTAAGATTTCTCCAAATTCTTAAAAATCCATTTTCTATCATCTGTTCCAACTGTCATTTTCTGATTCCAATATGTACAAAGCCCTCAATTGACTTGGGAGAGGGGAAGAAGGCATTTTTTCCCCTACACAGGAATCATCTGGAAGCTCCCTGCTATGAAACTAATGAACCACCTCATTTGGCACTAGTCTGTAACTGTCCAAATCGTAATTGACTAGTTCAGACTAAAGACTGTACATAACATTCAGGAGAAACTGATGAAGTTTGAAAGGAAAAAGAGAAAGAAAAAAAGGAAAGAAAAACTGATTTCAGTTATCAGATTTAGTTAGAAGTCAGTTCAATGGAAGGGATTGACAGGGTATCATGCCAAGAATCAAATTAATAAGGTCACCTTATAATTGATAATCAACATTATTATTAACAAATTGGTATTTACATAGTACTTAACATTCACAAAGTGCCTTGTATACATTGTTAGAAAACCTAACTAGTAAAGCCCCCTGAAAGGAATATAAGGTGGAAAGGATATGGGAAATTCAGCTGAATACAGTTACTTCTGCCGTTATTTGGGTCTTTTTACATTGAATGCTGCTGTTGTCTGCTATAATTCATTCATTCAATAAATATTTATCAAGTACTTACTATGTTCTAGGCACTGTGCTAAGCACTGGGATACAAAAAGAGGCAAGGTAATCTTTGCCTGTATCCACCTACCCACACCCATACAATACACGATCACGATGGATGAGGACGATGATGAAGATGATAGTCATAAGATAAAATGCTTATCTTGAAATCTAGATACATATTCAAAGAATCCACACATGATCTGAAAGCAAGTAGAAAGAACTCATTAATTTTTAAAATGACAGTCTTTCCTACATCAGCAAGAACAGTTTCCTCCCTGATTTATGCACCAAATCAGGCCATGGTTCCCCCAGGTTGGGAGACTGACTCAGTCTTCAGGGTAAGACCTTTTTCCTTCTAGGGCCAGGCAGTCGGCCAAGAGTTTCTGTTTCTTGGGTTCAACCAGGCAGTGATTTTGCCACACAGAAATTCATCACCTCCCACCCCTCCCCTCCTCAGCTCCCCTTAGAGCTTGGAGGTAGTGCAAGCAACCTGTCTTTTATGGATATTGACAGAAGGCATCAGGATTTGTTAGCAAAGCCTGTGGAACAGGCAAGGGAGGAGGCACTAATTGCCTTTTCTATACAATATAAGTTTGAAATTTAAAGGAGTAATGAGCCAGACTTCTCCCTTCTAACGCTTGCCTGGGGCTTTTATTGCTGGTGAGAGTGCGATACTACTGTTGGACTCACTGTTAGGCTGAAAATTAGTAGCTGTAAACTGTATTAAAGGAGAACCCTCTAAAGCCATCCCCACCTCACGCCCAAAGCAGCAGACTGGATTCTTAGAAGGACACAGGAGTTCTGACTTTCCTTCTACACTGAACATTAGCAACTTTCAGAATCTATACCATTAGCATCTTAAATGAATATTCAAAGGATCTGTGATTTGGTCAGCTTGTGGGACACCTGGTATGGGAACTCTCATCACTGAGACAGATTGCTGCCTAGCTATAGATAGTTATAATAGCTAACATTTATATAATCTTTAACACATGTTATCTCACCTGTTTCTCATCAACAATCCTATGAAGGGAAGTAGTTATCATTATCTCTGTTTTACAGGTGAGGAAAATTGATACTGGGGAACTTGAGTGACTTGCCCCAAAGTCACATAGCTAAATATTTATATTTATCCAAATATTTAGATATTTGAGCATAGAGATTTCATCCTGGGTCTTCCTAACTCCAAATCCACACTATCCTCAATACAACACTATCCTACGGAGTTGCCTGAGGCACTTAGACATTAAGTTACTTGCCCAAGGTCATATAATTTAGGAAATTTCACAAGCAGGGATTAAACCTAAATCCATTGTTTCTGAGTTCAACACTCCATTCGGAAAACCTAACTGCCTAAAAGTCTTTAATTATATCCCAACTTTTACTGCCTTCTAATTATTTCTCAGAAACCTTGAGTTTCCCAGGTGTCATTTTGAGTTTCCCAACCAAATGACAAACTCTTTGAGGACCAGACATACTCTAATATCCTTTGTTGACATTTATCAAAGCCTACCCATCATCCATTTCTGATTCACTAAAAGAAAAAAAAAGTTAGCCCTCGGGTGAATTCTTTCCCCACTTTAAACCAGACTCTGTTTATAAAATCATTCCCCTAGAACAAACCATGCCATTTGACTCCAAACAGGCCTGCAGCTTACACACAGCCTCTTTTAGATATATTCAGTGATGGGTTTGAGAGACAAATGAAATCAGCACCACAACCCATTTATATGTAATGACATAATTATCAAAGCTAAATTACACCAATTATAACAACAAGACAATGAATTGCCAAACACACATTTAAGCACTGAATTCTCTAAATCTTTTTACTCAATTTCTTACTCATCCAGCAGGTGAGGGAAAAAAAGGAGGCAGGATAAGATGGGGGAAGGGATCATGGGTTTAGAACTAGGTTAAGAAAAGTATCATAGTGGTCATTTAACTCAAATTCTTCCCTGGTAGATGAGGAAACTGAGGCACAGAGAGATTAAATTATTTGCTCAAGGCCCTATAGCACATACGTAACAATGTCAGAATTGGAACCCATGTCCTCTTTGAAGACAGAGCCAGCTCCTTGTTACAAAAGACAATGAAAAATCCTGAGTGAGACCCAATTTATTCTTGGTGATCTCCCATCCAAGTCCAAATGAATTCTGCTTTACCTTAAAGATCAAGCAGATGGTGGGCCTGCTTTTGGTTCCAAATCCCTAAAGGAAGCAAACCTTAAATTCACTATCCAAATTCAATCTGGCTTTTTTTCAATGTATTGACTTTTGTTGAGTTTTTTTCCTCATCTTTTTCTTTCTCTTAAAAAATATTCTTTGCTATAAAGGAATGACTCTCTGGGAGGGAAATAAATAATGGGAGAAATGTAAATGATTTAAAAACAGATTTTAAAAGAAACACAAATTCAGTCTGGGCCCTAAAACAGTGAGTGTGCATTCTCTGGGACACTCGGTACATGTCCTACAATAAGTTTAGCTGTTCATTAGACCTGTTCTTTAAACCAAGAGCTACCAATATAGCTTGGCAACAGCATGGCTCTGGAAACCCTGAAAGACAAGGTGAGTAAGTTCAGGGTTACCTACTTAGAATTAAGCTTTTTCTTTCAACCAAAGGCAGAACTACCATGACTGTTATTTGTTTCAATGAAATTCTCAACTATGGTAGTTTTGTTATATTACACAAGGTCTTTTTAAGAGTCCCTCATTTGAGAACTGCTTTTAATTTAGTGAATTATGAGACAATTGACTCTTTGTGCTCACAGATCAGACAGGTGTCAGAATTGGGATTTGAACTCAAGGCTTCTTAACTTCAAGGATAACTCTGTTAAACGTAAAAACTGCACACACACCCCACTCCCCATAAACAAGGAGAAAAAAAATCTTAGCCATTCAAAATAACTGGTTAACTTGCAAATAATCTACCTTATGTAACATTGTTGTTCAAAACTAAAAAGCAAACACTTATGACTAGCCATCTCTAAATCCTTTTGATCCGGTTACATTGAATCTCACAAATATGTATCATGGAGCTACATTGTATAGCTTTACTTGACACTGGAGATCCAACGGTAAAAAAAGACACAGCCACCATATTCAGCATCACCACCTGCTAAGGCCAGAAGAAACAAAATTGTGAAGCTGACAAACTTTAGGAGCCTTGAAAAATAAACTTTATTCAAACACAAGTCAAAAAATACTTTTATGTATATGATATGAACAGATTTTATTTAAATTACAATGTTTTATACTCACAAAGAAAGGAAAACTAAGGGAGTATCCATAAACTGGGAAATGGCTGAACCAATTATATTTTATAAATGTAAGAGAATTTTATTATATTGTTAGAAAAGAAGAGAGATATGATTTTGAAGAAATCTGAGAAGATTTATATGAAATGATGCAGAGTGAAATGAGTATAACCAGAAGTAAAATATTGGAACATTAACATCATAAAAATCAACAATTTTTAAAGACAATTTCTCACACAATAATTCTATGACAGAATGTTGGAGGGGAGGGGATCTCAACACAATAATTCTCAAATGAATCCATAGGACTAATGAAGAAGAATGATATGCACCTCATGACAGAGATGTTACAAGTCACATCACAGCATAAGAAAGACATTTTGGGACAAGGCCAACATGGAAATTTGTTTTTGCTGGACTATGCTTACATGATACAAAAGTTATCTTTCTCCCTTCCTCCCTTTCTCTCTCTCTCTTCCTTTTTCTTTTCAGGTGCTGGGCAAAAGTGGGAAAGACAAAAAGAAATTATCAGTATTCATAAAAATTAAAAATTATTTTTAAAGAAGACAGTATTCCTTCTAGTAGTAATTCTGTTCTTGTTTTGTAGAGAGTTCAAGTTAAATGACTGGTCCAGGATCACACAGCTAGTAAGAATCTGAGTCTGCATTCTAACTCAGGTCCTCCTGACTTAAGGGCTAGTATTCTATCCACTGTACCACCTAGCTGCCCCCCAATTCTTCATCAGTTTCTTTTTAAACATTGGGCAATCAATTGAATATTTTATTCTCCCAATTATATGTTAAAAACAAGTTTTCTTTAAATTTTAAGATCCAAATTCTCTCCCTCCCTCCTTCCCTCCCCTAATCATTTATTCAGAAAGCGAGCAATTTGATATAGATTATACATGTGCAACCATGAAAAATATATTTCCATAATAGTCATGTTGTGAAAGAAAAGAGGAGAAAAGAAAAGAAAAATATTCAGACTCCATCAGTTCCTGGAGGTGACTAGCATTTTTCATAAGTGATTTTGAATTGTCTTTGATCATTGTATTGCTGAGAATAGTGGTCAATTACAGTTGATCATTGCTCAGTTCACTTTATATAGGTTCATGTAAGTCATTTCAGGTTTTACTGAATAGGTCCTGCTGTCTATTTCTTATAGCACAATAGTGTTTTCATCATAATCATATACCACAATTTGTTCAGGGATCCCCAATTGATGGGAATCCCCCTCAATTCCCAACTCTTTGCCACCACAAAAAGAGTTGTTACATTCTTATATACATATAGGTCCTTTTCCTTTTTTTGTTTTGCTTTGTTTTGTTCTTAATCTCTTTGGGATACAGGCCTAGTAGTACTATTTCTGGGTGAAAAAGTGTGCATGGTTTTGCAACCCTTTAGGAATAGTGCCAAATTGCTTTCCAGAATGGTTGGATCAGTTCACAACTCCACCAAGAGTACATTAGTGTACCAATTTTCCCACATTCCCTTCAACATTTATCATTTCCCTTTTCTGTCATATTAGCCAGTCTGATAGGTGTGAGGAAGTGCTACAGAATTATTTTAATGTACAGTTCTCTAATCAGTAGTTATTTACAGCATTTTCTTCATGACTATAGATAAGTTTGATTTCTTCATCTGAAAATTGTTTATTCATATCTTTTGACCACTTATTAACTGGGGAATGACTTGTATTCTTATAAATTTGACTCAGTTTTCTATATATTAAAGACATGGGGCCTTTATTAGAAAAATCTGCTGCAATTTTTCACATTTATGATTACCATATATTTCCCTCCATATTTTTCCCATCTTTGTGTGTGTGTCTCTTTTCACCCTGTCCTTCCTCAAAAACATTTTACTTCTGACCATCACTTCCCTCAAATCAGCCTCCCTTTTATCAACATCCCCACTATTCTCTTATCCCATTCACCTCCTTCTACACCCAACTGAGTATGTATGTTATTCCTTCTTTGAGCCAATTCCAATGACAGTAAGGTTTTAGTATTGTTTTCCACTCATCTTCCCTCCAATGTAAAATTCTTTCATACCTCCTTTGTAAGAGATAATTTACCTCATTCTACCTCTTCCTTCATTCTTCTCCCAGTGAATCTTTCTCACCTCTTATTTTTATTTTTTTAGATATCCTCCCATCATAATCAACTCATATCCATGCCCTCTGTCTATGTATACTACTTCTAATTGCCTTAATAATGATAACGTTCTTAGGAGTTACACATATCATCTTCTTATACAGGAAAGTACACAATTTAACCTTATTAAATCCCTTATGAATTCTCTTTTCTGTTTACTTTTTTATGTTTCTCTTGAGTTTTTATATTTGAAAGTCAAATTTTCTATTCAGCTTCAGGCTTTTCATCAGGAAATGTTTGAAAGTCCTCTATTTCATTAAATACTCATTTTCTCCCTGAAGGATTATACTCAGTCTTCCTGGGTAGATACTTCTTTGATTGAAATCCTAGCTCCTTTGCCCTGCAGAATATAAAATTCCAGGCCCTCTGATGCTTTCATATAGAAGATATTAAATCTTGTGTTATCCTGACTGTGGCTAGACACTATTTGAATTATTTCTGGCTGCTTGCAATATTTTCTCCTTGATCTGGCAGTTCTGTGATTTGTCTATAATATTTCTGGCAGTTTTCATTTGGGGATCTCTTTCAGGAAGTGATCAGTGATTTCTTTCCATTTCAAATTCTAGAATATCAGGGAAATTTTCCAAGATAATTTCCTGAAAGATGATAGGTAGGCTCTTTTTTGATCATGGCTTTAAAGTAGTCCAATAATTCTTAAATTATCTCTTCTCAATCTATTTTCCAAGCCAGTTGTTTTCCAATGAGGCATTTTACATTTTCTTCTATTTCTTTTTCATTATTTCGATTTCTGTTGTATTGTTTTTTGATGTCTGATGGAGTCATTAGCTTCTACTTATCCAATTCTAATTTTTAAGGAATTGTTTTCTTAGTAAGTTTTTGTGTCTCCTTTTTGATGTGGACAATTCTACTTTTTAAAAAGTCTATCTCATCAGCGAATTATTGTATATCTTTTTCCATTTGACCAGTTCTGCTTTTTAAGGAATTCTTCTCTTTAGTGGATTTTTGCACCTCTTTTTGCCATTTGACCTATTCTAAATAAACATATAGACAACCGAGTCAAATTTATAAGGACACAAGTCATTCCCCAGTTGATAAATGGTCAAAGGATATGAACAGACAGTTTTCAGATGAGGAAATTAAAGTTACCTAAAGTCATATGAAAAAATGCTCTAAATCACTATTGATTAGAGAAATGCAAATCAAAACAACTCTGAGGTACGACATTGCACCTATCAAATTGGTTAACGTGACAAAACAGGAAAATGATAAATGCTGGAGAAAATATGGGAAAATTGGAATACTAATGCATTGTTGGTGGAGTTGTAAACTCATCCAGCCATTCTGGAGAGCAAATTGGAACTATGCCCAAAGGGCTATAAAGATATGCATACTCTTTGACCAAGCAATACCACTTCTAGATCTGTATTCCAAAGAGATCATACAAATGGGGAAAGGACACACATGTACAAAAATATTTATAGCAACTCTTTTTATGGTGGCCAAGAATTGGAAATTGAGGGGATGCCCATCAGTTGGGGAGTGGCTGAATAAGTTGTGCTATATGAATGTAATAGAATACTATTGTGCTATAAGAAATGATGAGCAGGTGGACTTCAGAAAAACCTGGAAAGACTTACATGAACTGATGCTGAGTGAAGTGACCAGAACATGGAGAACATTGTAACAGAACCAATAACAGCCACAATGTGCAATGACTAACTTTGATACACTTATCTCTTCTTAGCAATGCAAGGATCTAAGACAACTCCAAAACACTCATGACAGAAAATGTTATCCACATCCAAAAGAAAGAACTGTGGAGTCTGAATGCAGATCAAAGCATATTATTTGCTCTCTCTCTCTTTTTTTTCTGTTTGTTTCTTCTTTCTCATGGTTTCACCCATTTATTCTAATTCTTCTTTACAACATGACTAATGTGAAAATAGGCTTAATATGAATGTATATGTAGAGTCTATATCAAATTACATGCCATCTTAGGGTGGGGGAAGAGGAAAGAGAAAATTTGGAACTCAAAACCTCATGGAAGTGAATATTGAAAACTAAAAATAAATTAATTTAATAATAAAAAAGATGGGAAAGAACTGAATCCATAAAGGTTGAATTTCAGGCAATGTAACTGAGTAATGTGGGAAATCTTTTGGAATGGGGTCCACAACCCTTCAAATCACATCACATAGATCATTGCCTTCTCTACCTATGCTTAAGACCAATTCTATGTTCAGGAGGCTCTAGCTCCATTTCCTAACAAGCACTTGAAAACAATAGTTCATTTTCTAATAACTAGCAAAAGTATTAAATGGTGGATAAGCAGTACACTCAGGCAGCTCACTCAGCAGTAAGATCAGGTAACCCTTTGCCAAAAGATGCCCACTTAGATGCATTTCCTCCCTCATGGGGCCATTCTAGGAAATGGCATTGATGTTTAGCTCAGGAGGCACTCCCTGAGGTGCTTGGTTTGCAGGTCTTCTAATTGGACTAAATTCTTCTCTCCCAGCTGCTGGAAAGTGCTAGCTTCCTCTAGGCCTATGTGGAATTTGACTTTTGCTCCCTAAGTCCCAGGGGAAACTTCTGCTCCTTATCAGAGCTTTGGAGCAATCTTTCTCCCTTAACTTTTGGAAAATAAGCACACAGGAATAACGGAAACCTTGTGACAATAGTTTTTCCTGTGTAGCCCAGACCCGCCATCTTTTATGTTCTCTATATCTCCTCAGCACGCATACACACATGCACACACATGTACACATACACATGCATGCACACATGCACATACATTTATTTATGTGTGTGTGAAAGCCACTACAGCTGAGGAGGGCAGTAAAGGAAAAGGAAGGATCCATTCTACATAACAGAAGTGAGAATGGAGAACATTTCAAAAATATTGTTTTTGGCTTCTAGCCCCTATTTACAGTGTCAGGTAGGGTCCCCGGTAAGGGTGGCTGCTACTATTTTCAGTATTCCTGGAGTAACATTCTGGGTAGCAATCCTCCTAACACTAGCTTAAAAGCCCCCAACTAGTGTGTTTCACCTTAACAATCCATCAATGGACAATTCTTTAGCACAGGCATTTATTCAAAAGCCAATGTAAAAATAGTAGTTACAAATCATTGCCTCTCCCTCTCCCCATCCCCAACCTGGGACAGGGTAAATAGTATTTACTAAGAGTTTACTATGTGTCAAAGAGTTTACTATATGTTAAGTGCTTATGACACAAATACAAACAAAAATCCAGTGCCTGACCTCAACAAGTTTCCATTCTAATGGGGAAAAATATCACATAAAAGGGAACTGCAAAGAGACAAGTAGGGACAGGTAGTATGAATCAATGGTGTAGTTTTGGAGTCTAGAAAGTTGGCCACACAACTGGGTGGCAAATGATATTTGGCTGATCTTGGCCTTTCCCCAAAATAGAGACACCAAGAGGAACTCACAGTGGAGAAGGGAGCCAGCACAGAAGACAGATATTCTAGGCAAAAAGCTCCAAGACCTGAGGAAGGTTCTAGTGCATGACCACATCTGATGTATGATATTGAAGTCCAGGCACACTCCTCCACAAATATACTCAGTCTATTGGAAGGGGATAGGGGAAAGAGTAGGTATGAACTTGAAGCATAGTATCAGTAAGACACATGTGACCAGGCAACTCCTCAACTCACAGCTCTGAAATTGCAGGGCCTCAGCATCCTTTCTTTCCCTAGAAAGTGCTCTCAAAGTTTGCTATGGGGCATAGACAGTTGTT
>CM053769.1:72208115-72268423 GCA_028658325.1 Potorous gilbertii
CCCAACAATCAATCAAAAGGTTATTAGTCACTTACTATATACAAAGCCAAGGTAAGAGGATAGATTTGTTGTTATTGTTTGGTCATCTCAGCTCTCTCCAATTCTTTGTGACCCCACCGGAGTTTCCTTGGCAAAGATACTAGAGTGGCTTGCCATTTCCTTCTCCAGCTCATTTTGCAGATGAGGAAACTGAGGCAAATAGCATTAAATGACTTGCCCAGGGTCACGCAACTAGTAAGTATCTGAGGCCATATTTGAAGAGAGATGAGTCTTTCTGACTTCAGGTCCAGCATTCTATGCACTGTGACACATAGCTGCCCCAAAAGAGAGATTAAAGGATATATAAAATGTGATCTATGACTCCAAGAAATTTATAACTTGGAAAGATGAGATATAGAGAGATATAAAGATATGTGTATATACCCATGTTAATTAGGTGATAGGATCCTAGATTCATAGTTGAAAGGTCAAGTCAAATCAACAATCATTTATTAAGCACGTATTACGTGTAAGGCACTGTGCTTGAATTTACCATTAGTGGCAACTAAGTGCTGGCAATACAAAGGCAAAAACTGTCCCTGACTTGAAGGAACTCAAATCCTAATGGGAAAGACAGCATGGTAATAACTATGTACGTATAAGATATCTACAGGATAAATTGGAGATAACAGAGGGAAGTCATGACTCTAGAATAGGAGGGACCAAGAAAGTCTTCTTCCAGAAGTTGGGATTTCAGATAAGATTTTAAGGAAACCAAGAGTTGAAGAAGGGGAGGGAGAAAATTCGAGGCTTAGAGGACAACCAGTGAAAATGCTCAGAAGTGAGAGATGGAATGTCCTGTATTAGGCACGGTAAACAGGCTAGAATCACTGAACCACAGAGGATGTGGAAGACAGCAAAGTATAAGAAGCCTGGAAAGGTAGGTGAAGGGGTCCTAGAAGTAATGGAAGGTACAAGGGTACACTGAATGCAGTGGACTGGGTGATAGGGTTAGACCATCAATTTAGGAAAGTAGCATTGTCAGAGGAGAAAAGGGCAGATAAGGAAGGAACCTTAGCTACTAGTTAGTCCCACCCCCTCATTTTACAGAGGAGGAAATTCAGACCCAAAGCATGGCAGGACAATGATTAAAGGAAGTATACATGATAGCCCTGAACCCCATAAGCTTACAATCTACATATAAGGTAACATGTAGGTATAGATAAGAGTATGGAATCATCCATTGAAAACTGAAAGAAATGTTAAAGGACATATAGTCCAAACTGCTCATTTTATAGATTAGGAGTCTCAGGCCCAAAGGGTGTAAGTAATTTGCTCAAGGTAGTAAATGTCAAAACTAGGATACAAATCCAGGTCTTCTAATATCATTCACATTCTTCAAACTTTCCTGTTGCATCATCGCACCTGGTCATAAAGTCTTCCCCAATCACTCTACCCTAGACCACTCTGGCAGTCATTTTTGGGATTCCTATATATCTGATTTCTTGGGTAATTGATCAGTAACTGACTTACCAGTTCTCTTCTGTTGCCTTAAATTGTAATTTAATCTTTTTTTTATTTCTATTTGCTTTACCAGTGTGTTTCTTGTAATTTCCTGAATTAAACTGTAAGTTCCCTGAGGATAGGGACCCATATACTAGAGTGTGTGTGTGCACGTGTGTGTGTACACGTGCGGTCTTGTATTCAGTAGGTACTTGATATACGTTGGTTCAATAGATTGTGTTTAAGGCAAAAGAATAATTAATAAGAAGAACTAGCATTTTTATAGGACTTTACAGTTTCAATGACATTTCACAAGTATTATTTTACTTGACCTTTACAATTTACTATTATATTATCTCCATTTTACACATGAGGAAACAAAGGCAAACAGAGGTTAAGTGACCTGCCCAGAGTCACACAGCTTGTAAAGGTCTGGGACCATATTTGAAGTCATGTTTTCCTGACTTGGCTCAGTCCAGTATTCTATCCATGTTTCACCTAGCTGCCTTGGTGGTTATTTTCCTCTCCTAGAGACTGTCTAGGAACCTAATTCCTTCTCCAGTAATTTGGGGGTCTTCCTAGTTCCTCATATAGGTACTGAGGACAGAAAAGGGAGACAAGGACATAGGGACTCTCAGAAGTGCCTCCAAAATACTAATGCTCTGTTCCCACATACCCAGAAAATCTGCCAGCAATTCATGCTTGTGGGCCAGTCCACAAAAACCTAACAAACCATAATTTCTCAGAGGTACAATATAGTTCTAGATTAATAGAACCTAAGTATCTGGTATAACATTGTTTCTCTAAAAAAAGGAATTAAAAGTTCCAATTGAGGTTCAGGAATATATCTCAACTGTAATAGGATAGGTGAATTTCCCTACCTTTCTCTTCCCTTACATGCTGGGCAAAAAATGTTTGTTTTTTCCATAGCTCCAAGTCATTAGCAATGAATGTTTCATAGTCTAAGGGCAGAAACTCCAGCAAATCAGAGGGTAGAGAGAGTTGGGAATGATGACTCAAACATGATGGGGCTGAGGAGAGAATTAGGTGCTGTAAGTGGTAAACACCTCTTCTTCTGGAATAAGAAACCAGAGATACTTCTCACTTCTAGCTGGGTCCCCTGATATCCCTTCTCTTCTTCTACTCTAGAGATCAGAAAACCCCCATCCTTTTCAACTGCCAACACCTCTTGTTTCCAATCATGGTTTCCCTCCTCCTTTGGCCATGTGTAAGACAGAGTATACAGTCTCACTGCTTGTCCCATGCATTCCAGCCCCTTGAAGAAGCACACAGCCCTTCTGAGTTTTCCTAAGGGTTTGTACTGCTAATGAGAAACCAAAGATTCAGGGTATTAAAAGTCTCCTTCCTATATCCTCCCTTTCTTGCTTTTCCTTTCTTTCTTTTTTCTAGGCACTGTAAAAAGAAAGTCCTACTGAGGGGATCTTTGTAATAATCTTAATAATTATTATGAGGAAATCAATACAATAAATAATCATAAATTACCTCTCATTTGCATAGCAACATGTTGCAATTTACAAAGCAATTTCATATGTGTTATTTCAGTTGTTCCTCGCAGCAACCCTAGGAGTAAGGCAAAGGAAATAATAACCCCACACTCTGCAGCCAACAAAACTGGCACTCTGAGAAGTTAAATGTTTTGTCTAAATGGTTCATGTGCAAAGAGAATTAGAATAAGTGTCTTCAGACTCCTAGCCCAGTGCATTTTCCCATTTGCATTTCACAAAATTGGGAGGGAGGTCTCCTGTTGATAGGATACCCTGAATTCCAGTCGTACTAACAGTGCTTACTTGCAGTGTGACCTTGGGCAAATCACTTCACCTCTCTGATTTTCACTGTCCTCATCTGTAAGTTAGGTGTAGGTTCCTGTATTACCTACTTCACAGAGTTGTCATGAGAAAAGCACTTTTAAACCATAGACGTTATATTACTATGAAGTAGTTTTTTTATCCTTAAAACGTGTTTGCTGGTACTCTAATTGAAAAAGGTTAAAAAAAATAATCAGCAGGTCATTTTGAAAGGCTTGAAATGATTTGTTTTAAATTGCCTTAGGGGCTGAGAAAGCTGAGAAAGAAAACAAGTTGCTTTATGGTTCATAACGGTTAGCTACACAGTACTAGGTAAGACATTAAATCAAACTGAGCTTCAAACATAGAAGGCACAATTTGTCATCATAAAACTGAACTAGAACCTATTATTGAGATGTGTGTCTTCTCAATGATGAAAGAAATTGGAAAGATTGTAGGTCAGGGTGGAGGGAAGGTAGTGTTAAAGGAGACATTCGGTGACATGGTCTAAAGCAGAAGAAAAGGAAATTGTACATCCCAACTTGTTGAAATGTGTTGTTCCTTCACATTTCATGCTTGTCTTTAACCTATTTGAAAAATATAATATACCAGTAGATGAAAGAGGGAGTATATTTCTGGAATAAGGGATGGTACAAAGACAAGAAATGGAATTTTGTGTTTGGAACACAGCAAGAAGGCCAGTTTGGCTAAACCTTAAGCAAGTTTGGCTAAGTCCTTAAAGGGAAGTGATGTATAATAACCCTAGAAAAGTAGATTGGAGTCCGATTATGAAATGCTTTAAATGAGGATTTGTATTTGATACTAGTTGTAATAAAGAACCACTAGAGTTTTTTGAGCAGTTATCAAACCTAAGTCAAATAGGATCAGACCTTCACTTTAGGTCAGACCTGCACAACTTGGCAGTAGGTTGGGGCCAAAATGAAAACAAGTTAAACTTCTTCAGACTGCAGATAGGTTCTTAACAGTTCACTTTCAAAGTAAAGGTACAATTAATGATTAAACTATTTTGCAAATAAATCATATTTTAAAAAGGGAAATTTCAATTAATATCAATTAATTACACTTACTACTTAAGATTTTTGTTGATCATGAAATTGCTTCTCTCAGACTAGAGACAGACTGATGATGGTTGCTTGCTGTGGGTCATGTAACAAACAGTGGCAACCCATCCACCAAGTTATGTGATGGCCACAATAGTGATTATTGGAAGGTGGGTAAAGCAGGGCATGGGCAAAGCACTCATTACATCTTTACTTTCTTTTACATCTATATTTTTCACCAGTCACTCAAAATCCTTTGGGTCTGCTTTAGGTATATACATCACTTTGGCATATGTATTAAAGATGGACTGGAAAAGTGAAGAGACTTGAAGTAGGGAAATCCATAAGAAGTCTCCCTACAATTGATTGGTTATGCAAGGTGAAGGAGGATGGACTCCAACATTCCAAATTTGGATGATTAGAAGGATGATGGTACCCTCAATTAAAATAGGAGAAGTTCAAAAAAAGAGTGAGATTGGGAAAGAAAATAATGGGTCCCAATTTGAACATATTGAGTTTAAGATGACTATAAAATATCAAGTTTAAAAATGTCCAACAGAGTATTGGTGATGAATGGGAATTCAGGTGAGATATGACTGAAATAGTGTACTGTCATAGATCAGCTCTCAAGAAACACTGTCCTCATGATTAAAAGATAGACCCCAGCCTCATTCTACCAAAGGAAGAAGCTTGAGGTTGAACTGGAAACTTCAGTTTCTTGCCATCGATGATCACTCAGATAATAAATTCCTTTGAAGCCAATGCAGTTAACTTGGATTAATAAAATCCAAATTAGAAAACTAGAGATAAGGAAACTGCTTTCATTTCTGTAGATAAATTGGAAAAGTAGAGAGACTTGAGGCAGAAAAACTAATAAAGAAACTATTGCAATAGCCCAATGATGAGACACTGAACTAAGGTACCATGAAGAAAGGTAGTTTCTTCTTCTTCCTTTTCTTTTGAGAAAGAAAGCAATGAGTTTTGAGAGATGTTCATGGAATCAATAAGTCTTAGCAATGACCATTTCTTGATGGAAAGCATCATTTGCAGCATAAAGATTCAACGTCAACCACATCTTCTGAATCCATGTCCTCTCTGCTCACATGGCACCACTCTCCTTCAGAACCCAAGTCATTTCTCTCTTTCAATAACCTCTTAATTGGTTTCTCTCCTTTTAGTCTCTTCCCTTTTCAATCTTCCTTCCACACAGATGATAAATGGTTATTCCAAAAACACCAACCTGACCTTATCACTTTCCTACTTAAGATGCTTCAGGGGTTATTCGTTGTCTCTAGGTTAAAATAAAGATGTTCGCAATCTGGCTCCAACCTCTCTTTACAGACTGATTTCATATTATTCCCTGTCACATACTTTATATCCTAGGCTATCTACTGTTCCTACCCACAACATTGCATCCCCCACTTCCATACCTTTTCATAGACTATCACCCGTAATTAGAATATTCTTTCTCCTCACTCCTCTCTCTACCCTATGGAATCCCTAGCTTCCTTCAAAGACCATTTGGGGTGCCATCTGAGCCACACAAGGCCTTTTCCTACCCCTACAACTTGCTAGTATCTCCCCCAACCAAGTTACTTTATTTTCTGTATCTCTAGGACTTAGCACAATGACTGACACATATTAAGTGCTTAACAATTATTTTGTCTATTTATATATCAATCCACTTTATTGGCATGCATATTGCATTCTACCAATTAGAACATAAGCTTCTCTAGGGAAGAGATGTTTTTATTTTTTATTTGTTGTCTTTGTACCCCTAGCACCTAGTATGGTGCCTTACATATAATAGGCATCTGGAAATGTTGAATTGAATTGAAAGCATCAATTCATCATTCAGCTGAATGGTTATCTGTTTTCCTTTCTAGGACTGACTAAAGTTGTCTATGTGACATGATATGTATGTGTGATGCAGAGGAAGAGATAGGGAGGGGCTTTCATATGTTATCATTGTCAAAAAAAATATGACTAAGTGAATGCGGAACATAGCTTCTGCCCTATGGGTTGAATCTATTTACATCGTCTTTTTGATCAGCAAGCATCATGTTAAAATGCCATTTTAAGTTACATCAGTTTCCTCCAAGAGAGAGTGGATAGGGCACTGACTGTGAAATCAAGAAGAGGTTCAAATTCCCCCCCAAACCCTACCAGCTATGTGACCCTGGGCAAGTTATATAATTTCTCTGTTCCTTGGTTTCCTCATCTATAAAATGAGTAGATTGGATTCACTAGCCTAAATCTAGGAGCTTTGGATTCATTCCTAGTTTCAGAGGAATTCCATTGTTAAAGCTCCTCAAAGGAAAAAAGAGCTACATAATTTTGCCCTTATGATTAAAATATTGGAAAGAGTAGGGGCAAGAGAAAGGTGAGGAGAATGGGTCCTTCAATTCAATAATCATCTAGTATTTACTACGCACTGTGCTGAGCTCTGGGAATAAATACAAAGACAAAAATTAAAACAAGTGCCTGACTTCAAAAAAATTTCATTCTTCTGTCACATATAGATGTGACTAAATGTGGCATTTGTCATACATGATCTGTTAATTCAGTTTAATAGAATAGTGATTCTAAATCCAAATCCCAAAGATCTTGGGAACCATGAAGCTAAAGTATATGCTAATGAGGATGCAATTTCTACTATAAGTAGATGAAGGGCCACAGACTTTAGCACTAACCATGGTCAGTCACGTTATAAATGAAAGGTAAAAAAAAAAAGGAGAACCATGTAAAAAGCTATATGTGGTTCAAGACAAATCTATCACCACTCCTGGGTAAAAAGTATCTGCCTGCTGTTTTATTTTGTTTTTTTGTAAGCAATGATCATCATTTTATTAATTTGAAGGAGAGAACATTATCTCATATATCATTGCTATACTTAACAGTACCAAAATAACCATCATCTTCATCTCATATTAATTTATATAATATTTTAAAATTCACAAAATCCTTTTCTTTTAGAAACACAGTATGTATTACTGTCCCCATTTTACAGACAGGGAAACTAAGGTGTGCATGACTTGCCTAAAGTCACAAAGGTAGTCAATGTCAGAGCCAGTATTTTAGCCTAGTCCCCGATCCAATCCAATAAGCATTTAAGTGCCTCCTATGGGTAAGGTTCTGTGTTAGGTGCTGGTGATGCAAAGGAAAAATGAAAAGCAGTCCTTACCTTTGAGGTATTTAAATTCTGTTAGAGGAAGTATAACCCGTAAACCATCCCCTGACTCCACATTTAGTGCTCTTTCAATTACACTATACTACTTCAAAAGACAAAAAAGAACTGAGCCTAGAATTCTTGAAATTGAGGTAAAATGCTATAGGGTTTCCTATACAAAACAATTTTGTCGATTATTCATTATAAAATGATGCCCTTCTATTACTCAAGGATCAAACAAGATAATGTGTATAAAACACCTTATAAATCTTAAAGCACTACTGTTAGCTATGAAGATGATGATGTAGGCTCTTGCTGGTCAAAAATATATGAAGGTGTTAGATTGGATGACTTCTAAAGTTCCTTTCAATTCTGAAATACTACGATCTATGAACCATGTTAGGTTGATCACTTCAAGTTCATATGATGAACTATATAACTTTGCACTTTCCCTTCCACATTCTCACACTAAAAAGAAAAGTCTACCTTGAGTTCTCATGATCTACTCATTTCCCTGATAGCCTTTCATCTCAGGTCAGGAAGCAAGAGACCTAGTTCATCATTTTGGAATGATAACTTAGGAACCATAATATCCTTTGTTCTGAAGGACCACACACTCTTCATTCTCATATGTAATTAAACCACTTGTGTTCCATTTCTCAATGGAATCATGTCTCAGTTTCACAGTTGTACACTAACAGCTTAAAGGAAAAGTGAATTATTTCCTCATCTCTTTTTCATGATTAATGAGATTTAAATTGGTCCTGTGATAGATGGGTATCCTAAAGGCACTTGATATTCAAAACTAAATTCTTCTTTGACAAAAATACTGCATGGGTTTCAGCCCTGTCCTCGTCTCCAAGTCAATTCATGTTTGTCTCAGTATAGAATGAAGGACTATAAAACTCTGGACTATAAAGTGGTTACAAATAGCAAGGACTAAGAAGCATTTTCCTGCTTAACTATTACTATGATGGCAAAGAACATGCTTTACATTTTTATCTTAAGTGACCAGACTTGTTTGTTACCACTCCAAATAATTATGCTTTCATTAAGTACACTCTGGACTATCCAGTTCTCTGATTAAGGTTTTCTAAATAAAATGCATTTCTTGAAATAAACGTCAAGGGGATTTAAACATATACAATGTACCAGAACAGATATCAAACTCTACCTTGGAGCACAGCAATCCTGTGCTGGAGACTAGCCAAAAATCTCTCTACCTATCTTTCGTGTATTCTTTGCTCATTAGTGTGTGTGTGTGTGTGTGTGTAAAATCCCTATCCATTAGATCACAAAGCCTTAAAGGTCTTCCTCTCTCCTTTGGTCCAGCAGCAAAGTACAATATATAGAACACTGACTTCAAAATCAGTAACCTATGTTCAAATCTTGACTCTGTCACTTACTTCTCTATGTGAGCTTGGACAAGTTACTTAGCCTCTTTAGGGTTCAGTTTCCTCATCTGCAAAATGAGAGGGTTGGACCAGATGTTTTCTAAGGTCCCTTCCACTTCCAAACGGCGGATGCTATGATCCCTTTTCTCCAGGAGGACAGACAACTCTAACCTACACAGAGTTCTCCCTTCTCAGTATTCTCTAGCATAACATTTCTCTAAGTGTGATCTAGGAGGTCCCAAGGTCTTTTCAGGGGGTCTAAAAAGTCAGAATTATTTTCATAATACTACCAAGATGTTTTAATTACTTATAAGATAAATTCAAACAAACAGATAATAAATAATAATAAATACAAGCAGATAAGTTAAACAAAAGTTCTGGGGGTGGGGAGAGCAGTCCTCAATAACTTTTAACAATAAAAAAGGGTCATGAGACCAAAAAGTCTGGATAACTTGCACTTAAAATCTTGTTCAGGTAATGTGTTAAGTACTCTTTCAAGTTGTTCTCTACTTCTTTCAAGTGCTGGAATATTATTCTGCTTTTACCCACCTCACCTACATAGGATTGTAAATTTTTCCAGGACAAGGACTTTGTCTTTAATTTCTTTTAGATCGTCCTGTTATGCAGTTGACACTCGATAAATATTTGTTGACTTTATTTTATCTTCTTCCAATCCAACCCCTCACTATTCTGCCTTTTGACATTTGGTCTTTCTCTTGGGACCTTCATTGTTTTGTTTTGTTTTGTTTTCCCACTCATTACTCAGAGTTCATCTTGCTTTTAGTGATTTTTTTCATTTATGTTGTCATCATTGTGTATATTGATTCTGCTAATTTTACTTTGTATCAGTAACACAAATCTTCTTGTGTTTCTCCAAATTCTTCATATTCATAATTTTTACTATACAATAACAAACCATTACATTTGTATGCCATAGGAATTTTTTTTCAGTAACTCTCCAATCAACAGACTTTGAATTTGTTTCTAGCTCTTTTCTACCACAAAGAAGTCTGCTTTTAATATTTTTGGTATATTTTGGATTTTTTTCTGCCTTTGATTTTTTAGATTATATATCCAGTAATGATATCTCTCAGTCAAAGGGTAGAATGAATAGCTCAATTTAATTTGATTGAAGAATTACAAATGATTGGACAATGATTGGACAAATTTGTCCCTTCACCAACAATATATTAGTATGCTTTCTGTACATATCTTGGTAGATATATTGTCAAATCTTATCTCTAGTATCCTTATGGTTTTGGGTTTTTTGTTCTTTCCACTACCATTATTGTAGGTATCATATACATTATTCTGCTGGTTCTCCTTAGTTATTTACTCTCTGAGTTATTTCATATGTCTTTCCATGTTTCTCTGATCTCATATTTTTCACTTCTTTCAGGGCAAAATTATTCCATTACATTCATATACCACATTCTTTAGCCATTACTCAATATTTAAAGAAATTGTGGTACATAAGTGTAATTTTCAGCTATTTGATATCATAAAAAATGCTGCTATAAATACTTTGCTTTATATGAGAAGTAAAGTGAAACTAAAAACTCCAAGAATGCTTTATTTCTTACTTTCTAGAAATCAATCTCAAGTTACAGAATCTTTTAAAAATAATAACTAGCAATTCTCCTGTGTCCAAACTCAATCAGTATTTGTTTAAATATTAAAAAATAATTTTAAATCACAGCCTATTCAGTGTGCTAGCAGAATATTTCAGGCAACAAGGTAGAGTCCAATAATTAAATACCCTGACCATCCATACCTTCTATGGTGAAGGCATGCAGGCAGATGCAAGGACACAGGTTGCTCCTGCCAAAAATAAAAGTACATTATTTGCAACAATGGGACATGTACAAAATGTGCAGATTCCTCAGTAGTAGGGGGTTTGAATAGCTTGATATCTCTGAGACCTGAGGAATGGAATGATTTTCTGGGAAAGAAAACACTCAAGGGCTGTGTTTCTACTGCATGAATGGGAGGGAGATAGATTAAGCTCAGGTAGCAATTCACAATCCACCTTCTCAATTCCCAATCATTTTGAAAGCAATTCTGGAAAATTATTCCTTCTGAGATGGAAGAAAAGTCATCATTATGGAGTGCAGCCATTCATATGCCTTACCCATAACAGCAATACGGACAAAAACTGGAAAGATTAGATTTTATGGATTATTAAACCTTGATTAAGAAAACTAAGATGGGAGGGGCAGAGCCAAGATGGCAGAGTAGAAAGATACATATACTTCAGTGCTTCCCCTGCAGCCCACAAAATACCTGTAAAAAATGACTCTCAACAAATTCTAGAGCAGCAAAAGTCACAGAACAACAGAGCAAAAGAGGTTTCCAGAAAAAGGTAATCTGGAAGGCTGACAGGAAAGGTCTATCTCACAGGATACTGAGTAGAGCAGAGCTCAGCCCTGGCCATGAGCACTGGGAGGAACAGGACCTGAACAGACCTCCAGGGCAGAGTTCCAGTAGGGAGGGTCCAAGATCCCTCAACCCACAAGTGAAAAAGAAAGCTCCAACCGTCAGTGTGGGAGGACTTTCCCAGGTGGGGGAAGGGGTTCCTCTAGCAATAGCCCCAGGTTAGGGCAGAGGCCACAGCAGGAGACTGCAGGCAGCTATGGTGGCTGGGAAGCAACCTGAGTCCATTGTCCAGGCAGCTCAGCTTAAAGCCTCTGGGGGTAGGGAACAGCTGATCTAAACCTCAGCCCTCAGTGATGGCCCCACCTTCACCCAAAGCCCCAGGGAATCGAACATCTGAGTCAAATCTCAGCCTCAAACATGGTACTGGGGAGAGGAGGGGCAATAGGACCAGCCTCTTGACAAAGGATTCAGAAGTCAAGTAACTGGCTGGGAAAATGCCCAAAAAAGGGGAAAAAAATAAGGCCATAGAAGGTTACTTTCTTGGTGTACAGATGTCTCCTCCTATCCTTTCAGATGAGGATGAACAAGGTATACTGTCACAGGAAGTCAAGGCCCCTGCCTCCAGTGCCTCCAAAGGAAACTTAAATTGGGCTCAGACAATAGAAGAACTTGAAAAGTGAGTTAGCAGCTTGCTACAGGAGAACCAAAAAAATGCTGAGGAAAATAACACCTTTAAAAAGAGGCCAACTCAAATGGAAAAAGAGGTCCAAAAAGCCAATGAGGAGAAGGAGGCATTAAAAAGCAGAATTAGTCAAATAGAGGAGAAGGTTCAAAAGCTCATTGAACAAAATAGTTCTTTGAAAGAGAGAATAGAGTTCAGGGAACTGAATGACTATGAGATAAACCAAGCAGTTATAAAACAAAACTAAAAGTTTAAAAAAATAGAAGATAGTGTGAAACATCTCATTGGAAAAACTGAGTTGGAAAATAGATCCAGGAGAGACAATTTAAAAATTATGGGACTACCTGAAAGCCATGATCAAAAAAAAGAGCCTGGACATTATCTTACATGAAATTATCAAGGAAAACTTTCCTGATATTCTAGAACCAGAGGGCAAAATAAACATTGAAAGAATCCACAGATCACCTCCTGAAAAAGACTCGGAAAGAGAAACTCCTAGGAATATTGTGGCCAAATTTCAGAGTTCCCAAGTCAAGGAGAAAATACTATAAGCAGCTAGAAAGAAATAATTCAAGTATTGTGGAAATACAATCAGGATAACACAGGATCTGGCAGCTTCAACATTAAGGGACTGAAAGAGCTTGGAATTGGATATTCTAGAAGTCAAAGGACCTGGGATTAAAACCAAGAATCACCTACCCAGGAAAACTGAGTATAATACTTCAGGGGAAAAAATGGTCATTCAATGATATAAAGGACTTTCAAGCATTCATGATGAAAAGACCAGAACTGAAGAGAAGAGGTGGAGGGATTGTACGTACACACACACACGCACGCACGCATATAGATAGAGAGTACAGGTTGTGTTGAATCATAAGAGATGATATCCACAAAAAAAAATAAAACAAAAAAGAAAACTAAGATGGATCAGTGTACCATTCCACAAGTCTAAACTAGATAAAGATCAAAACTATTCGATTAAAAACTCCTTCAAGGTTCAGAATTACAAGTTGCTGATGAGAAAAAAGTTCATTTTATCTACTAGATAGCCAGTAGTTCTCAGTGTAAGAAATATACAACACAAACTAAAGATAAAGGGAAGGCAGCTTTCTTCTATGTTGTGGGAATCTAGCAACTCTAATGAATGACCCAAGGAATTGGGGGCAGGGAGCTGCCACTTTTCAATGGTCCTTGGAAAGTCGAAAAGTATCAGGAACTATAAGTATTGGTTATTCAAGGATTTCTAATCTGGGGTCTTTAAACTTGGCAGACAAATGGACATATGTATGTGTATGTATATGTGCATATATATATATATATATATATACACATGTATATATATGTATATATGTGTATGTATGTGTATGTATATGTGTGTACACATAATACATATACATGCAGATATATACACACTTTGTAATCCTTTGCATTTTATTTTATTATTCTGAAAGGGAATCCAAAAACTTCACCAGGTTTCCAAAGGAGTCTATGATAGCCCCTTATCAAGATAATCTAATTATATTTGGAAAGATGTTAGACAAGTTTAAGGAAAAGGTATTGAAAGGAGTAGATCATCTGAAGACTGTTAGCTCAAGCTGTCAGTTGACAAATGTCATTTCTGCTCATCCTCTGTCAACAATGTAGGTCTCATATAGTATCTCAGCAGGGAGTGAGCACTTACTCCAAAAAAAACTAGAAGCTCTCATTACCTGGTCATGTATAATGAATTATCATGAACTGAAGATGTTTCTGGATTTGGTGGCTTTTACTGGAGATGGAGGGAAAGCTACACCTTCATTGCCGAGTCTCTCAGTGGTTTCTAACTACTGTGACCCAATTTGACAAATATTTATTAAGGCCTGGTCGCTGATTTCAAGGAACTTACAATCTACTGACATTCTATTTATGTCTCACCTGGAATGTCACTGAAAAAAACTAAAATCAATAAAAGGTAGGAAACAAATCATAACACGTGATACCCAGCAGAAAGGAATGGATTGTCTGGCCCCTTCTAGAGATTTGTGGGATGAGAACTGTGACTAATGGATTCTTTATTTTAAGGGCCTGATTAACCTTTCTCTCTCCCCTTCTCTCTCTCCCTCTCCCTCTTCCTCCCCCCTCTCCCTCTCCAGCTCCTTCCACACACACTTTTATGAATCCAAGCAAGTCTTTTGTATTTCACAAGGATATGAGAGTAGATGACCTAGGGGCAAGTTTATACCCCAGGAACAATTATACTAAGATCCTATTGCATTTTCCTATAGAAGACTGACTGAACTTTTTTCTCATCAGCAACTTATAATTCTGGGCCCTGAAGGAGTTTTTAATTGAATAGTTATGAGACTATATTTATGAGGCTCAATTTTAGATACTGATAACTGATGATTGCTTATAATCCCTTGTCTTATGTTTCACAAGTGCTAAGTTGAAACCACCAGCCTGAAATCAATAGCTACTGATGGGGTACCAACGATGGACCCCTAAAAGGCCTTGGACTTTCCCATTTGGCCCTGTTCCCTTGAGTTCTCCTAGGGCACCTGGCCCTTCTCAGTTAATCCTTTCAACTGCCCTTTCATTGTCTTCACCTGGCCCCACTGTAGATCACCACTCCTTGATTCCATCTAAACCTCCTTCTCTGTTACTACTTGACCACTCCTAGATCACATACAGATCTTCCCACAGTCTTAAAGTATAAAAGGTCTATCTCGCTTCCATTAAAGTGCTCAGATTCCATCTGGTCTTGATGAATACCTGGCCACTGCACCCAGATGACTCAGGAGGAGAAAGTGAGGCTGGTGACCTTGCACAGTCATCCCTCACTCAAATCAAAGTCAACTACAAATGATGTCATGGTCTTCTTTGAAAATAAAGGACCATTACAACAGATTCAATCTGGCCTGCTTGTCAATATGAGCATCACAAATACTCAGATTCTTAAAATCTGGCTGGTAGTCTGAATTCTTAAAATCTCATCCACCCCAACTGGTGTCTTAATAAATCTTGTCTCTGACTAAAAGAAAGCTTGGGTCAAATTTATTCGAGGCAGGACCCGTATCATTTGCCCTTGAATTTTGGGGTTCCCAACACTCCTAGACTGAAACATCTACCATGGTTAAATATGAATTCAGTATACATTCCAGACTACAGTGATTCAGAAGATATAAATGTACAATCTCACAGGTCCTTTTTTTCATAATGAAACCCACAGAGTCTGCCATTCGTGAAAGTTTCATGTCAATCCTCCATATCTGCCTTGAACATAAACAACAGTAGCAAAGTTCCCTGCAAGATGAGTAATAACATTGGTCAAAAAGTGTGTCTTAATTTTTAAAGACTAGGGGAAGCTCTCCTGTAAACACACAACTGTTGCAGCAGTGATAAAGTTGGTAGGCAGCCATGGAGTAGTGTATCAGACTAGAAAAGAGCCTAAAATAAGACATGAGGAGGCAATAAATACCTACAAAAACCTACCAATCCAAGATTACAAAAATGTTCCATGATAATTTTAGGCACATTGTTGAAGACAAAACTTGGTATCTGAGAAAAATCAGATTTTACTGGCCATGAATAGCAGGATATACATATCCAAGAAGAGCCAGGTCCTCATTTATTTATTTATATTTAGTATATGTATGTGTGTGTATATATGTATATAATTTATAGTATATAAAATACAATGCTATACATAGAATAGTAAATATGCTATATTATATACATGCTTACACACATATATGTAATATATATGTATGTGATATATATGTATATATACCTATATGTATATATGTAATATGTATATGTATATATACATACATATGTATATATACATATACATATATAATACAGTGTATTGAAAGGATAGTACTGCTATCTTATGGAACAGCTAGGTGGGGCAATGGATAGAGCAGTCAGCCTGAAGTAAGGATAACCTGGCCTCTGATACTTACTAGTTATGTGACCCTGAGCAATTCACTTAACCCCTACTTGTCTCAGTTCCTCTACTGTAAAATGAGGAGATGGTGGAGAAGGAAATGGCAAACCAGTATCTTTCCCAGAAAACTGTCTATGGGATCACATAGAGTTAGATATGACTACCTTAAGTAGCAGCAGAGCTGGTACTCATAAGCTTCTTGACCCTCTGGAAGGGATAAGAATCACACCTAGTGATGATGCACCACTTCATCCATCTTGTTCAGCTCCACCCAACTAGAAACTAAAAGTCATCTGTTATGGGGAAAGTATTTCTCTCTGTACACCTTACCTACTAGGATTCAATCTAATCAGTATTTGATTTTGACATCAAGTCATTTAAGCAGGTGCTTTACCAAGGAAGAATTAAGAAGTCTATAACTGTGGCACTCCATACTCAAGGAGACTTGTTAATTGCACCCTACTGAAAATTTCTGAGATCCTAAGGTTAAACGAAAGACCCTGTAGAGTTGACATGTGGGGTTTTCATTGCATAATAATAATCCACAAGGGAAATCAAAAGCTTCACTCCACACAAGTTAATATTTGGATAAAACACATGGCTGCCTGTTATTTGGAATCTCTAAGTCTAAGGGAGATCTAGACACTCACATCCTACATATACAATAGAGTCCAAAGAGGCCGACTCTCTCTATAAAACTTCAGTACAGAGGATCAGCAAAAAAAAATAAGCATTGATATGACGCTTAAATTCAATATCAATTATTCCAGCCAAGAAGTAGAATCTTATTTAAACCTTGGTATCCCTGGAAAGCAGAAGATAGCAGACCAAAGTAAATCTTCACTAGGTGATTGCATTCTACAGAACAACTCCAGTTATTAACTAAATCCTCAGAAATATGGATTATTGATTTTGGGGTTGCCAATGGATTGTGAAGAGGGTACTAAAGATATGACTCTGAAAAGTGTTGTGGATTTTTGGTGGAGAGAAGATCTACCTCCTCACACTCTACTTGCCATGAATGGCATGGTAAATGGTCCTCCAATTGAGCGATTTTCCTCTATATTTTTAAATTCATATTTATATCACACTTTTACAATTCACAAAGGGTTTTCCATCATTAAGTTTTAAGTTCCTTAAGGCAGGGGTGATCATTTCTCATTCTATATATGTCTAGCATTTGTGCCTTGTATACAATGAATATTTGTTTATTAATTTGAATAAACCTCTGAAGTAAAGCACATATTTTTGCCCCCATTTTGTGAATGATGAAACTGAGCCTTGAACCAATTATATGATTTGCCCACACAAGATGTGGAGTAAACAACTAGTGTGAGGAGTCATAATATTTCCAGTCAGAAGCAAAACTAAAGCCCAAATCTCATGACTCTAAGTCTAATGCTTTTTCTAGTCAATCACAATGCCTCTGAAAGAGGCCAAAGTCTAACCAATCACATCCAATTGCTCCTGACAAGTAGTCTTTTTTACCCTCTGACCTCCAGACCCATGACCAGCTTTCTGACTCAGTAACCTAAAACAGCTTTTTCTCCAACTATTTTAGCCCTATCATCAATGATTCTCTTTTTAAGTTCAAAGGACCAACAAATGATTTTTAATTCAGCATATGAAGAAATATGCACTGAGGAAAAGTCAATCAATCAATAAGATGCTTTGGGCTTGCTAATTTGGAAGAAAGGAAAGGACTGGCATACTTAGAAGACAGCAGAGCTAAAAGAGAGCCTTCAAAACATCACTGACTTGTACCTTCAGTATGCACCTGCACTTATACAACCTGCAAAACACATCTAAGATATTACTCATCTCCCCATCAATTTACACAGCCCTAAGATCTTAAATAGCTGAAAATCTCTAGACCTTGAAGATCCACAGTATCACTTCGCAAAATAAGAATATGATTCCTTGGCTTCTAAGATTCTAAGTGTATTTATCACAAAATCTCAGAGTTGGAAAGGATTTCAGAGGCTACGTAACAAGAGTTCCCTCCTTCAACATACTAGGGGAGTGGTCATCCAACTTATTCAAAAAATAGTGAAGAATTTTTTTAGGTGGGTTTTACTTTTTCTGTTATCTAATCACATTATCAAGTTGACTAAATATCCCCTTTAATGTCACTCTAACCTTCTCTAAAAAGCATAACACTAATACATTTCCCAAAGAGTCACTTTGGGTTCTTAAGTATTCCAGTTCAAAGACATTTTAACCACTGATAGCTCTTGGTTCATTGTATATTCCTCTTTCCTCAGAAATGAGCTTCTAATTAATATTGAGTCCTGGAACTTTTCCTCTCTTCAGGGTTTGTTCTAGTAATCCTGCTCTTATGCAACTTCCAGGAAATTGGAATTTTTCCTCGGACAGTGAGCTGTCCATGTTACTGATAGGACAGTGAGCTGTCCATGTTACTGACACATGTAAGGAGGTGTCCTCTGAGCGTATTCTCCATTCTACTGTTTTCATCTTTATTATCAGTTTGGCTGCTGGAATATCATGTTCACTTCAAGATGTCACTGCACCTAAGATTTCAAATGGCACTAGTCCAAGTAATAGATTGTTAGAGGCATCCTGTCCTTATAAAATAAGAAATGCAATTTGGTCAACAAACTTTCATTTTTATGACACTACACTGGAGGGACTCATACGACCTCATTCAATATGCAATATACTAATGTGATTTTATATGAATGTTTTCTTAGTGGTTTAACTAAGAATCTAGACAGAGATATTAATTGCCTTATGTATCGTAAATGCTGGTACTATTCCCCTTATGATTCACAAGCTAAGTCAATGAGAAGAATTTTCAGGGAGTAGATTGTTTAAAAAAAATAATCATTGCACATTCTGTGTAGAACTTCAGGAAGCACTCTCAACTGGTATTGTCCTTGAGATCTACATCACTGAGCTCTCTAGATCTTCCTACCTTCTCTTCCTATCCAGGTGAGGAATATACACAAAGCTACTGTATTACTTTGAGACTGGAGAGATGAGAAAGGACAAACAAACAAACTTCTTAAAGGGAATCTTTCTGGGTTAAGAGAGAATGTCAAACTTAAATGTGACTGGCCTTATGTAAAAACCGAATACTGCTTTTAAGTTGAAGGATATCAGCCCCATTTATGTTACCAAAAAAAAATCCACATGATTCATTCCTTTGTGTCAAGTACCTCATGAGCCATCCTTAAAAATGCAGACATTACCTGGAAGGCAAAGTACATTAAGTCACTATCAGCTGTTGACACCTTAGCAAAAAATAGTTCCTCAGAGCAAGACATTAGTTATCTAGCAGGGACCTCAGGAAATGTCACAGATCAAGCATTTCAGATGAGAAGAATGAAAATATTTGGAGACTGGGACTCATTTATTAAGTGGTGAGTCTCCAGCAGATACCAAGTAACATGGGAACCCAATGCTTGGAAGAGGTTTGAGGAATAAAAGAGAAGGGACATTCAGAATGAGAATTGGAGGGACATCCAAATTTCACCCATTTCATAGCGAAGTTCACTTTCTAGAGTGAGGGCAAGAGTGAGGGATGAATCAGATGACTGGGCCTGACTTCATTATTTTCTAACCATGTGACCTTAGACAAATGACTTAACCTCATTGCACCTCAGTTACCTTATCTATCAAATGGAGATAATATCTTCCTAGCATATCTCATTGAAATATTATAAACATCAAATGGTATAATGTATTTGCCAACATTTTACAGACTTTAAAACATTATTCAAAGAATAGGTATAAAGAGGTAGCAAGATCGTTAGAGGATCAGTCTTGGAGTCATAGAGACCTGGGTTCAAGTCCTTCCTCTGAAACCTACTAGATTTATTTTCAAGGGAAAAGTCGCTTAATCACTCTGTGCCTAGGCAGCTGTATAAGACTATAATCCCTAAGTTCTCTTGGCCTATTTCCTCACCTACATAGTGAGATGGGATGTCTATCTGATCTCTAAGGTCTCTTCCATCTCAAAATCTGTTATCTCATTATTTTAAATTGTAGTCCTGCATCAATGAAGGAAATTTCTATACCTGGAGGGTTTTTTTCCACTGATGAAAATTCAGATACTTCCCCAAAATATACATGAATAATAACACCAATCCTTATAATCTGAAAATTCAGGAGAATCTGTGTGTGTGTGTTCATCCTTCATTGCTGAAGAAGACCATGCCATCAGAGAAATAATGACAAGACTTGTACTTGACTTTGTTTTTTGAGTGAGGGAGGGCTGTACAGGTCACCAGCCTCACTTCTCCTCCAGAGCTGTCTGAATTCAGTGACCAGATATTCATCAAGGTGACTGGAGATGACCCTGGATGAGGCATTTGGGGTTAAGTGACTTGCCTAAGGTCACACAGCTAGTGAGTGTCAAATGTCTGAGGTGAGATTTGAACTCAGGTCCTCTTGATTCCTGCACTGGTGCTCTATCCACTGCACCACCTAGCTGCCCCATCAGTAGAATCTACCCTTGGTTGCTAAGATGCCCAGCATTACATCAAGGAGAGATCAATGGAATAAAGAGACTTGGTATGGTCAAGCCCACCAGAAGCTCCCTAGAGAAGATATGCTATCCACTCTTACTTCTCAATGTTCAGAAAAAAAGAGCCTTCATTACTCTTGTGGGGTCTTGTGTGCCTGAGGTTATTTCAGCTAAAAGTGAAAGAAAATGTTCCAGAAATTTGTTTTTGACTCAGTAAGAAATCCATCTAAAGATCCAAACAGTGGTTCAGGTTCGGTTTGTATTCACTTTGAGTTGAATACTCCATTATGAATAAACTTTGATAATAAAATCAAAACACATTAATCTAGGGTTTTAAGATTCACAAAGCACCTTCTTCACAATAAATCTTGGAGGTAGGTAGAATAGTTATCATACCAACTTTACAGAAAACTGAGTCTCAGAAAGATTAAGTAACTTGTTCAGAATTGCACAACTCATAGAACTGAGATTTGAAATCATGTTTCTCCTGACTCTAATTTTAGTTCTCCTTCAGACTCCAAGCCCAGAGTCTCCAGGTTCTAAGTGTTCTTTTTACTTAACCAGGCAACACTTCCAGTGGACTTAATGTCCTCCAAAGGTACCAGTAGGTACAGTAAGAACAGTGGCCCAGAATGAGTTCTGAAAGAAAGAAGTACACAGGAAAAAGAAGAAATGGGAGAATAGATGTGATAAGCATTAAATTGCTGAATGTTAGTGAGCAAATAATTAAATGTCTATTATGTCCAGAACACCGGCTAGACATTAAAGTGACAGTTCCTGCCCTCAATGATCATACAGTGAGGTAGAAGTTATGGAAGTACTTTGAAAGTACAGCTCAATGGGGACAATGTGAATTGCTGTGGTTGTTACTTTTTATAACTTATGATAACCTTATCCATGGTTGATCAAAGTACATATAACACAGATTCTTGCCTGCTGTTGGGAGGTTCATTGTAAGCTTGACAAGGGAAGTTTGGTATAGCCCAAGGAGAAGAACAGTGTTTAGAATCTCAAAAGTTAAAAGATACTTATGACAATATTTAGTGGCTTTTGCTTTTGAAAGATTTATAATTATAAAAATGTGAGTACTCTCCAATGATGTAGATTCCAACTCCTCCACAGCAGAAAAATGGTGGCCAGTCTTCTGGTGGTGATAAACTATCTAAACTTATCTTGATTCATCCTCAGAAGAGGGGAACACAGGTTTTAGATGGAAGCACATTCAAATCTTTCCAATTTGATGACATCTAACAAAAATTGTTCCTTTGATTTTCATAGCCTCTAATACCACCAAGGCCATCCATCTATCGTAATAACATGAGACATAAAAGTAAAATTTTTGTCTTACTTGTTAATAAAATAATAAACCTTTATTGTGTTCCCACTCAGTTCAACTTTTTGCTATCTGCTAGTTGAAAGACGATAAAAATAGAAGATTAACTATTATTGATATGTTTTGCATGATTATACATGTATAACCCATATCAAACTGCTTGCCTTTTCAATGGGGGGGGGAGGGAGGAAGGGAGAAAATTTGGAACTCAAAATTTTAAAGATGAATGTTAAAAATTGTTTTTACACATAACTGAGAAAAAATTTTGAATAAGCAAACAAACTTTTTAAAAAAAGAATATTAATTCAGCAGCCATGTGGAGAATGGATGGAAGTAGAGAAAGATCTGAGCCAGAGAGATTAATTAGGATGCTACTGTAACATTCCACCTGAAAGATGATAAGGCTCTGAATTAACTTGGTGGTCATGTGAGTGGAGAGAAGGGGGCAGGTGTAAGATGGATGTAGAATTAACTGAAAAAAAGAAATCTAATAAACAGTCTCTGCTTTAAGAAGTTTATAATCCATTGGAAATACCATATCAACTCTGAGCAAATGAGAAAATTAATTGCTATCCTGTAGTAATGAGTGATGGGTTTTGAAGAAGTTATGGAAAACTCAACATGATCATTTCCATTTTCCCCAGGTTCTAATAAGACTATATACTCTTTCTGTCCATATACAGAAGACTCAGAGACTAGTAATGTCACCATGTGCCCAGAGGCCCTTAAATTGTTTCACTTTTCTCTGTTCTTTCTCTCCAGAAATACTTTATATATCAAATACATTGGGTTGCTGGACCAATTCAGTCAAATAGAAAATCCCATGGGCCAGCGCTTCTAGTTATTCCTTCATACCACTCTCTTCTCCTCTACCACACAAAATTACAAAATAGCTTCCCAGATGAAAAAAAAGTAGTGATGCTTTTGATAATGGATTTTAGTCTTCAAAAGGTATCCTTAGGAAATCATTCCTCTATAGGAAACCTTTCTCTATCCCCCTAAATTCTAGTGCCTTCTCTGAATGAGTATTTCCAATTTATCCTGAGTATAACTTCATTGGATACAGCTGTTTTCATGTTGCCTTTCCCCTCCTCAACCCATTAGATTTTGAGCTCCTTAACAGAAGGGACTATCTTTTACCTTTGTATCTCCAGGGTTTAGCACTATGTCTGGTACGTAGTAGGTATTTAACAAGTACTTATTAACTTACTGGAAGAGGCCTTTCCTGGTCCTCCCTGTATCTCCATACTCCTAATGCCTTCCCTCTATGATGAACATCCATCTATATATCTTATATGCATAAAGCTGTTTATATGTGGTCTCCTTCATTACAATACATGCTCCTGGAGAGCATGGACTGTGCAGGGTAGGGAAGTCAAAGCACCTCACTTGAGGACTTAGAGGGCCACATTTGACCTTGGGGCTGCAAATTCCCCATCCCTGAACTCTGCTTTGACCTTTCTGGGTATCTCCCATGTTTAGCACAGTGCTGGCACGTAATAAATATCTAATAAATGCTTGTTGCCTGAAAAGCTAATGATAACAAAGCATAGGACCCTTGCATACCACATTTTGAGGACCATTTATTTTTACCTTGATTTTTGTTCTTTTTCTCTTATTTCTTATTTTTATGTCTTCTCGATTGTTACAGCTTCCTTGATTCCTCTCCAAGAGAAGAAACATAAAAGTTGATAGTTGGAAGTTACCTCAGCAACCAGTGAATTCAATCCACAAATGAAAGGAATTCTTATCATAACATATCCGACAAGTAGTTGTCCAGCCTCTCAGCTGAACACCTCCAAAGAGGAGGAACCCATCACCTGGCTAAGAAACTCATTCTACTTTTGAGGCTCTCTACTTGTTAGGAAGTTTTTTCCCTAACATGAGCTTAAATTGTCCTCTTTGAAACCTCTCCCCATTCCTCTTAGTCCTGTCCTCTGGCTCCAAATACAACAGACCTACTCTTTCCTCCAAATGTCAGCTCAAACTCCAGTAGTTTGATCTCAGACTCAATTCTGCCTATAGATCCCTAAGGTCTTCTACCCTAATATGTAATTTAGGTAAAATCTTATGAAGTAAGTAGATATATGTCAATTGCTTAAGAAAAAAAGAGCAAACTTCAATCTCTACCTTCTCCCAAAAAGAAGTCCAAGGTTGTTTTAAGTCCTATGTGCCTCTCAGTTCCCAAGCTTCTCTAGGTGTTGCTGGGTGCCTGGTGCTTTAAGCAATTTAATCCCTTTAAAACAGAGAAGCAAGGCTTTGTGTGTTGACTATGACACATACAGTCTATGTTACTACAAGCAACTTAATCTCTCAGGTCCTCCAGACAGTTCTTTTAGAATGCAAATTATCAAGGAGTTGGTAGAGGAAGTGTCCACACTGAAAGGGTGCTACACAGATGAAATCATAGATCCAGAATAATAAGGGGTGGAGAACCTGAAGCCTCGAGGCCACCTGTGGCCTACTAGGTCTTCAAGAGTGACCCTTTGACTGAATCCAAACTTCACAGAACACATCCTTTTATTAAGGGGATTTGTTCTGTAAAGTTTGGATTAAGCTAAAGGACTGCCCTTGAGGACCTAGAGGGTCATATGTGGCCTTAAGGGCTCAGGTTCCCCACCCATGGTCCAGATCAAAAGAAACAGAACATATATAAGCACTAAAAGTTCTAGATATTAAAGATAAAATTAAGTGAACAGAGAGGAGGGATATCTGTAATTCATTAAAATGGCAAGAAAAAAAATCCACTTATTTCCTAATGATATAATATTGTCCTGGGCAGCTAGGTGGCACAATGAATGGAGCACCAGTGCAGGAGTCAGGAGGACCTGAGTTCAAATCTCACCTCAGACACATGACATTCACTAGCTATGTGACCTTGGGCAAGTCACTTAACCCCAATTGCCTCATCCTGGGTCATCTCCAGTCATCTTGATGAATATCTGGTCACTGGATTCAGATGCCTCTGGAGGAGAAGTGAGACTGGTGACCTGCACAGCCCTCCCTCCCTCAAAGCAAAGTCAAGTACAAGTCATGTCATTATTTCTGTGATGGCATGGTCTTCTTCGGCAACGAAGGACGAACACATGCTCAGAATATTGTCCTACATGGGAACTAGTTCTTAAAATATGAATGAAGAACGAGAAGGGAAAAATAAGCACATTGCTAGGGTTAACTGAGTTCATTCTAATCATTGACTTTTTTCTTATGAGCTAGTCTACATAACACCAGGAAACATCACAGGCAGGAAATTCAATGTCCCTGGTGGGCCAGCTCCACGACAGAATGGCAGCAGAAGGAGACACTGGTGAGCACGCCTTTTCTCATCATGAAAGAAAAATAACTATTCCCAAGAACTAATTTAAATGAAATAAAGCACTTAGAAGGCAGTTCATTCACTTTGAGGAGTTTGTGCTCGAAGGCTGAGAGCACTAAGGAATAAAATGCTGCTGATCAGGTAATTTTGGGGACTGAAGTAATAGCAATTTTCTGCTACAGATTCAGCTCAGCTTCTGGAAAGCCCACTCAGCAAAGGAATTCTGAAAAAATTCACCAAAACTTCAGAGTCTTCAAGAACCACTGCAAAAATACACAGCCAGATGCCTCCCTGAAAGCTTAGCCACTTAAAAGAAAATGAACTGGACAACTGGACAGAGGTTTTGGTAGACAGAAGTCCTGGGATGTTTTTTCCAAAATGAGCTTTCTTGAGAGAGAAACTTTAAATGAGTGTGTTAAAGGGGAAGCAAGGATCCAACTCCAGTGGTACATATTCTACTTTAGATCTGCTACCCTGCCTGGTTTCAGATCCATAGAACAAGATGTCTCTCCTAGGATAAGCTCATCACTTCTGAACTCATCACCATGCGGCTAACTCAAGCCTTCATTGAAATCACCTCCCTCAGCCTCCATTACCTCACTCAGTGGAAGACTGGAAGGCAGAGTACCAAACTCCCAATGCCTTTGTTTATAGAGGGCAAAAACTGGACTCAGAGCTCACTCTATTTTGCATCCACTGCCCATGTAACAAGATGGCATTCCTATGCTGAGTACCCCATGATGTCCTATATCCCCAGCCCACTTTGCCTCCTTTTGTGTATTGTCCTTCTTTTAGATTGCAGGATCCTGGAGAGCAAGGATGCCTTCTTTTTATTCATTGTATCCCCCACCCTTAGAACTGCCACATAATGATTACTTAGTAAATATTTGTGGGATTGAATTGGTATCTATCAAAGTAGGCTCTGCTTTAAGAAAACCTAATATATAAAGACAATTCTTCCAGTGTATTTAAAGTATGATTAAATTTTTAGAAACATATTTGGGGTAAAATATTAGATTATATAACACTTGGAACTATATTCACCACAATGATTTGTGCATGTCAGATGCATGTGTTGGTCTTTTTTTAACCATCAAAGACCATGACCAAAAATATAGGTAGGTTTAGAAACTTAGCAGGAAGGTTTTATCACAGTACCATTTTTCTAGGAAATTTCAAAAATGGTAACTAAATTAATCACTTGTTCATTAAATTAGCAAATATGTATTGCGTACCTAACATATCCACAACATATACTAAATATTGTAAGGAGTACAAATAATATTTGACCCCCATCATCAAGGTGCCTCAACTAAGAGACATGTATTGTTAATGTATTTTTGCTTATTGTTAATGTATTCTTGCTTCTTAATGAGATCTTTCCCATTCGTTAATTGGTCCATGTGACCTGCTTGAGTCACATGGAAGCCTGAGTCACATGAGTCTGTGGTGGGAGGAGCTTGCTCAAGGATAGAATAGGAAAGGTGGAGCAGTGCTGAGAGGAAATTGGTCACAGCAATTAGAACTAAGGGAGAGAGAGGAAGTAGGCAGTGAGCTGTGAGTTTTCCTTTGAGGGAAAGCCCTACCTGGGGGAAGGCTTGGAGATGGTAGTGCCATCTACATTGTTATTGTGTACAGATTTGTTACTATGATGGATTTGCCTTTATGGTATCTGAATAAATGTTTTGGTTCTGTCTTCCATGTGGAGAGTCTGCTGTATCTCGTGATTCAGAATAATGCTGGCATATTCATAGCTGCTGTAGGCACTGTGAATATCACATTGGTGCTACAACAAGGTGCTCCCAAACTAAAAGATAAGTAATACTTCAGAAGTGAAATAGCACTTTGGTTTCAGTTGTTTCTAACTCTTTATGATCCCAGCGACTATAGCACAGTAGTACTATCGACGGGATTTTCTTGGCATAAAAACAAAGTGGTTTGCCATTTTCTTTTAAAGCGGATTAAGGCAAGCAGAGGTTAAGTAGCTTGCTCAGGGTCACCCAGCTAGTAAGTGTCTGACGCCAGATTAGAACTGAGGTCTTCCTGACTCCAAGCCCAGCACTCTATCAACTGAGCAACCTCAATGCCTCTAAATAGTAACAACAGACACTACAAGGACCACTCCAAGGCAGTGTTTCAATAAGCAGAGCCCTAGCTTCCTGCCTGTGCATATGCTATTCCTCTAAGTTTGAAATGCCTTCTCCCTCAGCTCCAATCTTTTCCTATTGACATACTGTCAAACCTTCTTTGAACTCTTCTCAGATCTTTCCATAGGGAAGTAATCTTTCCCACTTCTGAATGTTAGCATCTCTTTGGACACTAATCTTAAAATGTAGTTATTTGCGACCTGTCCTATCTCACTTGGGGAGAGGCAGTATGGAATGGTGGATGGAGTCATTGACCTCAGATAAGTCATTTAACCTCTCAGTGCTCTAGACATCTCTCTCTAAGACTGTAAGTTAAGAAAAAGTGCTGACCGCATTGGTAGATGGAGTTTCTTCACCAGAGAGTTCCCTTTGCCAAGAAAATCACAGGTCCAATCTCTATCCTTATTCTGATCCTTTTCCCCTTTACTATACTATAATCTCTTTGACAGCAGGAAATGTTTCCTATTCCTCTTTCAAAATCAACAGTTACTTGTTAGGCATGGACAGTATGTAGAGCAGCATAATAGATTCTGTGTAACATACTGAGCTTAGATAAGATATGGCTCCTGTTCTATGGAGCTCACATCCCTAGTACCCTAGTAAATACTCAGTAAACATTTATGAATAAAGCAAAAGTGATCATAATCTTAGCAGCATCATTTTGGATTCAAGTAGGATTTTTCCTGACATCTGAAAGTGGTCTCATGTCATCATCCATGACAGTATTCCTGTGAGATAAGGCCATCTAAGTTAAGATATATAGACACAGACACTGAGATAGTTCATAAAGAGATGTGTATATAGTTAATGAAGAATATAGAAATGAATGTAGACATACAGATAGATATGGATGTTTTCATGAACATTAGCATCCTAGGATCAGGGGTTTGAAACTGGAGTCACAAAATCTCAGATCTGGTCACAGGCTATCCAGTCCAACCCATATATGAAAAAAAGGACAAAAGTTCCAACACACGGTCATCTGTCCTCTGCTAGGAAAATCTCTAGTGAGGGGGAGCCTGCTACCTCTCAAGCATCCATTCCACTTTGCCATAGCTCTGTTAGGAAATTTTTTCTTACATCCAGCTAAAGTCTGTCTCTCATCAGTTTTCATGTGTTATTTCTAGTTTGACCCTCTGGGTCAAGCATAGAAAGTCTAAATTTCTCTTCCACATTATCAACTTAAAATGGTAAAAGATACCTATAAAATCCTTCCACTAATTTTTCTCCTCTCTAGGACAGACTTCAACTTTTAATGGCCTCATAAGATCAAAGATTTAGAGTTGGAAGAGACCTTTGAGATCATCTAGTCTAACCCCTTTCTTTTAATAGATAAAGAAAACCAGACAGGGAACGTATCTTGCCTGTGGTCACAGAGATATTGAATAATAGAATCAGAATTCCACTGAAGGTCATTTCATTTCATCTTGAGTCTAGACTCATAAGACTTTATAGTTGGAAGGGACCTTGGAAGTCATGTTGTACAAATCCCTCATTTCACAAATGGTCAAACAGATTAAGGATGCTGATGGTTACCCATATCACAAGGGGCAGAGCTGAGATGTGAAATGAGGTCTTGAAGCTCTGGATGCAGTCTCATTTCCTACTATACACCATTGCTTTCAATTGCTTCCTATTATCAGATTAATGGGGAGCTCTTTATTCTGATGTTTCAAGTCTTACATCAATCAAATCAATCTTGTTGTGCCCTAACATAACTCCTCCCACTCCATCTGACTTGATTCCTTTTTCTTGCTTTTCCTTGACTTTGTAACTTTGTTTTTGATGGTCTCCCACTGGGAACTTCTTAATCTTTCTACAAATCCATGGTAGTCACTTCCTTCAAGATACTACTCAATGTTCACCCGTCTACCTAAATTCATCTTATACTTATTACTCCTATGTTTAGCCTTACTCAGCATGTAGTATTTCATAAATAGCATCTTTAAGTTACGATTTATTCTCATACTCATCTCCTCATACTATCTCCTTAACCAGATTCTAAGTACATAGGTTAAAGGGACTACCATCTATTTCTTTTATATGCTTCACCAGATTATAAGTACATAGGTTAAAGGGACTACCATCTATTTCTTTTATATGCTGAGGATGACTCAGATAATTTTCTCTACTAAAATAGTAGACAAATGCCCAGAATTGAACTTAACTATGTGATTCATGTTACATGAAAACATTTTTGGTAAATTATTAAAGGATTTGAAGAAGCTACTGTCATTCATTCCACAGATGCCTTCCAACTGGGTTTCTAACTTTCCTGATCCCTTTCAATAAAATTAAAGTTTTAATTATTAATTCTGTCATTCTTTAAATACTTTTTATGCTCGTACATAAGAATTTTTAAAAACCAGATCAGTTTATAAGACAGAAAAATAACAGTTACCAACTCAAGAAATTCTGTTCATAATTCACCTTTCACTAAGTAGAGATGACAGTCCAAACTTTATGCCAGCCTATTCCATACCTCCCATGGAAAGGGAAACCCCTAGTAATTTGATGATTTAGGTTTTTGTTCATAAAGATGACACTATAGATAATGGAAGATATCATCAAGTAAATATCATAGAGTAAGTAATTCAGAGCAGGTAGGTGTCACAGTGGTTAGAGCACTGGGCTGGAAATCAGGAAGACTCACCTTCCTGAGTTCAAATATGGCCTCAGACACTTATTACTTGTATGACCCTGAGCAAGTCACTTAACCCTGCTTGACTCCATTTCTCATCTGTAAAATGAACTAGAGAAAGAAATCACCCCAGTATCTTTACCAAGAAAACCCCAAATGAGATGATAAAGAGTCAGACATGACTGAAAAACTACTCAACAACAACTAATAATTCACCTGTTTAAATTACATTCAGAACCCAAGTAGCCTTCTACATTTTTGGTGACTCAGAACCAAATGTTCATTTTTTAAAGCGAGATTAATATTCTGTTACACTATTGAAACATATATAAAATTCCTTTTGTTTTTATTTAATGAGCTAGTTTATAATCCAAATAGGGAATTAAATCATGAATAAATCACATAAAATCCAAGAAACCCTGATGAAGGCACAAGAGCATAAAACTTCAGGCTAGGTAATACTCCACAAGACCTCTTTCCTCACCTATACCCACATTAGAAGAAAGGTCAGACTGAAAGACAAGGATTGATGAGAGCTTTTCTCGTTAACCTACTCAGTTAGTAAAATTATTTTATTTTGTGCTTTATTTAACTAGGCTAGATTTGGTTCCAAAGATGAGGATCTTATGACTTTCTGGTATATTTGAGGGTATTTCAGAATTCATAGTTCAAGTATAGGTAAATTTTTAGTTTTAACCACTGATACAATGTCCTTTGAATTTGAATTAGAATTGGAGAATTCTGTGATTGGAAGAACAAACTTTCACACTACCATCTCCCCATCTCCAATTTTTAGAAAACAATGGAAAAGCATAACAATTAAACATAAAACATAGCTGTTAGTAACTTAATAGTACACTTGGCAATGCATTAAAATCAATATTGTGATCAAAAGTGCATGATTATTTAAGTCGTTTTGCATCACCGGAATCACTGTGCCATTACATTTTGTATTATTCATTTCAGCAACATTGTCAGTTCATAAATATTAATCACACCCAATTCCTTCCTTGATTTTCTTTTATGATGATGAAATTGAGAATCAGTATGGATGGTGACACTGCAAGGCAAATTATGTTGCAGAAAAATAAAAAAAAATCAAATGGAATAAAGCTATTGAAAAATCATTTGTGAATTAATCTATAGGCTGGACTTTGTTTCATAGTTGTCTGATAATGCTAGAATGTGTATCCATAAGGTTTTTAATACAGGCATCTAGACTCAGAACTTATTGGGCATTCACTCAGTTCACTCAATTCATAAAAACATCTGTGCCTGCTACATAAGGATCAAAAAGTATAGAAAAATGATGATAAATACTCAAGATACTTTGTTCATAAATCACCTTTCATTTAGTTAAGGTGACAGTCCCAACTTTATGCCAGAATCTTCCGCCATGGAAGAGGAAGCCCCTAAGAACTTGATGCTTTGTACTTTCATCCACAAAGATAACATTATAAACAATGTAACCCAAGGTACTATAGAGTAAATAATTCACCTGCTCAAATTATATTCAGCTATATGTTGCTTTCTACATTTTTGGTGATTCAGAACCAAAATGTTCATAAAAGGACAATGGGATTGATATTCTCTTATACAGTTGAAACATGATTAAAAATGACTAAATGATCATTCTAATTAAAAAAATTTTCTTTAATTTCCTGCTTATTATTATGTGATAAATACATCAAATTACCCATGCATTTCCATGAAATGACTTTGGGGCTGTCAAATATTTTGTTTAAAAGTTCAAGTACATCTAAATAACTGAGATTTGATGTAAAGAACGGGAGACATGAAACTCAAAACCATAGTGCCACACTAAGTATGTCTTACCTCCTTTCTTCTTTGCTCTTGAATCTATTTTAGGAATGGCTAGATTCAATTCAATTCAACACTTTTTAAATTCATACTTTGTGCTGGACAATGTCAATCCACTGATTAACATAGGAATGGGATGGGTTTTTTGTTTACTAACAAATAATAATATTAACAATTTTCATTAACCTCATTTGTTAGGAGAGTTCATCATCTTACCAGGTCTGATAGGTGACAATGTAAGAAAGAAAGTGTTTCAGGACAAAAGACAAATCCAAAACAAACTAGGTTGCAGGATTGATTTTAAAATTCCATTATCTGTTAAGGATAAAAGGTAAGCAATCTTACTAAATACATGCAACCCAGTCCTAAGGTTTGTGGATAAATTTAAGTATGAATTTAATGAAATAATCAGAATATGATTATTCTCTGTTTCAACATCAGTGTGTTCCTAAGTTTATGTGATTGGATTTCTTTTTAAATGTCTAATTAACTTCTTGAAGAATGTTTATTGGGTTTTTTTAAGGTTTATAAAATCTCATTATAGATTATGATCATGTGAATTATAGTATTAAATGTGTTCCTTAATTTTATATTAACCATTAGGAGAAATAGAAAACATAACTTCAAAATGAATTAATTCAAGCCAGGGATTTAAAAAAAATGATTGAATTTCAAAGAAGGTCTGAAAATGTCACATTCATTTCCTGACATTTGATTCAGGAATATTGTTTTTCTTCTTTATTCAATTTTATTTTTTAATTAACAAGCATTTATTTTCTCTCTCAAGCATTGCAAAATAAAAATAGAAATACAAAACCCTCATTACAAATATGCATAATCAAGCAAAACAAATTCCCCACATTGTCCCTTTTTTTTAAAGTGTGTCTTATTCTGGATCCTGCCTTTCAACTCTCTGCCAGTCAGTGGGTAGCATTTACTACTGATCCTCTGGAATTTTGGTTCATGATCATACCCTAAAAAGAGTTCTTAAGGCTAAAAGATTGGCATCCCATACATCAGTTCTGGCATTGTCATGTTCCCACACTTAAATAATATCATCTAAAATGAAATTTCAATAAATTTCCTTTAGTCCCTAAAGTTCTTTCCAACAAGTCGGAAAACTGAAGCTAGTCTTTCAAGCTGATTTCCTTTGTGAAAACCTTATTGCCTTCATATCCACCAGAAAAAGACAAGAGTCAGAATTCAGGAGTAGGACAATAAGTCTAAGTTTTGCCTACGTCATAATGTAGTCACAAGTCCTGATAGGGAAAATATGACTCACTAAGTTTTGCAAAAAACACACATACCTTGGATTCCTGAGCTATGACTTTCTTCATTGGGACATATTTTTCATCAAATTAAACATCCTATTTCTCTTGTCTTCTATTTTTCCTAACTGTGGTGACTCAGGTGAATTATAATTGTAATATGGCAATTGTAATTTCTTCCATTGACTTAAAACTTTACATTTATAATATAACATTTTACACATCCATTTGTGGGGGGTGAGGGGAAGAATAGTCTGTGCCTGTTAGTTCATCAGTGTGGAGAACTCCTGATGTGGGAACTGACTCCACTGATGCAAATTGATAATTTATCTGTAACTTGCAATCTTGGAGAGTTACCTGAGGGCACTAAGAGATTAAGCACAAAGCCAATGTGTGTTAGCGGAAGGCCTTGAATCCAGGACTTCCTATCTCAAGATCAGTCTTGCGTGCATGCTGCCCCTCTTCAAATACATTCAGAAAAAATAAAATGATAATCATCACAGTAATAGCTTAGCAAGACAAGACTTTGTGCCTAGAATTATAAATTAAAAGTCTGCTGTGTTTCCTGAACCAATAGAAAGCAAATCCCCATGCTACAAATATAGACCTCAAGATCTCCTTGAGAACTCAACCAATAAACTTTATTGGAACTAGAGCATTAGCATGGACCAAACTATTGCCTGTAATTACCCTGATATAATATTAATCCATAAAAATTTAAGAACTGTCTTTCAAATAAATGGCATCATACCAAAGGAGGTAATATTTATAAAGTACTTAGCTTAGGGTCTGATACATAGTAGGTACTAAATAAATACTTGTTCCCTCCAGCACCACCCCCAAATAATCATAATCTCTAGGTTATGTGTAACAAAAAACCTTCAACAGATGGAAATATAGAAGAAATCAATATCATATTACAACAAGATGAGGTACATATTAATAATGAAAATAATATTTATATAACACTCATTCTGTGCCAGACATCGAGCTAAGTGCCTTACAAATACTATCTCATCTGATCTTAACAACAACCCTGTGGTATCAGTGTTATCAATATCCCCCTTTTACAGTTTAGGAAATTGAGGCAAACAGAAATTAAGTGACTTATCCAAGAACATACATCTAGTACTCATCTGAGGCTGGATTTGAACTCAAGTCTTCCTGATTCCAGACCCAGCAATCTTTTCAACTGCACAACCTACCTGTCTGCCATCACTGTCATATTATTTGCTACAGGATTTGTATCAAACATACTTTCAAGAAACCCAAAGGTAATTGGCTTAAATCCAAATACTTTCATTCAGCTACTGAAAAGTAATTCCTATATACACCTGTCTAACAGTCTTGCAAACATTTAATATGACAACATAATAGCAGGATGCTTGTCTGTCCCATGACTGTTTCTATCTGACCTCCAGGACAACGATGAGAATTTTTCTGTCATGATCATAGAAGATACTAACTAGATAGCATTAATAATAGTAAATCATTTTAGCATAATTTCATGTATACACATATAGCAGTTTGTAAACTATGTATTCACACACATACACACATACGTCTGAAATCACTCATGAAAATAAACAGTGTAAATCCAGACACTCAGTCCATCGGCTTTTTTTCTTAACCGTACTGCTCCTTAGAAGAAAGAGACATCTGTTGAGGATGGGAAAGGTATCTGAGAAAGGCGTGATGGTTTTAAAAAGCAATTATGCAGTCTAAAATAATAGATAAAATGCTGGCCTTGAAGTCAGGAAGATTTGGGTTCAAGTCCCACTTTAAAAAAAAATATTAACTGTGTGACCATGGACAAGTTACTTATCTCTCATCTATAAAATGAAAAGATTAGCTAGCTTCTGAAGTCTTTGAAATCTACCTTTGATTTAATAATAAAATAATTTATAAAGTTAATAATAAAGTTAATCTATCCTTAAATCTATGAGCATCAAGAAAACACTATTTTTAACAAGTGAAAATTATATTTTTAAATATAAACTGGAAAAAATAGTTATCTCTACTGGGACAGATGAGAAAAAGGAGACTAAGGGAGGTTAAGTCAGCAGCTACCTGTGGGTTACAATTAATCCAAGTTCGCACAGATCATCTGGAGTCATGCCATGATTAAATATTCAAATTTCTAACTCTCAACTCAGTGTTTCTTCTGTGAAACACAAAATGCTGTCATTTGGGCCTCATAACTATGTGATGTGAGAAATATAAGCATTGTACTGTTAGTGGAGTTTGGAAAAGAGACACATGGTCTAGCCCACCAGAAATGGAGTTTTTAAATGGAGAGTACTGATATAAAAGTAACATCAGGGATCACAGTCCAAAGGGAAGAAAGAAATGGATCAAACTTAAGAATTAAATGATAGTCTTATAAGACATATGCTTTGCCACTTGAAAAGTTATAAAAGAATAAGCAGCACTTTGGATAAATGCTAAGGTAAAAAGCAATGAATCCTAAACCAAGAAAATAAAGGGCCTTGTTTCATGTTAGAAAAAGGAGAAGGAGAAAGAGGAGAAGGAAGAAGAGGAGGGAAGAAAGAAAGAAAGGAAAGAAGGATGGAAGGAAGGAAGGAAAGAAGGAAGGAAGGAAGGAAGGAATGTTAACAGAAATGTTAATGAAACGTTAAATGTTAAAGGAATGTTAACATTATCATTCCCATTTCCTAGACATTTAGGTGGTTCAGTGGATAGAGTGCCACTTAAAGTCAGGAAGATTCATCTTTATGAGCTTCAATTCTGGCCTCAAACACTTACAGTAGCTGTATGACCCTAGGCAATTCACTTGACACTGTTTGCCTCAATTTCCTCATCTGTAAAATGAGCTGGAGAAGGAAATGGCAAACTACTCCAATATCTTTGCCAAGAAAACCCCAAATGGGGTTATAAAGAGTTAGATATGACTGAACACTGACAACAACCCCCCCTTCATGAGTGAGAAAATTGAGATTCAGAAAGACTGTGTCATGCTCAAAAATTACACAGTCAGTGCCCAGTATAAAGCAAAATTCCACCCTAGATCTTCTGATTTCAAGGCCATTTCTTTCTCCATTTTATCATGGTGCTTAAAATTTGAAAGTTTCAGCGTGTGCACTTTTCTTTGAAGCATAAAAAATAATATACATTTTACTTTTTTTTACTTTTTTGTTTTTCAGAAAGCAAATTTACTTTATATTTATGTGTACATTATAATAACATGCAGTTCTGGGTTAGTAATATATTTATAACCATGACTTTCCTTACAGAAGTTTTGATTGCAACTTTAGATTCTATTTCTTATCCTTAGAACACTGACAGGGAAAGAAATCATTTTTAAGAGAATAAGATAAATAAGACAAATGAAAAATCACCCAAGAGTACACAAAATCTATAGTCATATAAAGCCAGCTATCCTTTCTGATTCCAAATCTAAGCCCCTAAGTTTATCCCTAGATCATTCTAGTGCAGAAACTTCATTCCCCTCGTGTTTCTTATGTTTTCACCCTTCAAGTACATCAGTTTCAGTTGCCATAGTTTGACATAAGGTGTACAAAGGAAAAAATGGAGGCCTTGAGGTGAATGGTTTATACAACTGCTTAAATTTATCCGAAATTCAAATATATGGAAGGTGCCATCATTCTCCAAGTTACCAAGGTGTCGTCCTTAATTCCTCATTATCTCCAACCTCTATATCCATATCTCTGTTGCCATAGCCTATTGATCTCATTTTTGGAACATCTCACCAATGCACCCCCTTCTAACTCCTCATACTACCACCACCCTAGTGCAGGCCCTTATCTCATCTGTGGATGTTGCAATAGCTGACAGGTTAGTCTGCCTACCACAAGTCTCTCCCTATTCCAGTCCATCATCCATTTAGTCATCTAAGTAATTTTTCTAAAGAACAATTACACACATACATACTCCTCCCACTCAATAGACTCCAACAGCTCCCTATCACCAAAGGGAGATCAAGTATAAAATTCTAAGATCAAATAAAAAATTCTTTGGCATTTAATGCCCTTCATAATCTATTCACCCCCAAAAAACCAGCCTTATTATACCATCGCCCCTCCCTGATACCCCAACCACATACCCTGTGGTCCAGTGACACTAGTTATTAACACAAGATGCTCCATCTCCTGACTCCAGGCACCTTTACTGGCTCTCTCCTATGCCAGGAATTCTCTCTCTCCTCTTGCTCCTGGTTTTCCTGGCTTCATTCAATTCTCAACTAAAACTTCATCTTCTATAGCAAATCTCCTGCAATACCTCTTAATTCTAGTGATTTCCTGGTGTTGATTACTTCCAATTTATCTTGAATATAGTTTTCTTGTTCATAGCTTTCATGTCACCTATCCCATTACATTGTGAATTCCTCAAGGGGAATTTTTTGTCTTCTGCTTTTCTTTTTATCTCCAGTATTTAGCACAGTGCCTGGTACATAGCAGATGCTTAATGTCTTTTAACTGGCTGACTGACTAAAATAATCTTGGAGCTCCATTTGAAAGTAATTTCTTACTTACCAAGTGCCAATTAAAAATACAGGAAGAGAAAGCCATGTACAAATCATGACTCATGTAAAATAGTCTGGGATTACTCTTGCCCAAAGTAGAAGTCTTCCATGTAGCTTCAAATGCCCACAGTGAAGAGGCAAGGAAGTTGGCATACATAAAAGGAAGGTTCATGATATCAGAATACCCCAAGACTAATGACTGAATGAGGAATTACATCAGGAGGTATAAACTTAGAGAAGGAAAAAACAGAGAAGTTTGACGATAGAGACACGTGGCAAAAAAAAAAAGTCTAGGAGTGTTTCTAAATTGCTTTGGGAAGAGAAACAAACTGGAGCAGTCTGGAATTTTAGAACATGTTCTCCTGAGCAAGAGATGCTGATAATGCATTCAGTACACTCAGGTTTTTAAAAAGGCAGAAGAGGGGAATCCAAGAGATTGACTCCATATGGAATAAATTGGAAGCCCAGAATTGGAGCTGAGAATCCAACTCTGAGGGCTTCAGGAGATCTCTATTCCAGCCATCAAAAGGCATGTTGAGAACTGACAAGGGAATGAGTGACTTTTTCTTTATCTCATTCACCTACACACAGAGTTGTTTCCCTCACCCAGTGGGTAACCCTATCTTCTTCTTTGAAAGGAATAGGAAATTATATGCATTTGTACACTGTAGATTCTTAAGAAACATTCTGTATTCCATTTATTTTCCTGTGTGAATTATTTTCTTGATATTCTGTCTTAATTAAATCTTTGGCTATTTGATTTGTGGCTTTTAAATGTAGTGGGGATTCCAGCTGCAACTGACATAACTAATTAGGAAAAACATCTCATACCAAATTTTCAGAAAAGTAATAGGGAGGTCTAGGGCTAGATTTCTCAGAGGGGCTTATGGAACCCAGTGCCACACTTGGGTGACTAGACTAGAAATGTCCTAGAGACATTTTAAACTCAGCATGTCTAAAACAGAACTCATTGTCTTTCTACCCAAACCCATCCTTCTTCTAGACTTTCTTACATCACCATTCTTCCAGTCTCAAAGGTTTATAACTTTAATGTCACCCTCAACTCTTCACTCTCCCTCACCCCACATTTACAATCAGTGACCTAATTTTGTTATTTCTGCCTCCACAGCATCTCTGCTATCTGATAACTTCTCACACTTCCATCAACTAAGACTCCAATAACTTCTTGACAAAATTATTACAGTAGTCTCCTACTTGGTCTCTCTCCCATAAGTCTTCCCCCTTCCTACTCCATTCTATAAACTGCTGCCAACATGATTTTCCTTAAGTTAAAATCTTACTATGTGGCTTTCCTCACCCAGGTCTGGTGGCTCCTGAATGATTCTAATTAAAAAATATAAATGCCAATTTTTAGTTTTTAAAGCCCCTTTCAGCCTGACCCCAAAATACCTTTCCAGCCTCTTGGCACATAATTGCCCCTCCTACGTGCTACAAGCCAGATAAACTATGGTCCTATCTCTTCCTTCCATGTGTGATGTCATATGGCCCTCCATCTTCCCTCTCCTTCACTTTGCTTTGGCCATTGCTCATGCCTGGAAGAGAGTCAGTCCTTACTCCCCCTCACAGAATCTCTCCTTTTCTTCAAAATATATTTTAGCACCATCTTCTGCATGAATCCTTTTCTAACCCACTGCCACCCCAGCCAATGCCTGTTCCTTCCCTTCCAATTTATCTTGTATTTATCTACTTCATATTCATTCTCTTTATATTTGCTGATTTTTGGAGGTAATATGATGCAGCAGAATAAGCACAGGACTTGGAGTTAGGGGACCTAAATTCAAATCCTGACCCTTCCACTTGACCAAATAATTTCATCTTTCTGAGACTCAGATTTCTCCCCTATAAATTTGAACTAGATATCCCTTCCAATTCTAGACAAATGATCCTATATACTTCTATATATGATCTGGATCCCCCATTAGAATGTTAGCTCCTTGAGAGTAGGTATGGTTTCATCCTTTATATTTTAGTCCCTAGTGCCTATCATAGTGCCTGGCACATAAAGACTTAATATGTTGATTGGTTGAGCCTTGGATTCCAAATTAATTGAAGAATATTTTCAATGGATTTCAGCATTCTTCAGTATGTTTGCGGAACTATTTTGTAATATAAACATAATATTCTTTCCACTCATGTCAAAAGAAGTTTTTTTTTCATTTTCTAACTCAGAAAATAAGAGTCAGCATGCAGAGTTGACCTTGGAATTGCAAAGACCCGTCTTTTATATATACTAACTATGCTACTATGAGCACTTAACTTCTCAGTGACTCAAGAAATTATAAGCTACAGCTGAGCTGTCCCTCTGCATTGGTGGAGGGAGTTTCCACACTGAAAGTTCCTTACATGGATGAAATGATAAATCCTGATCCTCTTCTGAGCCAGAAAAGAAAAAAATTAAACCCTGAATAAATATGTTAAACAAAAAAAGAAAAGAAAAGAAAAGAAAAACAGGGGGCAAGGAAAAAGAACTATATGTATGGAGAGACTTATTTTTGCTTCCTCCATAGGGTGAATGAAGACACAGAACTTACAAAAAAAGGATTGTTGTATTTTCCACCTAGGCTCTGTTTAAAGAAGAGTAACTACATATCTGGTTGAGAATGCTTTTGAAAGGACATGTCAATTGAATTAAACAATAACATGTAAACAACATTAACAGAAGTTGAGTTTTTCTTTAAGAACTCCGGAGATGATTTACAATGTTGTTTTTTTCAGGGTTTGTTCAAATAAAACAAAGCTTATTTTTAAGAACTAATTTGAAACACAAGACTTATTTAAAATGAAATATCTTTCTGTCATTCTGGCCCATTGTGGTAAATAAAATATTAAAATCAATTATTCTAACAGAAGACAAAATCTCCTATGATATCAATAAGCAAAGTATAAATGGCAAGAAAAATGAAAAGGCAGGAACAAGTTAGTGAGAGTAAGGAAAGATGTATCCTGCTTGGTTTCTCTCTGGAAAGGCATTGACAATGTCTTCATTTCCCTTTGGCACCAGAATCATTTGTAAAAATCAGTATTATCAGCTGGCAAACAACCATGGGGAAAGCATTTTGACTTTGAAGACAATGGCAGCATTCGGAATGAAAAAGTAGATGCATGATACTGCCCCCTAGTGAAGTGAAACAGAGTTAGCTCCCATATCTGTGCTCACCTTCCCAGGTCTCACTCAGGAAGAAAGTCTAGCATGGTTAAGAGTCAAAATAATAGTGGAGACAATGATTGACACATGTATAACCTTTTGCAGTATAAAACATTTAATATATGTTATCTTATTTGAGGAACAACTGTGAGGATGATGAACTGAAATACTGGGAGAGGAGTAGGTTGTTATAATTTTCATTTTCACAGATAAAAAAGCAAAGTTGAAAGTTGTTAAAAATGGCTTTCCCAAGGTGAAAATAAGTTAGTAAGTGGCAGAGCTAGAAAAGATGTTAACAGCCTCCTTTCTTACAGATAAGAAAACAGTCCCACAAACCTCATTGCTCTGATCACAATTGAGAAGTTCCTTATGGGGGGGAAGGGGGTGAAGAGGCAGTATTGTTGACTAGAAAACCAAAAGGAAAAATGAGTTATTTCTCACATCCTCTTCCTCTTCCTCTAAATATCTTTAGCCCTTATTGCCTATTACTCATCTAGTATTTATCATGTTGTCCATTAATTTTTCCCTTGTTTGTTTCTTCCCTATCCAACTAGATTAGAAACCCCAGGAGGACAGAAACCCCAACTTGTACATTATACAATGTGTTGAGCAGTATTGCACACTCATTAGTTACTCAACAAATAAGTACCAGAATGTTGAACTGGTATGACACACAGAATTCCAACCTGAGATTATAATTCATAAGAATATAAATGTAAAATTGATGCTTATACTACCAGAGATTTAAACTAGAATAAAATTATTTGCCATGTAGAGATACTTTACGTTGAGAAGAAGAAAACCCTGCCATGATATCCATGTGTTATATTATTAAAAGTTAAAATCAAAATCTTAACAACTGTTCTGATCCCTTTGTTGAAAACTTCTGTTGGTGTTTAATCTTCACTTGTGTCGATGTCAGAGATGATTGACCAAAGGCAACCATTCACAAACAGGTGTGCCCATCACTCGATGGAACAAGTAACAGCTCAACTGTGGGAGCTCAACATGTAGCCAATGTCTAAAACCATTAAAAATACTTTCCACGATTCCCCATAAGCTAGAAGGAATTTTGGATAGGAACTAGTCCAAAATTTTCATTTGACAGGTCAGGAAACCGAGGCTCAGAGAAGTGATCTGCCCAAGGTACCAAACCCCCTCATAATTAGTGTGGCTAATGAATAACGTGTCTTCTGAGCGGAAGAAATCAGTCTTTCTGATTTATCTTTATAATCCCCTACTAAAACTTCATCCAAAGGCAGAATCTTGCTTTATTGATCCCTTCCACTGGGTTTAGAAATAGCAATTGTTTTCATTTTGGCCAAAAACCCTGATGGTCTTCCCCTCCCAGATATTTTTTTAACTTGGTAAAGAGGCCAGTTTCTGCTTCATTTACCTAGCCTTAATCAATGAATGGGTGTTGCCTTAGTCAAACTGAAATTTGTTAAACACCCTAGCCTGAAAAGGACAAGGCCTCCTACTGTATCCTGGACCATCTGCAGTTGTCTTCATCCATATCTAGCCACTTGACCCAAAAGGCTGTGTAGGAGAAAGTGAGACTGGTGACTTTGCACAGCCCTTCCTCACTTAAATCCAATTTACTTGCTTGTCATGGCCTCACCTGCCTGATGTCATTCTATAAGGAAGAATAAGGAACAACAGCAACAACCACCATCCACAAGCCCTGCTAACTTTACTCTTGCACAGACATAGGTGTCCTCTTGAGGCACGTTGACTTGGAATTTCTATTCATTGATTCTTTTTTTTTTTGACTAGTTGGACTGAGCTGATTAACAGGAGCGCTTTGTTTAGCTTCAAATGAACCCATTTCTGTTCCAGAGAGATTAACATTCAAGGGTTTTACCTGCCTATAAACTTTCACATAAGGCATGGTGCAGCTGCCTCAAAGCTAGGAATACTTGGGTTCCCAGCCTACCTCTGATATATACTGCTTCTACCACTCTGAGACCTCCTCCATCTGTGTTCAAGACAGTTCTGTAAGACCATACGTAGGTTGCAGAGAAGGTGCTAAGCTCCAATGGTAGAGGGAACTTCCTCCTGCGGGAATTCCCTATGCAGATGAAATTACAGGTCTACTGGTGCCTGTAATAATTATGAATGACGCCAACAAAAATAACGATGATGATGACAAAAAGAGCATACAGTACTTTATACAGTACTTTAAGGACTGCACAGCGCTTTCCAAATGTCATTGTATTTTATCTTCGCAGCAACCCTGGGAGGTAGGAATTATTACTGTCCTCACTTTACAGGGAAATTTAGATTGAGGGACATTGACCTATCCAGGGTCACACAGCTAGTAAATGTCTACAACAGGTTTGACTTCCAAGCTCAATGCTACCTACTTGATCCAACACTCTCTGCCACCTAGCTGACTTTACTAGCTGACCTAGATGTTAAGTTGGTCATGGGAAGTCTCGAGAAGCCCTCTCCAAAGAACACCAAAGGGTTAGTGCTCTAAAACACAGGGTACTCTGTGTTTGCTCAGTAAACATTACTTCAGTTGAATTGAAACCCATCTAATAGTAATTACCACCTCCTTTGGGAAATCAAAAAGAGAGATCTCTTTACAAGCCATTCCTTTGGATCTGACTTATACTTGGCGATATGTGATTTAGCAGTCATATCATAGAATTCAAGATGGAAAGGACCTAAGAGATCAATCTCTCTAGATGAAATTCAAAGAGGCTTCAACTTGCCCAAAGCCACACACCGAATTGCCCCGATAGTAATATTAGCAAGCACTTACATAGATAGCATTTTGGGGCAGATGGGTGGCTCGGGGGATAGAATGCTGAGCCTGGAGTCAGGAATACCTGAGTTCAAATCCAGGCTCCGACACTTACTATCTGTCTAACCTTGAACAAGTCACCTCATCCTCTTTGCCTCGCTTTTTTCATCTGTAAAACCAGCTAGAGCAGAAAATGGCCCACTGGTCCACCATCTCTGCCAAGAAAACCACAAATGGATCGCAGAGTCAGATGTGGTCGAATAACAACTGAACAATATTTCTATGATCATCATGGTACAGATCTCATTCTTAGTTATTCATTCGGCATTCCCTTATGCTGTCACCAAAGTGTCTGCCAAGAGTCCTCAGCTGCCCTGATCCCAAAGATTTATTTTCAAAAGTAGAGCATATATTACATAGTAGTTTGGGGGTAGGCAGAAGAAAGGAAGATTTGAGGGGTGGGGAAATAACCATCTTATCTGTGTCTATTGTCCTATTAATCAAAGAAGTCGAGGGCCTTTGAATGATCAGATTAAATATTTTTAGTCAATATCGACAAACGTCTTGCAGGTATATGATTAACATCAGCTGAAGAACAATCCATCTTGAGCTGAAAATCAAGTCTCCCATATCAGGCACCACATAGTATGATAAATTACATGGAAAGGCTTCATGGACACCTACTCCACAAATGACATCATCTCCTCCTTGCTTCTTAGTATTAGCAGCTAGGGGGTGCGGTGGACAGAGCACAGAACTTGGAATCAGGAAGACCTGAGGTCAGATACTACCACCTCAGACCCTGTCCAGCTGCATGACTCTGGGGAAGTAACTTAACCTTTCTCAAGAATCCATTTCCTCATCATTAAAAGAGATGACAATACCTACATCATAGGGTTGTAGTGATGACCAAGTGAGGTGACACATATAAAGCTCTTTGCAAAACTTAAAGTGTTATATATTTATAATTGTAAGTATTCCTCTCCTCATCACGACCCTTCTCTCTGTAGCTCATAGTATACTCAGGATTCTGCACGGATGCATGCTCTCTAATATTTTACAGAAGTATAAGGAAAAGTCTAGGAGGTGATCTAATATCAGTGACTGAGAGGGAGAAAAGGAAAAATGAACAGTTAGAGAATTTTTGTTCTCTAAGACTCAGTTTTTCGAGTTCATATATGGCTTCAGACACTCACTACCTGTGTGCAACTGGACAAGTTGGTTAATCCTGTTTCCTCAGTTTTCTCATCTGTCAAATGAACTGCTGAACAAGTGTCAAGCCACTCTAATATTTGCCACAAAAACCCCAACAGGGGTCACAAAGAGTGGGACACAACTGAAAAGAACTGAACAAAAGCAATAAATAGAAATATAGAATAGGTGACTGACAAAGGCCAAACATGGCATTAGCGTAAAGTCTCTAGCCAGATGCAGGAATATGAAATTTGGAAATAATTTCCCATAAAATTGATCTTAGTGCTACACAAATACCTGTTAAAAATGTCTTTTGCCTAACAGGTGGGGGGAATCATAGCAAAAATGGTGGCTTTTAATACAGTGGGATCAAAGTTTGGCCCCAGGGAATAATTGAGAAAAATTTGTTTCCATTACTTCTTTGCAAAGGTGGGAGATTATGGGTATATAGTAACTGCCTATGTTGTCAAACACAGTTGATACCTGAATTAGTTTTCTGAACTTTTTTTCTCTTCTTTTTTATGTTTAGTTATAAGAGACAATTTGATGGGTAAGGGATAAGAAGGGATATGTTCAGAAATAAATGTGTTCTAAAAAGACACAGCAGTAAAAATAAGATTTTTTCTTAAAATGGGATCAAATCTACAGGTTGTCTGAATGGGAATACACATATTACCGGGGCATAACTGAACCTTTTTTGATGTCCTTGTACCAAAGTAGGCCAATCTCTCCAAAACAAACTGGGAAAATTCCCACAATACCAACCCACTAAGCAGAGCTTCTAGAGGTAGTTCCTTCACCTACTTCACCTAGAAATGGGCAGTCCAACTCAAAGGTTACCATATAAATGTCCAATTGTCTTCTGGAACAGTCCATGCCTAGGCTAACATGGAATTCCTGCCCTAAAAGGCTATCAGTTAATATTCAAAGAAGCTGCTCATACCCTCTCATAGCCTTCTCAAAGAAGCTTTTTTACCCCTTTTACATTTCTATCTACACCGACTTTAGTAAAACTTTAAAAAAAATACCTTATTTAAACAAGAAACATTAATATTCTCTGCCCTTTTGTTTGCCCCATAGGACAATGAAACCCAAATGACCTCGATAAATTAAGCCCCATTGGAAGCAATACTAAAGGTCGTAACTTAACAAGAGAAACCTGTTACCAGTCACTTTTTATATCTGTAGATGGTACCATTTTATCTCTTCTATACATGTTGCACAATCAATCACTTATGATATGTAGCACTCTGATAAATCATGGTTCAACTTAAATCCTGGTGAAAACAATATCTGAAAGAGAATGTTTTCATTTCTATTAAAGCCAGAATCCAGTACAATAATTGTGTTGCCAGAGTGGTTCAGATTTACCAGACTTCTCAAGGAGGTGAGAATCAGTCATAAAACTTTTAACCAAGATGCTTTACCCTGAAATGACTGCTTCTTACCCACATCTAAATACAGTCCAGCCTGTAAATTGTCTATATGATTAACTGTAATGAAAGCTAAACCATTCATTCATTCTACTTGTTAACCCATTTCAAAAACTGCACAAATGTTTATTTCCATAATACATGGCAAGAGTTTCCAAATCTTTACAATGTATAATTAATGAATTTACATCACTTATTCACTTGTTCCCATCAACTCTTTCCTCTGTCTATTAAACATTATAGCTAAAAGAATTTTTTTTAATTTTTATGGTGGGTATTTACACACACTAGTCCACACCCAGAAATCATTAAAACTGTGATGTACCTAATGAAATTCCACATAATTATGAAGCTTAGTTTTAGGTAAAGAAACAGAGATTATGAAATATGTGAAGCTTCCCATTGGTTTCAGGATTTCTGAACCCAGAGACACAGTTAAATGCATCTTTTGAGTTATTTGGCTTTTATATTTTAAACCAACCCTTGAGCATTACTTTAATGTGGGGGTTACTGAAAAACAGAATAGCTATGAATAACCACAATAGTACAATATTGTCAAAGGCTAAACAATTTTGTTTTTCCTCAGCCCCCATTAGTCAATGTCTCTAGTCAATAGTATTTGTTAGATAGTTAGAGAATAGAAAGCATCGTTGGAACTCTCCAAGATGTACAAGTATTACTGCTCACCTGTAGAACAATCCTGACAACACAAAACCAAATGTCACTCCTTTGGCTTGAGAGAGTGATTAAACTCACGTTGGATGATTCGTTACCTGCGACGAACACCGCTTAAAAATCATAGTATTTAACTTTTTTTGGAAGTTTAGTGTTCTATAAAAAACTCCTCCTTAATCATGACACTGTCTGTTAATTGACCACTACCATAAAATCTTTAAAGAAGAAAAAACCTGATCCACTCAAGGAAATAAAGTCATCAAGTACTCTAACAAAACACAATCACTCCAAACACAACTTGTCCATAGTCCTTTGCTTTAACTACGAGGAGCACTGATTGCCTATTTCAACAGAGGAAAACCTTTTCCGACTCAAATATGTAATTTGTGATCTTTGAAGGCAGTTGCTACATATTATACTGCTTGACCTAAAGTGGATTGTACCAACTGTACTTACGTAAATTATTCACAGGGGCTCTTGTATCCATGTTTTCATAATGCTGGACATGAACGACAATGTTAAGGTCTCTTTCCATGTGGTCTGTTGTGCAATGGCCCTGTGGTCTCATAACATCAGCAAGAGCCCTAAGGAAAATGAACAACACCGATATAATCAATTACCCCCTCATTAAAAAAAATCGCTTTCAACTAGGTGTAGTAGATGTTACACATCCTTCTCTTCTAAAACGTATAACGTGTAACATATAAATGCCAGACATATATATGTGTATCTGCATATATGTATATAGTTATTAGTTAATGAACCTCTTTTGTGACAACACTCTCTAGTAAGGCAGATTGCAACTTATCCATAACTATTGCTCAGTATAGGGTTGCTGAGGACACTGAGTATTTAAGTGACTTGCCCATGGGTTGTACAACTGATATATGTCTGAGAAAGGACAACCTCACTTCAAAGGCTGCCTAATATCTACTATGCCATATTGACTTCTAAAGTACTCTATAAATGTGAGATCTTGCTAGGATTATCCTTATCCTCTTCTTCATCATTACTCAAGCCTCCACAGTTCTATCCAACAAAAAGGAACTGTCATACTCTTAGGTATAGATGCATATACTCTGTTGTTCAGGGTCTCAATCTAATTTTCACTCCAAATATCAGCTATACAAAGATGGGGAAATAAAGGACAGTGAGAAGTATAGGAAATGGGTTGTTAATTCACAAACGGTAATAAAGAGAAAGTATTTCAGTTTTTCCTTTACCACTAAGGCTGGAATTTCCTGAGTAGTTACCATGTGAGATATCACAAAGTGACATTCACTATTGCAATACATATGTATGTGGGGCAGCTAGGTGGTGCAACAGATAGAGCACTAGTACAGGAGTCAGGAGGATCTGAACTCCAATCATACCTCAGACATTTGGCACTCACTAGCTGTGTGACCTTGGGCAAGTCACTTAACCCTAATTGCCTCATCCTGGGTCATCTCCAGTCATCTTAATGATTACCTGGTCACTAGATTCATATGGCTCTGGAGGAGAAGTGAGGCTGGTGACTTGCCCAGCCCTCCCTCACTCAAAACAAAGTCAAGTGCAAGTCATGTCATAGTTTCTCTGATGGCATGGTCTTCTTCAGCAATGAAGGATAAACACACATACACATATGTATGTGTGTGTGTTTACATAAGTACCCTGGAGACGGAATATATTCTGAAACCCATCTGTGCCAAGCTGGTACTGTGTAGAGGTTCACATCAGAAGTAGTATTTTGCCCTGAATAACAAAGGTACACTATACATTACCATCTGGGAATTTCTATTGATATTTCAACAGTCTTGCAGGAATGCCATGGGCAATTTTTGATGTTAGGCCACAAAAGAACTTTCTTTAGATGCTATGCATTCTTAGAAACCATGTCAAAAAACAAAATTGTCTGAAAGCAGACTAAGCATGTAGTGTTTTATATGTCTGTTATATCTATCATAATTGGTGGAAACTGTCAAACAAATTGATAAAGGTAAAGAAGTCAGTATAATAGATAGATGTTTATTAGTCAGTATTGAATGAGCAATGACAAAATTCAGACAGACAAAACATGCAGCACTAAGGAGGACTTTGCTTTTCAAATTCCCTTTCAACATTGTTCCATGAACCCAGTGGAACAATCTGGTCAGGTTGCATCAATCAGAGTCAGAAATAGGCAACAGGCTAAAATAACAGGAAAATGATAAATATTGGAGAAGATGTGGGAGAGTTGGAACACTAATTCATTGTTGCTGGAGCTGTGAGCTGATCCAGTCATTCTGGAGAGTAATTTGGAACGATGCCCAAAGGGCTACAAAAATACACAAACAAGGGACTCTAACAAAACATAATCACTCCAAACACAACTTTGTCCACAGCCCTTTGCTTTAACTATAAGGAGCACTGATTGCCTAAATCAACAGAGGAAAACCTTTGCTGACTCAAATATGTAATTTGTGATCTTTGAAAGCAGTTGCTACATATTACATTGCATGACCTAAAGTGGATTGTACCAGTTGTACTTATGTAAATTATTCACAGCAGCTCTACCCTGCCTACCCTTTGACCCAGCATTACCACTTCTAGGGCAGTATCTCAAATAGATCATAAAAATGGGAAAAGGACCCACATGTACAAAAATATTTATAGCAGCTCTTTTTGTGGTGGCCAAAAACTGGAAATCAAGGGGATACCATCAACTGGGGAATGGATGAACAAGCTGTGGTATATGGATGTAATGGAATTCTATTGTGCTCTAAGAAATAATGAGCAGGAAGACTTCAGAGAAACCTGGAAAGACTTACATGAACCGATGCTGAGTGAAGTGAAGCAGAGCCAGGAGAACAATATATACACTAACAGCCACAGTGTGTGAGGACTGTCTCTGACAGACTTAGCCCTTCACAACAATGCAAGGATCTAAAACATTTTCAAAGGACTCATGATGCAAAATGTCATCCACATCCAGACAAAGAACTGAGTCAGAAATCAGAATGTTTGTTTGCTGTTGCATTTGTTTGTTGCATTTTGTTTTGTTTTTCTCATGGTTTCTCCCATTCATTTTAATTCTTCTATGCAACATGACTAATATGAAAATGTTTTTAATAGGAATGTATGTGTAGAACTCATAGAAGCTTTCATGCCATCTTGGAGAAGGAGGGAGAAAAAAATTGGAACTTCTGGAAGTGATTGTTGAAAACTGAAAATAAATTAATTAATAAATGTAGGGGAGGGGGATTTAAAAAGAAATAGGCAGTAGGCAAAATGGTCCTGGGAAATTTGCAACATGAAACGGGAAGAAGATATGCAAAACTGGAAAAACATTGTGACATGACGCTAATGAAGAGATATTCCATTAGACTGGTGACAATATTAGTAATTTATATTCTCCCATATAATCGTATAACCTAAGTATAGAAGTAGTTAGTAGGAAAGGATTCAAATCAAGCTCATTATGAACAGCAAACATCTCCTACTTTGCATATATACTCTTGCCACTTAGAACAACCATCCCACAAACCTTTCTTAGGTGCTATAGGAAAAAAAAATAATTGCAAGTTGTTCTTTGAAGATTGAATCTGCATTGGAGAAAACCTTTTCCCCAAGATACAGTTTGTTTATACTATGCTTAAAAAATATTAGCCACTGAAACTTCACACATGACAATGATTCATAATCAGTAAGGAATATATTATTCTATCCATGTTTTGCTTGCTGTCCCTCATGTCCCATTGTGACCAACTGTATATGCTTTCAAGGCTGCTGATAAGAGGTATGAGCAAACTGTGACCTTGACAAAGAGCTCCAAACAGTAAGGAAATGCATCACTTTAGCTTCCAGCTAATCAGTTGCACTAACAAGATTATCCCCACCTTTGAGAATCTTTTTTGATATACAAATAAAAAAAATGATATAGAGAAACTGAGCAAGATGGACATGATCAATGTATCTCTAAACCTACAGAGCCAGATATCTAGCAAAATATTTTATATTTCTGAACACCACTTCCTCCTGAATACAGAGGTACTCTGGAGGGTAATAAAAGAACAGTGTCAAGACAAAAGAACCACCATTGGTTCAAAAACAATAGTTCAAAATATGAAAGAAGGTCTATGCCACACTGGTTACTCGTGTCTGCTATGACATGAGGTCATACTCAACTGAAAGAATTACCAATTCTAGTTAGTTATCAAATTTTCAGTAGGCATTGTGCCACAGACACTTTTGCAGAGAGTTTGAAAGGTGGAAACAGGTGAAAAGACAATCTCCAAACCCATTTCCTCTCTAGATTTTCAGGACTTTGAAGAGGAAAATAAATATGCAATAGGGATGGTAATCAGACACTTATAAAAATTGGATTCTAGAAATCACCTAGCCTCAGCTGTAAAATACCTATGAAAAGCAACATAAAAGTCAAAGGATCTTTTCCTAGAGGAACCTGCCATAATCTGGGTAACATGAGATGCATATATGCTCTTAGAGACAATGCTCTCACTGAAACCAGAAAGAACCCAAATGCTTAATGTGATGCTTTAGTAACAAATACCATGAACGAAGAGCTCTATGCGGAATATCTGTTTATTCATATAGAGACTTTGTAAAGGTATGTGTAACCAGTACTCCTTTTTTCCTCTGTCAAAGACGTATAGGGTAAAATTTCCACATTTTTTTATTGGTTATTATTGGTAAGTAATAGACTTCTTTAATTAAGACTTTTCTCCTCTCTATGTTTCTGTGCTTGCCAATATTAGTTACTATGATGTGAAGATGCATTCTAACTTTTTGACACAGGAAAGATTAATGAGCATTTTTCTTGCTCATAACAAGAACTGGACTTTTTTTCTCAAAATATGAAGTATCAGTGCCTAAACTTGAAGCTAAGAGGTGTTCTGCAAGAAAAACAACCTTGACATTCTTTAATGTCCATCATTGAATATATGGGATTCCTAGACTTGGGGAGATGGAAGAGATCATGGGATTAAATTCTATGTCTTTGTGAAAGAAGGAAAAGGGGCAGGGAAGGTTGAGGGAGAAGAATGGAAAAAGAGAGAGAGAGGTCAAGTAAAAAAAATCACATAAATGATTTGTTGTCATTTCTCCATCAGTCTAGGGACTCTAGTTCCTCTGAAGAGTGTTTTAAAAAAATACCCAGGATAGTGCTATTTAGTTTGCCACTTGGATTTCTGATTCTGTTTGAAGGTTTGCAAAACAATGACACATGCTCCCTACTGGCTACAAGTCTAAAGAGTCTTCAACACATGTTACTCCCCCAAAGGTCACTTATAATGGATGCCTCTAGAATAAAGTCCAATCCTGCTTGGGGCAAGTACAGAAAACATTAGTAGCTTTGATCATTCTGTGGATTTTTGAACCCACCTTCATATGCAGAGACTAACGCAGAGCAAAAGAAGCATTTATTCAGGGCATAGGTGGGCTGGGAGTTCTACATTTTCTTTCTCTAAGATTGAAAAGACTTTAGATTAGACATGAGTGTCTGTGGGAATGCTTTTCTACTTTCACTGATGGCTTAATTTACAACTCAAATTGGGTCAGGCAGTCCCCTTCAGCCCAATAATACTCTCAGCACCAAAACCAGATGTAAGATTTGGAGTGATAGTATTGAAGGGGGCTTTAGAGATCATCTAATCCAGTCCCTTGGTTTTACAGATGAGGAGGTTAAGACTGAGAAAAATAAGGCAAGACAGGGGCAAAAGTAGATTTATATAATGATAGAAAGGGCAGTTATCTCAGGACTCCCCCATATTTCTGGGACCCCATAGTTTCATTTAGCCTTACAAATTTCATAGTAAATAATAGCTATCATTGAAAGGATCTTTGTAGCAGTATTGACTAAGGGTCCCACCTGCTCTTAATCTATTCTAGATTAGAGCTCAAATCTACATATTTCTACTTTAGTCAGTCCTCTTCCCGCTATTCACTTTCCACCATCCACTTTCCATTACTTTCCATTAAATTAGTTGGGTCGAATGCCACCAATTCCACCCATTCTTGCCCTGACTCTAACTTGCTGTGCTACTTAGAAGGAATCAGTTAACCTCTCTGGGCCTTAGGAAATTAATGTTATTCAACAAATGTTAGGGACCTCAAAGCCTCTGGTGCAATTGTTCTTTTATTACTTTTATATAGCACAGGGAGAAAAAATGCACTGCATACCAGCACAACTTTCATTGCCACTGTATTCATTATGTGCAAACAGCATCTACATCACCTTCCCTGGGAAAATGTGGGTGCTCAAGGTCCTTCAGAGAAGGATGGAAGCATGTTGTTCACCACAGGCAAAGTTTAAAAGCTGAATCAACACTGTTCTCCTTTTTCAGTCAGATTTTCAACCTCTCCCTGAAGAGGAGATGCTTTCAGATGAGATGAGAGCTAATTCAATCTCTGTGTCCCTCTGTCCCAGACAAAACTAATTAACAGGGCTGGAACCATTGAATTAATTTTACACAGAGGCAGTCTTATACAAGGGTTTCTGCAAGTAAGTTTGGTGTTTCAGGCCAGGCCCAGCAATTCCCTAAGTATCTTCAGATGGACACTAATTAGTAAATTGCCATTGTGAAGAGCTGAAATTGTGAGCAGCACAGGAGATTAGTGAATAGCTCACATTAAACTTGGAGCTATCCTGTTCAGCACTGCCACAGCATTATGAAAGTAAGCATAAAGGTCATACACAGAGAGACAGCATAAAATACTTCAAATGAATGGAATATTGGCCACCGCTCATTTTTTCTGATTAAATATTCTATGCCTTGTAAAAGTGTTCCACAAGATAACTTTTCTTGAACTACCCCCAAAAGACTTGGGGTTTTCAGCTATAGCCTAACAAGGACTATAAGTTTTTTTCTTCAGAACTTGAAGGACATTTGTAAATTAAAATCCCCCCAGAACTGAGCTCCTTAGGAAAGGAGGGAGGGAAAGGTTTGCCAATTCTTTTTGCAACTAGAGGAGGGAAATAAAGTCAGAATGACTTTGCCATTGTAACTCTGGTAGGATCAGAAAATGATATTAATATAGTAAAATAAAATCCCTCTACTGTTAGAACAGCCAAGTTAAAGATCTTCCCAAAATACATCCCCCCCTTAGTAAGTATAATATTTTAAGGGATATTTGGAAATACTTGGCCTTCAATGCCCACAAATATGAACAAAGCTTGTTTAAGAGCCATGGAGGTTGTTTCCTCCGAAAAAAAGCTTGAGCTTTCAAGCAAGTAGAAGAACTATAGGGTTTATCTGTCCCTTTATAATGGTACAGTGGCCTGGAATTCAGGAGACCTGGGTCCTGGTCCAGTATTATCACTCACTTATAATGTGACCTTGGGCATGACACTTTATTTCTAGGTCTGTTTCTTCATCTGTTAAATGGGGGTAGGGGGACAGAAAAGATTATCTGAAAGGACTTTTATAGCTCTGGTATTCTATTATTCTATGAATCATTTAGTTTCAGAGAAACATCCAAAGCTAATCTCTATCAGACCTCTCTGTATAAGTTACCTCAATAAAAACAAAGATGTAGGAAATTGATGTTACTAAGCAAGTGTCAGAGAGCAGAGTAATTGATGAAGGTTAAGGGGAAATACTGTGATACTCAATGGGATTAGAGGCTTGTTCTGTGGTTTGAGTGCGTTGGTGGGGTTTAGTCTTTTTATTTGTTTAGTAGGTCAGGGTTTCTTGAAACCTCTGGGAATTATTTTTATGTACTACTAACCAATCACTTTCTTCCAGAGTCCCTTCATCCACTCAAGGTAGCCTGCAGACACTGAGAACCCCGCCACACACACATTCACACTTCTTCCTCCAAAACCCCTCCCTGCCAGAAAAAATTAATCTGATCCCCTTGTGTATAAATAGAAAATAATTGCTAGTGAACTGGTGATGCATTCCTTCGCCTATTTTTGGTGGGTCTCTTTGTTCATTTCAGGAGAGGCAAAACAGCGCACTCACACACAGATACACACACACACACACACACACACACACACACACACACACACGACCTCGAAATGGGGAAGGGGGGGACCGAGAGGCACGCGAGGACTTCATCTCTAGGTTTCAGTTCCAGGATCAGGGGGATGCTCTCAGGCGCGTGTCTTCCAGCTGTTTCCCAGCCGCAATCCAGCCTATACGGCACTCGGGATAGAGACTCCCCAGAAGCCTAAGCCACCCATTGCTGATCCCCCAGTAGAAGGCGTTCTTGTCACTATGTCAGCTCTCAAAAGTTACCAAGACGTAGGGATCAATTTAAACTCTCTTGTTTATTATATATAGATATAGATATATAAAAGAAAAATAGCTCCACTAATTCTCAAATGTCTTCTTCCATCTGCTCCACCTTCCCCTTGCCTGGGATTTGCAAAATGAATAAGACAGACTGCAAACTTGACAAATGGCTAATGTCTTGAAGCAAAGGGCTCTGTGGGCTCGAGCTCCTGGGGAGGGAGCTCAGCGGCGGTGTTTCTAGATTGCCCTGGCGCAGGGCGCCCGGCTCAGCTCCAGGAGCGCTGAGCACTACTCTAACTGCTTACTCCATGCTGTGACCAGAGCTTCCTAGCTTCGAAATCCAAAGAGGAGGAAAAACGGGGGGGCGGAGGGGGAACAATAGGTTCCTGTCTGGGGTGAACTGTAGTCCTCTCTGGGAGAATCCGCAGTTGCTTTGGCAAACCGATCGGTTTCCCAAAGGCTTTTGTTCTTTTCCCCACACCCAACGCCTCCTTCGCCTTATTTTCCTAAGTCAGATGAGGTGCAAGCAAAACACACTCGCACACAGGCACGCGCGCGAGCACACACACACACAAATACACACATACACACACACACACACACACACACACACACACACACACACACACACACGCCCTCTCCCCTTCCACTTGCAACCCTTCCTTGCGTTGCGCCTAGCCTAGCGCTGTTTATCTAAGGCTGCATAAGAAATCTTCATCTATTGGAGGACGTGGTCCTGAATCCCAGAACTCCAACGGGGACGGGACGACTCAGTGTCTCTGCCACACAAATGTACACCTCCCTTCGACCCCCCCCAACCCTCCTCCCCCCACATACACCTCTTCGGGGGAAGAGCGAGTGTGGCAAGATGGGGAATAGAGAACCTCCCCCACCTGCCCTGAGAAAAGTGTCAGTTCCTTGCACTCCCTAACCCAAAGTTGGCTTCCCTGGCTGGGTTCCTAGAAGAGAGTGAGGAGGGAGGCTGGAGAGGCGTTGCCGGGGGAGGGGAAGAAGGAGGTGGAAAGGAAAAGAAGGGGGAACCCACCTGGACATGTGCTCCCGCTGGGGTCGGTGAGCCTTCTCCAGCCCCAGCTTGGTGAAAATGCCCACCAGCACCATGACAGCCACCACCCCGCAAATGATGTAGACAATTAGGTTAGTTTTGTCCTTGGTCGGGTCATGCAGGGGGTCGTCCTTGCGGGCCGGGGGCTTGCCCGTGTTTAGCCAGAGTGGCGTGTCGTAGTTGGTGCAGGTGCTCTGGTTCAGGCGCCTCTTCTTGAACGTGCAGCAAAACCGAAAGCCACAAGTGCCGCAGCAGAAGATGAAGTCCCCGGAGCTGCAGTTAAACGGAGGGTCCCACTGTCCCATGACATCGAAGTAGCCTCGGCAGGAGTCTGGCGTAGGGGCTTTGGTCGGGGCCGCCTCTGAAGCGCCGGCGGCTTCCCCCGGATCCCCGGCTCCCGAGCGGTTACCTCCGGACAGAACCACCACGCTGTCCAGGTGCTGATGCTGCTGTTGCTGCTGCTGTTGATGGAGCTGCCCCTGCCCTGCTCGCTCCTGCGCCCGGCACACGCGGGCGCACAGCTCGGTCAGGCAACAGCCGAGGAGCAAGCGAAGGACACGGCGCATTGTGTCTCCCAGCCCGGGCTCCGCCGCTCTGCAGCCGCCGGAGCCGCTGCCGCCACCGCCGGAGCCGCCGCCGCCGCCGCTGGAGCTGCTGAAGCTGCCGAGGCTGCCGGGGGCTGCGAGCCGCCAGGAGCCGCACATGCAGGGGGCGGCGCGGGGCGCTCTGTCCGCGGCCACTGCGCTCTCAGCCCGCGGCGCTTGGCTCCAGCGCGCGGCCACAAGGGGCTGGGCGCGGCGTTGCGCGTAGGGTCTGAGGGGGGAGGTGGAGGTGTGGGGAGGGGGAAGGGGGGAGAGCAGAAGACGGTAGTTCAGTAGCAGGTGTTTGGGGCTGAGGAGGATGGATGAGAATGTCAGTGTGTCCTAGGGCCCCTTCGGTGCGATGTCCCTGCGGTCCCCCCCCCTATTCTTTAGTCTCCTTGCACTCGTTCGCTTGGTCCTTCTCACCTCTCCAGCTCCCCAAGTGCGCGAGTGAAAGCGAAGCGACACTTGTGGAATGAAGGGAGGGAGAGAAAGAGGAAGGAGGAGTGTGTGTGAAGAGAGGAGGGGTGACGGGGAGGAAAGAGGGAGGGAGGAGGGCACGCAGGCTGAGGAGGCGAGAGTGGTAGGAGGGGAAGGATGGAGCTGGAGCAGGGTAGGACTGGGGAGAATAGGGAAGAGTGGCAAGCGGGGGAGCGAGTCGGGGGCAGTGTAGAGCCCCGGGAGAAGAGAGAGAGACTGCAAGGAAAGAACAGAGCTCTTCTTAATCTGTCTGCTAGCATTGGGAAGCCTGGCACGTCTCCAGTTCAGGACGTCCCTGACGAGAGGATCTCTCTGACTCTCCTTCTCCAAGAGAGATGGACCGTATAAGAGGTCAAGGGAGGAATGAATAGCAAAGACCCGAACCTGCAGAACTGGCCTTAGTCTCTCTGGGAGCAGCAGAATTGGGAGCTCCAGTAACGTTTTCGCCCTCGTGAAGAGCAAAAGGAGATGCTGGGGCAGAGGAACGAACTCCAGGAGGCTGCGGGCTCAGTAAGGAAGGTTGGAGAGGGCTCGAACTTGGGAATTGGGAGGAGGTCTAGCCCAAGCCCAGTGACCCCCTTCTGCACATGGAGTTGTCCTGCCCTTTCCTAGACTGCGTTCTTGTTTCTGCGCCCTCAGTCCCTTGCAGAGCCCAGGAAGCAAGGAAGAAACCAAGAGACACCCTTGATCCCCTACTACCCCCAGTCCAGCGGCAGCAGAATGAAGAAGATGGATCAAGGGGGAGGGATGGTAGGCACTTCCGAAGGTGGGCAACAGCTAGCTCCTGCTTTGAGGAGAGGGTAGTGTGGTGGCGATGGAGAGGGGCTGCCGGAGATTAGAGCTGTGCAGAGACCCTCGAGGCGGGAAATAGAAATAGATAGTAGCAATCTTGGGGACTGTCCAGGGAGGATTAGGAAATGGGAGGCTACTGGAACAGAACATTCTTCCTCTAAAAGCTTTGCTGGCTATCCGAGGTTCCATCCCAGCACAGCGCTACAGAAAAAAGGGGGGAAGGGCAACGGAGGACCCGCCATTCTTTCGCTCTTTTGCGGAGAGCCAGGGGACCTTCACCCGGTAACCTTTACCTTCCCCGCGGTCTATAGTCAAATTGAACTGGACTGAAGAGATCAAAGGAACCACCTCTTCGGGCAACGAATTGGTGGAAGAGGGGTTGAGAATGGCTAGCCTCTCAGCTGCACTCACCTCAATCTCCCCCAGAAACAGCCTCATAATTCCTAATTTTGGTAGTTCAAAGAGCTACTGTTGCACGTACCCCCTTCTCCCTCTGCCCCGCGTCCTTCCCTGATTAGGCTGACACACCTGACTTTAGTTGGGTCTCCTCTCTCCTGGGTGAGCTAATCTCGTCGCAGTCTATCATTAGGCCCTGTCTTAAACCGAGAACCTTTGGTGTCCCTCAGGAAAGTCCCAGTGATACTCCCAAGGAACCCGGTAGCTGAATTCTCACCCAAAGCTAGTAAGAGCAAGAAGAGATGCCCTTCCATCTGGCTTGTATTTCTTATAGCCTCCTCTCTGCTCTCTTGTCTATTTCCAGGAGGACCCTTTCTTCTCATCTTTCCATCCAGTCTTCAGGCATTTCCCCCTCTCTATTTCTCCCACTTCTTCCTCTCCTCTGCTCGAATTTGACTTCTTACAGTCCCCCGAATATGGCTTGTACCAACTATGCTGTGCCAAATTTAGATACCTACCAGCGTAGGCATTTTGTTGTTGTTCTAATTGCATTAACTAAGTATACACTTTGCAGACAGTCTGCTGTCCTATTTGCAATGAAGTAAGATTTTATGTGCTTCTTTTCATCTTCCAAGACCTGAGTCTTCAGGCTCTGACATCTTCAAGAGACTGTCTACCTTTGGCCTCATGAGGGAAGATGTGCTGGGGGTTCCTCAATCTTCTAAATAGAATTTTAGCGGAGATGTTTACTGTTACTCTGTTACAATTCTGCCAAAGAAAGAGAGAATTGTGTAATCTTTCCATTATTCCCTAGTAATTTGTTTCTTGCCTGAGATAAATTGCCTTTTCCCCTGAAGAGTTAGGAAGATGACCAACTCATACGCTATTTGGAAGCAACAGTAGTTTCTTTGTAAAATCACTACTCAGTGAATATGCCCAGTTCATATGTGGAAAATTGTATTATTTCACAAAACTGCACTTGCTTCATCAAAAAAAGTGGGAAAGTGTCTTCTCCAGGAAGAAGCTATTAATTAAAATTGAACCTACAAAGACTTCTCATGTGGTATATCTATATATGATTTACATGCTCTTGCAAGACCTCCTAGAATAAAATGTCATAGAAAGGAAAGATATACCTTATACAAGAACAGCCTTAGTCAAAGCCATTTAAAATAGGGGTATTTGTTGGGCCCTAGTACACAAGGAGCAAAGGTAAAGAAAAGAGATGGATCTAAGGAAGATAACATTTCAACTCACATTCAAGAAATTTACAATGTACTGAGTACAAAGACACAATTCCTTTTGAAAGCTCTACTAGCTTCTCTAGGATCTCTAAGCCCAACCTATGCTACAACCTGTTATTTAAATGATATCTAAATTTTCTACTTTGGGGTTCCCTGTTTTCTGCAGCCTCCACTGTCTATTAGTTGTTCCTGGGTCACTGATCACCAATTAAGAACAACTACAATAAATGTTTATAAAGTATTACGTACCCACTGCTCAAAGAGCAAAATTTAGATAAGATTCAGTCCTTGTCCTTAAAGCAGGGATCTAGTATGAGTATAGAAAGCTGGCATAGATAGTCATAATGCACAATATTCTTATTAATAATTAATGTCTTTTGTATAGGACTTTGCCCTATAAAGTCCTTAACAACCTTTTCTCATTTGATGAAAACAGAGTACTACACTGGGTAGTTGAGGAAGAGGAGTGGTAATCATCTGTGGGCAAGTCTCTTAACTTCTCTGTGCCTCAGTTTCCTTATTTATAAAGGGAGTGGACTGGATGGCTTCTGAGGTCCCTTCCAGCTCTAAATCTATGATCCTATGGAGAAATATCCCTTGAATAAACCTTAAATCTTTAACTTTTCCTGAAATAAGGAAAGAAGAGGTGAAAGAGCAGGACCCAGAAAGAAAAAAAGAAGTAAACTGCATTTTTTTTAATTTAAGTTTTAAGAAGAAAGAACCTTTGGCAGTAAAAGTTTTATGAAACAAACCCCCTCCAAAAATTGCCATATAGATATATAGATGCCTCTCTATGGACTTGTGGTTAGTAAATACAAAGTCTGGTCAAAATTCCCTTCAGCTCCTCACCTACACACACACACACACACACACACACACACACACACACACACACAC
>CM053769.1:72268923-72316086 GCA_028658325.1 Potorous gilbertii
ACAAATGGGGAGAAAATTTTGGAACCCAAAATCTTGTGAAAATGAATGTAAAAAGTTAAATAAATTTATTTTAAAAAAAAGAAAAAAAAGAATTTCATTAACTGGATCTTTAATTATGCTATTCTGCAATGCCCATTCCAACACTAATGCAAGAAAATTATGGATCATAAAGCTATGATATACAGGAACTTTTACTGATAACAGTTGAATTGTATCCAGTGCTTAAAAGTTTGCAAAGGATTTTATTATCTTATCATAGCAAAGGACATTATCTTTTCATAGCTGAAGGCAATTCTTCTGAAAAATTATATAGGGTGGGTTTTTGGGGGGATTTCCTGTTATTTGATTTTAGTGCTCTATAATATGAGTAATGTGGAAGTTAGAAAAGTTGATGGGGTTTTAGGATGCATTAAGAAAGACGTAGTATCTGAGAATGAGGAGCTGGTAGTCTACATTTATTCTACCTTGGTCAAATCACATTTGGACATTGGTAAGTTGGAAATTGTCCAGAAGAAGGCAAACAGGAGGATAAAAGTCCTTGAGTTCATTCAAAATGAGAACTGACTGAAAAAAAAAGCTGGGGATTTTTAGCCTTGGAGAAGAGAAGTTTTAGAAGGAACATGATATCTGTCTTCTAATTTTGGAAGGACTAACACAAAGAAGAGGGAATAGAATTTTTTTATGCTTGGTCCCAGATGACATAACTAGGGGCAATAAGTCAAAGTGGAAAATAGCAAATTTAGCCTTGATGTAAGGGAAAAACTGACCAACAAATTGAGCTATACAAAAGGTAAATAAGCCTCATGGAGAGGTGGTAAGTTCTCCCTCACTAGAGTTCAAGCAAAGATTGAATGACTGCTTATCCGATATATTGTAGAAGAGATTGATTTCTGTTTGAGGAACTAGTTGTATTAGATGGCGGCTAAGGTTCTATCCCACACTGAAATTTTGTGATTCTGTGAACCTCACAATAGCCTTTTAGGCAAGTCCACAGGTGTTATCCCAATTTGACAAATAAGGAAACTGAGGCTCAATTCTTTGTCCTTACAACTAGTGTCAGAGTCAGGGCTCAAACTTAGATTTTTCTGACAGAATTCAGTATTCTGTCCATGATACCATGCTACCTCTACTGCCTACTTAAAATAATGTAAATGACTCAATTCCATCTGCAATATGTAGTTCCTAAACTGTAAATAAATTCTTTATCCTATACCCTAATGATTTTTTTTCATTAACTGTCCTCATTAAGGATTCAATACAAAAAAAAAGTTCTAAGGAACCTATTGGCCTTAGAAACAAGAGTAAACATGGAGAAAGAGAAAGGTCACCAGAGGTAAGAGCTACCACTTTTCATATTGTTCATATTGTTTTTGAATATTGGAGTTTTTTGATAGATGTAATCGCAGCTTAAGAGGAATTTCTATAGATCATTTGGTCCAGACCTCCTCTACATGTAAATAAGATCTTATTATTCCCATTGTCCAAATTCTTCAGTTTTGCATTTGAAACTCTCTAGCACGTGACCTCCAGCTTTCATTCCAGTCATCTCCATTGTAGTAACACCTCCATTCCAGCTGACTTATCTGTTCACTTGGGGGCTCGTAGACCTGTGATGTTTACCCAAATAGGAATACATCTGTTCTCCCCTCACTGGGAGTTCCCTGCCTATATGAACCCTGGGTCTATATCTCTTTGATCAATTTCTTTGACTTTTTAAGAGGCAAATAATAGTTAAAACAATATGTGGATAGTGGAGAGTTGAAGCTATTAATTAATTAAAAGCTATAACCAAACCACTGTGAAGCAAAAGTTAGTTACAGGGTTCAGCTTTATCTAGATTTCTTTAACTATGCCATTAAAATTAACTTAGTTTTTATCTTGCCTCAGTTTACCAATATAGATCCTTGACAAAAAGCCAGCTGCACTACGTGAGAACTCTGAATTTCTTGGTATTCTGTTTTTTTGGTGTTCTTTTACTCAGTATTAACATTTAAGTGTTTAGCCATCTACAAATCTGTGGGAAATACAGTACAATCATTTATTAAGTGACTGTTGTAAGCAAAATACTATGCTAAATGCTGAAGAAGATACAAAGTTTAAACATAATACTAATCCTTCTTTAAAGAAGTTTACAAAGCTAATAAGGGAATGACACCAATATAAGTAGCTATTACAAAACAAAATGCTGTGTGAGGACTAAGGAATAAAAGCTGGGGTGGCCAGAGATCAGGAAGGTGGCATTTGAGTTGGATTTTAAAGAATGGTTAGGAATTCCACAGATAACGATGGGGAGGAAAAATATTTCAGGTATAAGAAACCAGTGTGGGAAAAGGTATGGAGGCAGGAAAGCTTAGTGTTCAAGAGGCACAAAATAATCCAGTGTCCTTGGAGGAAAGATTGTGTGAAAAAGAACAATATGAAATAAGGATAGAAAGAAAGAGTAAGAGATTATGCTAGACCTTGAGTACAAAGCAGAGACATTTGAATGTGAGTCAAGCAGTTAGGAATCACCTGGAAATTTTCAGCTGACCCCTCTCTCTCCCCGCCCTCCGCAAAGAAAACTCCAAAAATATCTAGAAAATACACAGAATCCTGATGGAGAAATTCAAGAAAATAATCAGTCATTTTTCTAGCCCAGGTCAGCAAAGGGAGACAGAGAGGTCTGTGGGGACCAGGTCTGGTCAGGACCTCAATGCTCTGAGCACTCTGAGCAAGAAGAGGATATGTCCCAGACCAATATAAAAGTATGACCTCCTGAAGGGTATGGGAACAGATGTCAGCTGGGTCATTGGACTACCTGAAAGCCATGACTAATAAGAAGAAACAGGTATTATATTTTAAGAATTCTTCAACAAAAACTGCCCAAGTCTTTTAGAACCAGAGGACAAGTGGAAATACAAAGATTCTACTCATCACCTTCTAAAAGAAACTAAAATGAAAACACTCCAGAACATCATAGCCAAAATCCATACCTTCTAGGTCAGAGAAAAAAAGTACTCCAAGCAGCCAGAAAGAATTCAAGTATCAAGGAGCCACAGTCAGCATGTAAAATGATTTAGCAGCTACCACTATAAAGGAGTGAGAAGCTTGTCAGAAGTCAAATCCAGAAGTCAAAGGATATAGGCTTACAGCCAAGAACAGCTGACCCAGCAAAACTGAGTATTATCTTACAGGGAGAAAATTGGAGAAGACTTATAAGCATTCCTGATTAAAAGATCAGAGCTGCATAGAAACTCTGAAGTTCAAATACAGGAGTTAAAAGAAACCTAAAAAAGTAAGCACGAATGAGCAATCATGAAGCATAAAACAAGGATGAACTGCTTATAGAAAAATATGTGTCCCCCGAAAACTCTATTGTCATGAAGGATCATAGAAGGAATTGAAGTAGACAGAAGGCCTGGGGATGGTTCTGCTATATCTTGATTATCTTAGAAGAAGAATGGAAAAAGAGAAGAGGAATACATGAGGAGCAGGGAAAGGAAAGCAAGGTTAGAATAAATTATCTCATGTAATTGGGGGTACACAAGTAGAACTCTATACAAAAATGGAAGAAGGGGAAGTGGCTGACTTTTGAACCACACTATCGTCTAAAGAAAGAACACACACACACACACACACACACACACAGCTGGGTATAGAAATACATTTCACTCAACAGGGAAATAGGAGAGGAGAGGTATGAATCAGAAGTAAGGTTGGTAAAAGGATGAGTTCTAAGTAATACCAAAAAAATCCAAGTATGCACAAAATTATTTATAGCTCTTTTTGAGGTGGCAAAGAAGGGAACCTGAGGGCGTGCCCATCAAGTGGAGAATGACTAAACAAGTCATGGTATAGAAATGTGATACAATACTATTGTGCTGTACGTAATTGATGAAGGGGACAGTTTCAGGAAAACCTGGGAAGAAATGCATGAATTACTGCAGAGTGAAGTAAATGGAAGAGCAATTTATACAATGACAATATGTTAAAATAACAACCTTAAAAGCCTTAGAAACTCTAATAATTGTAATACCCAACCACAATTCCAGCGAACTAATGCCACCTCCTGATAAAGAAGTGAGAGTGCAGATTAAGATACATATATATATAAGCTTATATATGCACATATATGTGCATGTATAGATATGTGCTTATATACATATATTTACCATTTGTTATGAACAAAACAGAAATTTGTTTTGACTGTGTAACAAAACGTCTGTTTGTTTCATTTTTAGTTGGAGAGAATGGTAAGAAGAAAAGGCTGTTTTTTGCTGATTGGAAAAAAAAATAAATTTAGTTTAAAAAGAGACAGGAGTGACATGGCTAGCTCCATGTTTAAGAAATTTTATTCTGGCAGTAGTATGAAGGGTTCATTGAAAGCAAGAGAGAAGAGAGTTGTCAAGATGTGTTAGAAGACTCTTGCACTATTCCAGGTAAGTGGGGAAATGGGGTCTGTACAAAGGTGATGTCAACAGAAATGAATAATGAAAAGGGTCAGGTAGAAGAGATGTTATGAAATTAGAATCAATAGAATTTCGAAGATTGGATGAGAGAGTTGAAGTAGAGAGAAAACCAAAGGTAATCTCCCAAGTTTACAAATATGAGAGAATTGGTAAATAGACGTGTCATAAAAAGAAATAGTGCAGGGAGAAGAAACAGATGAAAAACAATAAGCTTTTAGGGGTACATCTTATTAAGAACCTAGAGGGGAGATTAGAAAGGTAAGAATGTCATTTACTTGGCAAACCCAAGTAAAGAAGTTGGCATATCCCTGTCCTGTCTCCCCATTTTTTATCTTTCTGTATCTGTGTGTCTCTGTCTGTCTCTCCCTCCTCCCTTCCTCCCTCACATCCCTCTCTCTCCCCTACAGACCTCCACCCCAGACAAGAACAACCTGTATTGATATATCAGAGATACACACAGGAAAAATTAAATGGTATAGCATGGAAGATTTCATGGATGCCAATGAAACAGAATCACAGAACCACCAAGATCTCAGTCCAAATCTTCCTTTTACAAATGGGGAAACTGAGGCCCATGGAAGTGCTGTGACTCATATAAACTTATACAGCAAGTTAGTGTCATAACTGAAACTAGAGAGAGGTTTCCTGGCTTCTAATTCTGGGCTCTTTCCTCTATCTACTGCTTCTTAAACTGTGGGTCATGACTCCATATGAGGTCACATAACTGAATGTGGGGGTTGGGAAAAATTTGGAAATACTAAAATGTCTCTGAATGCACAAACAAAAAGTAATTCAAAATCAAATGCGTAATTTATCCAAGGTATTTCTGGAAGCATTTGCCCATGGTGCGTCGCCCAACTTCACTGCAACCTTGGTCCTAAACACACAATGCATGCACTTTGTACTACATATGCCATCTGGCCACACAAAGCCAATGAACACTGCCAGAAATATCTTGACTTACATTCAAGACTACTGTATATGATAAATTGCTTTTACTGTACATACAAAATCATTAAGTGAATTTTGGTTTGGTAGTAGGACTATTTTCAACCATAAATAAACTTCTGCCATTCTGTCCTATGTATTTATGCAAAGCAGATTCTCAGAATGACGATTATAAAGTCAATATATCCATCAATTCTGAAAAACGTTGAAGATGCTCTGCATCCTGCAGTATTGAATATTCTGCCAAGATTTAATTCTTTATATAAAAATAAACAAGTACATCCATCTCATTACTGTGCAAATTTGATTTCATCTTTAATAAATGGTAAAATTATATGTATACCAAAGAATTGTTTTAAAATAAATTTCTTTATGATTTATTATCAGTAAATGTTTGATATATATACCTATTTTATATACCTATATACCCAGGATCACATAAAAATTTCTCAAGTGAAAAAGGATGGTGAGTGGAAAAGGTTTAAGAAACCCTGCAGGTTACCAGGGTGGGGAACCCTGCAACCTCAAGGTCATATGTGGCCCTCTAGGTCCTCAAGTGCAGCCCTTTGACTGAATCCAAACTTCACAGAACTATGGTTCCTCAATAAATGGTGACTGGAGAAAGATTGAAACGATGATGTGATGGGGCAGCTAGGTGGCGCAGTGGATAGATCTCTGACGCAGGAGCCAATAGGACCTGAATTGATACCCATTTTCACACACTTACTAGCTGTGTGACCCCCTCAAACACTTACTAGCTATGTGACACTTAACTGTTGTCTAAAAAAAAATGAGGACCTGTTGCAATGTAGTACATTCCATGGAAAAAAATTTACTAAGGCCATTATTCTCATATCAAACCATGGATCCTTCAAAGGTCAAATTCCCGCCCCCACACACAGCCTTAGTTTTCCTAATATCAAGCTTAGATAAATTTCATTTAAGCCCCTGCACAACCTACAGCATCAAATTGAATGCCTCAAAACTGCCTTGTAGCCATCCTTAAGCATGCACAGGACACTAACAAAGAGTCCAAAGTGAGTCAGTGGAATGAGGTAGAATGGAAAGGAAAAGAAAGGAAAGGAAAGAAGACTTTTATTGAGAGCTTGTGTTCTTGTCCCTACTGTGCCACCACAGTCACCAACAATAATAACTTTTTTTTTCTCATTTAGTATTGTTGTGTGACCTTGGCACAATCATTTCATATCTCTGGGTTGTCTTGTGAAATGAGATATTTGGGCTAAACCATATATAAATTCCTTTTCATTGGTGTGAAATCTTGTAACCTATCCATAAATGAGGAGGAAATTGAAAGGTTGCTTTTTCAGGTCATGGGACAGAAAGGGAACAGGAACCAAATAAAGACTATATGCTGATCAGTTTAATATCTTTGAAATCAGCTTGACATTCTACTTCTGACACTTAATTGTATTACTATATGACCCTAAGCAGTTTCCTCATCTGTCAAATAAGGTGGTTCTACTTGGCTTCTGAGATGTCTTCCAGCTCTACATCTAGGATCCTTATAATCTGTTTTATGAAAGTCTTCCTTGAGTTACCCACACCCAAATATGAAAGGATAACGTGGCGACTATAAATTGAATCTCAACATTCAATGAGAAACTTGACTGTGGAATTTGATGTGACTTTAGTCAAGTCTATACTGCTCTCTGAACTTCCATTTTCAAAACTGCAGGAACAATATGATTGAATTAGATGAGTTCTAAAAACTCTTTTAGGTCTATGACTCAGTGATCCAGTTTAGAACTTAATGAATGAAGTGAACTGTAGAAAATGTATAGGAGAACCAGAGAACAACTCAGAGATGAAAGAATCTGCAAAAGAAAATTAAAGAAAACGGGTGTATATAGGCCAGAAAATTATTTTAGGCTAGCCAAGGGGAGATAATTACAATCTCCCAGTGAAAGAGAAAATGTTTGGTTAATTTAGTGTAAGCTAACAGCTATTCAATTTCTCCTGAAAACAATTCAAGGGAGAAAGGACTAAACTATTGTGAAAGGTCTCTAGGTAATATATTTGTAGAATGCTTTGTAACCCTTACAGTTCTATGTCAGTAGTTGGAAGTAGGAGTATATGATTTGTGAGACATTGTGACATGCTGTCATTCTATGATTTTAAGATCTTCAGAAATAGGATATAACTAAAATTAAATGTAATAACCAAAATGCAGTGATGAACAAATGAATCTCAAGAAAAGCAATATGAATATTTTCTAAAAGGGAAAATCTAATATTCCATCTTTCTACAAAATTAGCCTCTCTCAAAACATGTATCCGCAAAAAAAAAAAAAAGCAGGAGTCTGGGGGCCCAAATTCTAGTTCTGACTCTGCTATCAAGTGGTTCTGTGACTTTGGACAAGTCTCTACCTCTCTAGTGATAAATCATCTGACAAGACATGTTTCGTAAAATCAGGGCATTGGACTACACCAGGCTTGGGGTCACAGATTTAGAATTGAAAAGAACCTTAGGAACCCAGTCTCTTCATTTTACAAAAAAGGAAAACTGAAGCCCAAGTTGGTATAGTCTTTGAAGTTCCATTCAACTCTAACAATCTATATAGTTCTTAGAGTCTTTCACACAAGAACTTTGGGGTGGGGGTGAGAACTCATTGCTTTGAGAGCACCTTGAAATTAAGGTAAAAATTGTCATGGTCAATTAAAGGGACAGAAGAAGTTGCCAAAATATTGTATAAATGTCTTTTCTCCAGTGCTAGTGTCAGTGACTTCTCTAGGATCTCAGATATCAAAAGAAACAAAATGAATTACTATGGTATCATGAAATAACTGCCAAATTTGGAGTCAGAAGGTCTAAGTTCACATCCCAGCTCTACCACTTTATAAGCTCCAATTTCCTCATCTGTAAAAATAAGGGAAGTAAACTATGTAGCCTTTAAAGCCCTTTCCAACTCCAAATCTATGATCCCATGAAATACATAAATAACAGGAATACAATATTATTTTCCAAAAAACATATTTATCTTCCCACAGGAGACTATATAAAGTTTGGTTTATGTCAATATGTATTAGTGGTCTCTAAGAATACAGAATAAACTTTATTCTCTTTTAGTAAAAACATGACGTTTTTGGAGGTGTCCAAGGCATTCCACCTTTGAGAAGCTGATTCAACAATGAACAAGTCATTGTTGAATAAAAATTGGATATGGAGTCAGAGGACCATCTCTGGTGCTTACTTCATATATGACCTTGGGCAATTCATTTAGCATTCCTGGGTATAAATTTCCTAATCTGTAAAATGAGGAAATTGGAGTATATGTTGAAAGAAAGACCTGAAATCAGGAGAAGACACATGAAAAGAAAAGATATAAGACTTTTGACCTCAATAGTGACTATATTCCATGCAGCCCAAATATTTTTTTTAAAAAAAAAAGGTTTACCATCACCAAAATACTTAACATTTATTACTATTTAGAACATCATAAAAACAAAGTTAGGAAGATCTATCACTTGCCTTATGGAATTTTATAATACAAGGAAAATGCACCAATATGGACATGAAATATAGGACACATAGAGGACTGAACAACATTGGGAAAGTGTAGTAATTAATTAAGTAAATAGCATACAAAATGCAAAACGAAGTTGTAAACTCATCTCTTTTGTCTGCCATCCTGCTCTACCACACACGCACCCCTTCCCCAAGTCCAGACAATCTTTATACCAAGACCAGCAGCAGGAAGTTCCAGCTCTTAAGTTTTTAAAAAACAAAAATGACTTGAAACAAGAGAAATGTGGTGTGGTCAAAATATTCTGTAATCATAACCACATAGTATAATTTTTACTGCCTTGGATTCTATAACATGCTAGTGTTTGTTCAAATATGTACTGACTTCTTTGTTAATACAATAGAGGTCTGGTAGGTTTATTTTAAGAAATTAATTAAGTTCTTTTAATTACACTTATCCATGTAATTACTAAAATCTTGGAAAGTCAATGAAAACTTTTAGAAATTTCCTTGCATTTTCAGTCCTGGTTGGTGAATGACATTGAGGCTATATAGCATAATCCAAAAATCTTCATTTTTAAGGAAAATCTTTTATACTGTCTTCTGATGTAATTAGGTCAGCTGTTTTAAGGTGTGTTAAGTAAAGGATCTTGGAGTTGGTCTCCTTAAATGAAAGTCACATAAAATTGTCAGGGTTGTAAATGGTATGTTCTGCTGTTGATTTGATTTTGACACTAATATCATTAATGATTTAAATCATACACCAAAAAAAATTGAAAAGAAAAGAAAATGCATTCTACCAGTGTTGTTTTTGTTGTTAATGCCATTTTGTTTTAGTTTTGAAATATCAAGCAGGAGTGGATAGAAGAGATTCCCAGGAAACTACCGAACTTGTCCATGGATTGAAAAGTTTAAGGATAATTGATGCAAGTGAAGTTCAAAGCCCACCACTTCTATATTCAAAATGGATTTCTACAGAAAGAAAATGGAAAAGAACAGTCAACAGGATATGGTTAAACTAATAAGGATTGAGCATCACAAAAATTTTGGTCAGGCAATCCAAGTTTAACTGCACTTGACAGTTAGCCAAAGAATTGGTTATGGAAGTTGGCTTCAGAAAAATTTGCTTGTCTGCCCTCAAGGGAGACAACAGGTAAGATTATCATCTTCCAAACAGATGTGCTGAGAGCAAAAGGAGCTAAACACTGAACCAGCTGAAAAGAAAAAAGCCAATAGTTACATATAATTTCTTTATAGGTATGATTATGCTTATGTTAATATGATTAATCTTTTTATCTTTGCCAATACAGAAGACTCTGTATTTTGAACTAAAAAGTGTATTCCATCTGTTTATGTTTTATATCTTCTTAATATAATGTTAGGGGCAGCCAGGAAGGATACTTTAAGCAAATCCGGTATATAGTGTTAGTGTGTGCCATCATTTTTTTTCTTGTAGTTTAACATTGAGGTTTGCTCAGAATTGCAGTGGTGCCACAAACTAACGAATAATGCAACATGGGGAAAAGGACTTAACTCTAATTTGAAATGTACATCAAGTCATTGGGAGAAACAGAGAGAGAAGTTGCTGAGTGCAGGTCCTAGAGGTGTCTTTTGTGGTTTGTTTTCTTGCATCAGCATGTTATATGTAAACATCAGAGCATCATCTTATTTTAATAACACATTTAACTGCTAACACATACACAGGAGATCATGGTGCTTGCTAATAAAAAATAAGTTTTAATCCCAGATGCAGGTATCATAAGCCAGGAAGTTTTATAGATTATACAGTTAGCTCTAAACAGTCCATAATTTGCTACATCAGATTGGAGGCATTAAAAATGGAAGCATTCAGCTGACATGACAATGATTTTCATGTCAAAACCACTTTTTTGGGATAGGACAATGGCTCTAAAGAGACCAATTTAGCATCTTATTGGAAAGTGTGAGGGAAGAAAGGGCAATCATATGTCAGTTCCACCCGTGTCCTTTATTTACTTGACCCTCCCCCAAAAAATGAATTTTGTCTTAGACAGTCTTCAAAAGTTGAACCAAGTGAAATTACTCAGACCTGCTTTCATTTGTATGTCCTAGTTTTTTGGATTTCTTTTAAATTCTTTGTTCCATACTATCTTGCTCCTTTTCACTCTTAAATAAAATACTATTAATTACTGTAAATATTTCATGAGTGTGATGTGGATAATTGGAGTTTCTGAAGAATGACATTTTTGGGTCAAACTTTGCTGCTAAAAAAAAACCCTACAATTTTCAAAACTGAATTATCTTCATCTTGATAAAGACATGAGAAGCACAGAGCTGGCTTTAGAGCCAGGAAGACCTGGGTTCAGTTCCTACTTCTGCCACACACTGTTTATGTGATCCTGGGCAGGTCAGTTAATCTCTCACTGCTCCAGGCAACTCAAAGACTGTAAATTGTTGAGAAGTTGTCAATTCACTTTTGTAGGAGTTTCCTCATCTGAAAATTCCCTGTATCAATGAAATCATAGTTCCAATCCCTGACCTTGATTAAAAAGTATATAATTTAATATTTCTTTGATGATCATAAATAATTCATCGCTATTACTATTCTTCCTGTGTATTAAATTCTGATCTTAGCATTCATATGACTTGACTATACTCAAATATCTGACTCATGGATAATAAATTTTTTCCTTCTCTGTTAAAATGCAGTCCATTTCTCTGTGTGTGTATGTGTGTGTGTGCGTGTGCATGTGTACGTGTGTGTACATGTGTGTATGTGTGGTGTATGGTGTCATTTGATACTCATCATACCCCATGGAAAGGCAGTGTTTATGATATAGAGTTATAAGGCTTCTCCATAAATGATAAGCCAAACACTGATCTTCTTGTTTTTTCCTCTTGAATCATTCTTTCCTATATATTTCTGCCCATCTTTGCCTTTCTCCACTTTCGCAATGAAGGCACTAAGTTATCCATGTATATGTAGATTTTATTTAATGGATCTTATCAAGTCCTTTATGTAATTTCTCTAGCACTTTGTCCTCAGTTAATGATGTTGGGATGTAAATTGCAATTATTTTCATTGTTGTCTTTTGGTAAATAGTACTCATTAATAAAACATGGCCCATGAAATACTTTTTAAAATAACTTTTAAGCATATATAACCCACTCTGCAAACTCTTTTCTTTGCTTCTCATGTAGTACCTGTAAATCATTCTTTCATTTAACTGAAATTTTCTTTTTTCTACTGACTTTTTCCAGCTCCTCTAGCAGTATATCCACTTATTGATCAATGGACAAAGATCTCACAAGTAGAGTACCAACAGTCAAATTAAAGTTTGTTGATGGTTCAATAACTGTGATTTTTTTGCAGCCCCTGTTCCCTTTTCTTCCACTCTGCCACTGTCATTGAAGAAGTAGAAGGATTGTTTTGTGTTTTTCCTACTGCATATGTTGCCATGGCCAAAAAAATGTTTTATCACCAGGTGTCCGCTTTACTAGTGATGTGCCTTTCTTTGATTAGCTAGACTCAGGCTGTTCTTGGGGCTATATTTAAAGCCTTTCCAGCATGAGAAAAAACCTGGTATATATAGTCTTCAAAGACTCAGTTCACCTAAACACAACGTGGAGTCATCGGAGTCACAACATTGATTATCAGGGCCAAGATCAATAAATAAAAATAAAGAACAATTAATTAAGAATGTATAAACCAGAATTATTTAAATAATATATTAAAATATATATTATTTATATATATGTATTATACTATATATATTATTATATAAATTATAAAAATATATTAAAAAGAAAAAAGAAATAGACAACAAAAATGACACTGACCTCAACTAAAATAATTTTATCAAAAGATTGAATTAGGGCAAATTAACTACTAAAAGAAGATCAAAAAAGCTAAGAAAGTGCATTGGTAATTAATGTAAGGTTAATGATGGGAGGAGGGAAGAGTTAAAGATCTTTCCTGCCCATGAATAAGCCTCAGATACCTTTTGTTAATTTCTAACAAAGTAGAGGGTCACAAGGGTCATGCCCTCCATTTCTGAAAACAGTATATATACCCTGAGGTGAGGTTTCAGGGCTTATTTTTTGGAGGTAGATTCCTGTGCCAGATGAGACTCTGGGCAGCTGTTTCAAGAAGGCCCCCAACTTTGAAAACCCAGCTGTTGGTGCTTCTCTCTCTGGTAATGATGTAAGTATTGTCTGTGATCAGACAGTTGGAAGCCCTGTCTGTTGGTCTTTCTGTTTGTAATTTCTGCTTCTATTTTCTCTGAAGTTCAGGGTGCTGACTTTTTCCCTGAACTAAGTGAATGATATGTGTGCTTAATTAAAGTAGATTGTTGACCACTCCCCCCAAAAAAGTTGCTTTCCTTTTATGAAAGTCTTGTGTAAGTCGAGGTCCTTGCTGATACAATTAAACATTTTAATTCCTTGCCAAACAGAAGAAAAATGAAAAATATTTGTAAAAATTATCACAAAAAAATTTTTTTCTCTCTCAAGGATAGTGGAACTACAATTGGATTCTAACAGAACCGTCCCTGAGGTACCTTTGGAGAAAGCAGAAATGGCACAAGAAAAGAAAAGACAAAATAGCTAATCTGTATGAATTCTTTATAGAGGAATTCTTTCCGGAGGCGATATGATTGTAAGGGGATTGAAAGATTGATTTACAAGATATCTAAATGAGGGGAAGATAACAAAGGTGTAGGGGAAAGAAAAATCTTGGAACAAATTGATTTTTAAAAGGTGACTAAATAATACGGACAACTATTCACCTATATGCTTACTTTCCAATATGTTAAAAAAATATCTTTATAAGGGTAAATCTTTATAAATTTTACCTGGTTAAATTTTAAAGATTATACAAGATGAAATTCATAAAACTGCCACTTTGAAGGCCAGTTTGTTTGATTTGGTCATGTAGATAAGGTACATGACTGGAATTGACACATGGCTACCTTTTTTTCTCCATATTTCCCAAAAAGATGCTAACTTGGTCTCTTTAAAACAAATGTCCCATGCCAGAAAAAAATGGCATTTATAATTCTATGCATGGTTTGAGGGCATCCTTAGTGAAGGTGTTAGTAGAAAACAAACAGACTTTTGCAAATGATATTCAACAACAGACCACATATTTACCATCTCATAACTGACTGAAAGATGTAGAGAATTTAAGATTCTCTTTGGCGTATTGCATTTCTTTTCTATGATGATACTTTCCCTCCCCCCAAAAAAGTTTTTGACTTAGTGTCTGAGCCAGCCAGATAACCCTACATGGGCTACACATATGGGTTCAGTCAATTGGGTAATGCATATGGGCTACACACGTGGGCTCAGCCAGTCAGATGCTGAGTAAAACCATATGTCTGTCACACATGCTGTCATTGAGAATAAGAAAATGGAGAGAAGAAACAATGAAAATGAAGAAGAAAATAGCATTGAGGATGGAGCACTGAGAATGCTAGTGGCAGTGGGGGCAGCAGCATCAGAGAATAGATGAAAGAGCCTCCCGGTTGTGAAAGTCCACTGAACTGAAGGGCTGAGACCTGTCCGCAGGAAGGAGGCTTGACTTAAGCCCCCTTTAAGAGCTGTTATTAAGGAGCCTCTAGGCTCTGAAAAGTGAATTAAAATGGCAGTGCTGGTAAAGTATGTAAATATTATTATTGCTCTGTTAAGCTTTGTTTTCCCACAGACAGAAGCTGGGGGCAGGAGCCCCTGGATCCTGCTGTCAGGCAGGAGCAGGAAGAGCTTGGAGTGGAACAGTCTCTTCTCTCCTAAGCTGAGACAAAGGGTAGAAGTAGAGAGCTGCCTGCATGGGAACCCAGGCAAGAGTTAGGTAGGAGTGGTTGGCCCACCATGGAGGAGGAGCCACAGGGCTTGGAAGTCAGCCTCCACTCAAGATGAAAGAGGACTTTACTTGGATCACTCTGTTTGGATTGAAAGGATTATAATTTACTATAACCTAGGGGTGGACAGTGTGGTATTTTCTGCTACCTTAAGGATGTGCTAGGGAAGACCCTGGTCTGGGACCCCCTGATTGTATAAATAAGTATTTGGGGGAATGTTATAAGATATACTGAATGCATTGATATATGCTGTGTGCCATGTTACATACTGAGTATTATGTTATATACTGGATGATGTGTTTTGTCTAAGGTCATGTGGCCACCTTGGTAATAAGTTGCTATGCTATTATGAATTGTAAATGCTTTAGTTTCTTGAATAAGGTTCAGTTCTGAATAAATACAGTGTTCATTATACCTTGCTATTCGACCTTTAAAATTATTCACAGCAGCAACCCTCAGGTGTGCTGCTGTGCTTGGCATTACACCATTTAAGATTCCTTGGAAGACATAAGAACACAAATAACCCTGTTCAATGACCCTCTAATAACAAACAACAGTAAAGCATAAAACAGGGAGATGCATATTTGCCAAAAGTGTTTGCCACTGTGATAAAGAGACACCTATCACAGATCTGCATCAACGGTATGGCTCTGATGCCTCATCTTCATCCTGAGGTAAAGTAGGTTCCTCAGGGCTATTTCACCTTTTTACCATCCTAGGAAATGTTTAAATAAGGCCCCAGACCTGCAGGCCAAGAAGAGATTCCATGTGGATAGTGGTGACCTCCAGATGTTCCTGATAGCTGATGACACTGTTATTTGTATAAAGTCCCAAGATAGAATGTCATAAAAAAAATAGAACTAGAGGACAGGAGATACCTCATCAACTAGCAAGAGTGAGGAATTGTGACAAGTAGTGACCAGAGCAGTCCTTTACTACAACCCTGTTAATGTCTGGAGAAGGTGAGAAAGGGCTTCAGTATGTTGCATGTGTCCCCTGTAGTGAACCCTTGGGAAGAGATGGGTGAGAATTGAGCTGTATAACAAGGTATGTATGAATTGTGATCTGTATCATTTGGGTTTGTAAGACTGATACTTTGATTCTAAATCTAAAATGTCACTGATGGGAGCAAAAAGTCTCTACTTCAGCTTCTTCATCCATAAAATGAAGGAGATGTACTAGGTCATCCAGGTTTAATATTCTGTGAGTCTATGATTCATAGAATGAATCTTGGAATGGTCACTATCTCTGATATTCAAGCAGCCACCCATTAAGTGAATGGAAGTGCCTGGACTTGCCTGTCTTATCCAAATCAAACATTTAAATTTTCCATAACTTCTGGATAACTAAGTCAGGTATTTACTTATCACACAATTCTAAACAATCATGCTTATTAATAAAAATAAGCTTTTTATTAAATTAATAAACAATAACATAATAAACATATAAATAATATATTAAATTAATAAATATAAAACAACTGATGAATCAGCAATTACTAAATTATAGAGATGCAATTTTGGAAATAATTTAAAGAAATACAAACAAAAGGATATAATTTTATACCCTCACTAAATTTCAACTCAATTATCTCTGCTTAATCATTCTATTTATGAGATTGAGTAAATCAAGGGAAAAAATCCAGTGAAGGGAGTAAAATCTAGGTTTTGTTATTTTTGGTTATAGCTGATAAAAGTTTGACTTGAATGTGACAAAATAAGGAATAGAAAGAGCTAGGCAGTTTCCATAAGTCATTCTTTTTTTTTTTTTCAAAGCTGAATATAAGAATGTTGTAGTCAGTAGCATATATGGCCATAAAATAGGTCCTGATTTCAGGATGATCTCTGAAATGCATTCCCCTCTATCTTTCTTCCCACATAAATCTTATCTATGTTTTAAGGCCCTTCCTACCTGTTTGAAGTTTTTCCCTAATTCTTCAGCCTACGCTGATACTATCCCTTGTCTCCTTGTCTGACTGCCTACTGTCAATACTGCATAAATACTATTTCATATTATCCCCTAGGTGATTTACATATTTTACTCCTCTATCTCTGACTAACATGCAAGTTCTTTAAGGCACATCTCCCACAGCACAGTACATAAAAAGCCTGCAACAAATAATGAGGAGAGAATATTCTGATAAGCAATCATTCTGGAAAATCTAGGGCTGGCTCCTGACAACAATGAGTTAAAGAGTTAAAAGAAAACAATATAAATGTGAGTGAAGATCTTTTACTAAAAGAGAAAAACCTTACTATTGCTCTCTTGTTCCATTTCTTTAAATTTGCTTCTTTATGGACATGAGAAAAATTAAAGAATGACCACACTAACCAAAGATCAGTCAGTTAATGTTGAATTGAATAATTTAATATTTCAAATAACCTCTCAATGCCTCATGTTCAGCAATAGAATATTAATGCTTGGCTCATGTAATGCTCTGCATTAGAGAATTAAGTACATATCTCTTAGCACCTCAAGTAAGAACTATTTCTCTGTTATAAATTCAATTGTCTACTGACCCAACTTATTTATTCTGAATCATGGATATTTTATGTTACCACATTCCATTATGGAAACCCAGGGTTCCTTTTCAATTCAGTATCAGAAATAGCTATTATAAAATATCATAGAATAAATATTCTGAGTGTACAATCGCAGCCCAGGATCCCCTTGCTTGTAAAATAATCAACACCAGGACCAAGTAAGCCAGGAATCAGTGGTGGAACATTGTTCCCAGGCTGAGAGGCTGTGCTCTATATTCTCATCTGTTTAGGAGCCTTACACTTCTACTTTAAAATGAAAATAACCTAAAATGAAAAATTGTCCAAAGAATTTCATATTCCAAAGACTTTAAAGGGTATAAAGGAGGAGAAAACCGACAAACCTCCAGGGACAGGCTAAAGGGGAATGCACAAATCCATTACTCCTGCTAACCTCAACACGTTGTTAGGAAAGTTCACCTAAAGGTTATTCCCATCCTTTCCTCTGTCTAGTATGAATACTAGACTTTGTACTTCTCCCTCCACTTTCCCCCACCTGTAATGGCTTTAAATGGCAAAGCTCAAAGTGACCACCAGAATTCAGTTCAAGGCCTATGTGAACAATCTGTCCTTTTTCATCTACAATTCCCAGTGAAGAATGACGAATGAGAAAGTATATTCGTGTCAAGCTTTTTAAGTGGTCCCCAGGAACTTCCTTCCTCCACCTGACGCCCATTTAGCACAGGTGTTAATAGAACTCATGCTGCTAAACTCATCTTCGACTGAGCAGTTTAAACAAGTTTAAGGGAAAACAGCCCCAGTGAAAAGACAAGACAAGAGTTCAGGGGGTCATTTTAGGTACCTGCAGCTCCTGGTCTTTAACATGTGCTCTCTTTCTAGAGGGAACAATACAACTTCACCAAACCATTCCCAATGTGTTATTGTTAGAATTTGTCTCTCACTAGGTAATAAAGTGATAAACTCTGCTGCTGATATATTAGCTATTTTCTTGAGAGAGTAGGAAAGCAAGAAGAAAACGTTGGGGATTTAAAATCTTCGCAGTAAGGAGAGTAAGAGGTCCAGTTAGCCCCCAAACCCAAATCACAGCCTCAAAGGCATAAATCGTTAGGCAACTTCAGGAGCGAAAATGAGGGTCTTTGAAGGCTATAGGAATCTCTCTTGATTAGGATTGTAGTAGGTCTTACTTTGACCTACTTTAATTACCATACTAAGCCTTCATACTACCAAGTCTTCTACATTCACTCAGACTGAAAATGATCTTCTATGTGTAGCAATTAGTATTAATGAAATGGGCTGACCTCCTCTAAACAGGACTCATTGTATTTTTATGATGATCAAGTCACATATTCCTATTGATTTTTTTATTTGTTTACTAATGAAAACTCCATTCAAATGAATCATAGCTTATTGAGGTCTTGCTTTCATTGCACTGTGCAATCTGCCTTCAATGAGTACCCAAACAGGTGATGTTTGCAGTAGCGTTCAGTGAGTGAGTTGATAACTTAGTTTAAATTTGATTCTAAGAATTCTCCTGTTCTTCAGTCCTTTGTGCCAGCCCTGCTATATATAAGGGTAGAGGCTGCTGCATTCTTTCCCAGTCAGCTGATACTAGGAATTTCCACAGCAGCAACACATCTGGAGAAGAGGACCTCAACACCATCTGATGCTACTTGATGAGTGGAAAAAGTGTTCAAACTGTCTTGCCCAACCCAACCATACCAAAGAAGAAGCAGGCAGAAAGAAATATCTACAAAGACAGGGATGTGTAGAGAATATATCTAAAGGTGAATTTTCCTTTCCTCAGAATCCAGTAAGACCAGGACCAGTTGTGGTTCAGAAAGGGCTTAGGAATTCTCTAGTTGTGAGCTCCCAACCTGAAAAGATTAGATGCGCTCTGTTTTATAAATTAAAGCCAATCTTCCCACAGGAAAAGGGATGGACTCAATTAGGGCTGTATTTTTGGCTCATCAAGTTTAAAAATGCCCATAGTCCATACTTACATACATACATACATACATACAGTCCATACATACAAGTTTCAGCTAATACCAAAGTAAAGTCATTAATGCTTCTTAACTCCTCATATATGGTCTTCCTAGGAACTCAGGAAGGAGATTAGATTTTGCCCTGCTAATTTATATTCCTATCTTTGGGGAAGTTTTGAGGAGCAAAGCAATTTGGTGAAAGTAACACAGAAAAACTTTAATGAGAAGATATACTAGGTTTTAAGTGAGTTTGTTTTGTTGTTTTTTTATTTTGATCCAGACTTGTGATTTCATGTGCACAGTGAATTTATAGTATAGAAACTCCTTCCACTGAGAAAAATATCTCTAATGTACAGTGTCAAGAGTTACCTGAAGCACTGAGAGATTAAGTGATTTTGTCATGTTCACAGAGCTATCAATCAATAAGAATTTATTGCCTACTATGTGCCAGGCTCTGTGGTAGGCCCTAGGCCATAAAGACAAAAACTGACTATTCCTGCTTTCAAGGAGAAAACAACAGTTTTATGAATCACTAAGAGGATTTAAACCCAGATCTTCCAAACTCCAAAGCCAACTCCTGTGCACTATATTCTGCTGTCTCTCACATGTTGTAAATTATTTTTAAAAAACTTGAGGCAAGAGACACAGAATTAAGCAAAGTTAACATCAGAATGAGAACTGTATCTCAGCCTCATCTTAATTTAGACATACTCATATTTTCTATGGAAACAGGCAGGATCTTAATAGTTATTTTTTAATCTGATTTCTAACAGTAATAGCACAGAACCACAGAATTTGTTAGGAGAAGCATCAGAGATCATTTTGATCAACCAATACTTGATTTTCTTGACAGACTAAAAATATGGGCAAGTCTAACAGGATGCTATTTAGTAGAAATAAATGCAAAAGTGTATAGTTAGGTTCAAAAAATTTAACTTTGCACCCGTAAGATAGGGAAAGATTTTCTGGATAGTAATTTATTTGAAAAAGATCTTAGCATTTCTAATGAGCAGCAAGTTATCAGCAATGTGAAAAAAATTTTTTAGGAAAGAACATGTTTTAGGCTGTGTTAAGAGAGGCATAATGTCCAGAATTTGAGAGCTAACAACTTGTCCTAGTCAAACCACATTTTGAGTTTTGTGATCAGTTCTGGGTGCAGCATTTTAGGAATAACAATGGTATGCTGGAGAGCAGCAAGAAGTAAATAATCAGAAGGGGCAGAGCCTTAAGATCAGATCAACTAAGTTTTAATTGAAGTTTCTGTGACTATTTAGCATGGACACACATATTAATAAATATGTTTATCCTGGAAGAGGAAAAAGAAAGAGAAAAGGAAAAAGAAAAAAGGAAGGGGATGGGAGGGGAGGGGAGGGAAGGAAAGAAGTATTTACAATGCTTAAAGCATTGTGCCAAACCACTGGGGATATAAATAGAAAAATAATATACTTCCTTCTCTCAGAGAATTCATATTCTAATTTGGGGAGAAACATAAAGGGTATTTTATCTTCCAGTCATATTGAAAGACCCAGTGGCCCTTACAGTGCAGAAATAAGGTAATGTTAATGACTCTTCTCTAATGTCATTTCCATTGATTAAAAAGCCCTACACATTTATGTCTGATATTGAACACTACCAAGGACTTCCTTGGCAAGAACCTTCCTGTCAAGATGCTGAGGCACTGTGGCTAGTAAGGTAGTGTGTACTATAGTACCTGCAAAAGTAGATTGCCAGGTTGAATCCCACAAGACTTCCCTGAGCGATAACTTCATTGGACTAGGGTGAAAGCAAGGCCAATGCTATGGGAAGCATTGACATTTCTAGTGTTGCTGGGTTTACCTGCTCATCTGTGACACCTGGGAGTTAATTGGTGTTGCTGTTGGCAGAGATGGCAGGCTCTTCTTTGCAAGGATTGCTCCCTCAATGAGAGCTGATGGGGATGGACTGAAAAGTATAGGCAGTGGTCTGAGTGGTACTGCTAGCCATTGGGGTTTTTTGGCTGAGGGACCTAGACTATCTCCACTGGGGTTTGATGGAAAATTATGGTCAAAGTAATGGCAGTGGTTTGATTCACCTGACACATGCCACTTCTCTATTGCTTCATAGTGCCTTGCTGCTTGAAGGAAAGACATACTATTTGCAAGTACTTTAGGGGCTGTCACATGGAAATGGGTTACACTTGTACTTACTTAACTAGGAAGCTATGTAAGTTGTTCAAGTCTTAGTTCCCTGGATTAATTTAGTCTTATGGATGGTTTTAATAACTTTTGAGGAAATACTAGCTAACCTTAATTGGATAGATGTTGTTCCTATGATATCTTGAAAGCAGGTCATGGAAGAAATGAAAATCTTTCTAGACTGGCAACCACACAGCCACCAAAGTAATTTTGTTATAGTTGCAACTATGTCATCTCTCCTACTCAATAAGGGTCAATGGCTCCCTATTATCTCTAGGATAGAATAAAAACTTTTCTGTTTGTCATTTAAAACTCTGTACACCTGACTCATCATCCTTTTCCAGCCTCTAATTTTACATCACTCTGCTCCAAGTACATTATTGCCCTACTTGCTATCCTCACATATTATACTCCATTTTTCATCTTCATCCTCTGCAACAGATGTGGGCACATAAGTTATCTTCATGGTAGCCTTTTTGTTCATATTCATCTTAAGTATTGTAAGATAAGATAAGGAAATACCTCATGAGATCACATCTCATTGCCTTTGGACACTCACTAAAAATAATTCTTTTAGACTGCCTTTACAAGGAGAATCTCAGAACTTTCATTTAGATGCAACTTTCTTTTGTCTAATAGTGTCATTTATTCAATATTGGTGTAGGTAACTTCTTCCAGTGATGTGCAATTGGTTGATCATTAAACAAAGACTTTATCTTTATAGGGACAATAGTTATGTTAATGATTAGAAAGTCTAAGAACTGTGTGACTTAGCTTCCTTTTCCACCATGCCATTTTTGATACCATAACTGGTGTTTGACATAACTGAGGAAGATTTTAAATTTTTCACTGTTTTATGAGTTATCCCGGCCAAAAGGTTACTGATAATCTTTTGAGGCAGCTTGATAAATGGAGAGGGTACTTTATTTGGAGTCAGAAGAGTTATATTTGAATCCTAGCTCTGAATTACCTGTTTGACCCTGGATAAATCACTTCACCAATACGAACCTCAGTTTTCTTATCTGTAAAGTGAGGTAGTTGCAATAGATGACCTCTAAGGTCCCTTTCAGTTCTCAATCTGTGATCCTTCTTAAAATTCTTTTTTTTTTTAAGAACACCTCTACTAATGTACATACTCTCCCTCAGTGCTCAAAGGGCCTCTCCCCCCATTTATACCAGGCTAGCAATCCTTTGCCTGATTGCTGGAGCTGAAAGGGTTTGTATTTTCTTGTTATTGATTCTGTGATAACATACTTTCCCAACATGGAATCATTTCATTGGAATCTTTGTGCCTTCTCTTTTTCATCCTACAATCCTTGGTCCCTTTCTTTCCCTTCTTTTTTATTTTGTTTTCAGTGTTCTACAATCACTTCCATATATCCTAGATTTTTCTCTTCCCTCCCCCTTCCCCCCTCAATCTCATCACTCCCTCCATGAGATGGCATACAATTTTATATAGGTTCTACACATATATTCCTATTAAATACATTTTCACCTTAGTCATGTTGCATAGAAGAATTAAAATGAATGGGAGAAATCATAAAACAAACCAAAACATAATATAAAAGAAAATGATCTGCTTCATTCTGTCATCAAATTTCATAGTTCTTTCTCTGAATGTGGAAGGCATTTTGCCTTGAAGAGTACATTGGGAATTTTTTAAGTCCCTGCATTGCAATGAAGTACTACGTATACCAGAAAAATTCCTCTCACACTGTGGTTGTTGCTGTATACCAAGTTCTCCTGGTTCTGCTCCTTTCACTCAGCATCAGTTCATGTAAGTCTTTCCAGGTCTCTCTGAAGTCTTCCTGTTCATCATTTCTTATAGTACAATAGTATTCCATTACATTTGTACACCACAATTTATTCAGCCATTCCCCAATTGATGGACATTCCTTTGATTTCCAGTTTTTGGCTACCACAAAGAGAGCTGCTATAAATATTTTTGTACATGTGAGACCCCTTTCCATTTTTATGATCTCTTGGGGATACAGTCCTAGAAGCAGTTATTGCTGGGTCAAAGGGAATGCACATGTTTGTAGCCCTTCTGGAATAGTTCCAAATTGCTCCTTCTTGAAATTCTTATAAAACTCCATCCATTTTAAAAAAATACTGTAGCTATTAACAGGAAAAAAAACTTAAAAATTGGAGTGTTTATGTGTGTTTGTCCAGTGACTTCCATACATGAGAAAAGATGAAAGCCCTCAACTTCATCCCTGGGGAACCTGATGAAAATGGAACAAAAGTGGAAGAAAGGGTGAACTTAAAGGAGCAGGTCTGGCCAGACTTCAGGCTCATTGGGACAAAGCAAGGCAGGTGGAACTGGCACAGACCAAAGTGTACATACAGAATTTTTACCACTATCAGGGAGCTCTTAGGTTCTAGTCTGGAATGACCTTTGGCAAGTTACCTTCTCTAGGATCATAAAAATGAGAACGAGGAGGAGTCCTAGAGAGCATATCTACAGTCATCTATCTGACTTCTGACCCTAACAAGCTGTATTCTTTAAGTCACCAACATTTTTTTTTACTAAATTTAGTAGGGTTTGTTATGTATTTTTTTAAATGTCCTTATATTTCTTGACTTCTCTTGATGCTATTTCTCTTCCCTGAGTTTTCATAACAACTACTCTCATGGTTCTCCTCCTACCTGTCTGACCACTATTTCTTAGTCCTTGTCTGCAATGTGTGGGGAAGCCCAAAAACTATATATATACTCTCCTTTCTCTACATTTCTTCTCTTGGTAATCTCAGCAAGTTGCATGAGTTTATCTATACCTCTAAGCAGATGATTTCCACATCTACATATCCATGTCTCTTTACTCACCTGAGCTTCAACCCCACATCACCAACCAGTTGTCCCTCAAGAATCTCAAATTGAAGTGTAAAACTGAATTTATCATCTTTCACCTTAAGCTTATACCCCAAACCCCTGCCACAATCCTAACTCCTTAATTACAGCAAATGCCATCCTTGCAATCATCCTGGTTCACAATCTTGGAGCCACTCTCCATTCTTTCCTGTCTGTCACTCCTCATATCTAATCAGTTGCCAAGTCTTGTTGATTGGACATCCATATCTCTTACCTAAGAGAGCTCATCTGTTCTACACTCACAAGACTACTACTTGATTTAGTCACTCACCACCTTTTGCCTGGATAATTACAATAACCTCCTCACTGGTCTCCCTGATTCTAATATATAGCATCAGCAATCCATCCTCCATGTAATTGCCAATTTGCTATTTCAAATGCACAGGTCTCACCCCTCTGTGCAAGAAATTTCACTAACTCCCAACATACTTCACTGTTGATCATTTAAAGTCCTTCACAGTTTAACTGCAGACTATTTTTCTAGATAATTTCCACTTTGCTCCCTTTCATAAACTCTATCCTTCAGTCAAAATGACATTCTTTCTCCTTTCCCATAGGTTGTACCCCATCCTTGCAACATTCTCCCTCTTCATCTCTGCCTGTTGGAATACATTCAAGGCTCAGCGAATTGTGACCTCTTACAAGAGTTGTTGTAACAACAACTCAGTTGTTATGGTTGCCCTTCCCCAAATAGGATGATATTTATTTTGAATATAACATATTTATTTAGCTGTCTTTCCTCAGTAGAATATAAATGACCTTCTCTTGGGGGGCAGGGTATGAGGACTATTTCATTTTTGTCTTTGTATCCCCAATATTTAGCATAGTATATATAAAATTAATTAAATGAAATATTATAGAACTATAAGAAACAAGTATGAAGAATCCAGAGAAAAATGGAAAGATTTATATGAACCGACACAGACTAAACCAGGAATATGCAAAATGATGACGACAATGTAATTGAAAGTGAATACTGTGCAAATATACTGACCAAACAGCTACAGAAAGGAGTTGATAAAATGCACTTCCTTTCCTTATGGAGATAGAATATTGTCAGATATAGTTGATGTATTGCTAAACTTTGCTGAGCTTCTTTTTTTACTCTTTTAAAATCTTACAAGGGGAAGTAAAAGGATACAGATGAAAATAAAGATAATATATAAACAAAAATATCAGTAAAATAAGATTTTAAAAGCATTAGAAAGGACAGTTTAAAAGGGAAAATAAAAGTTCTCCCAGTGAATCATATATAAAGCACATAAAGGAATGTCTTCTACCACAAAAAGACTTTTAAAGTATCCCTGAGGTTCTAAGGTGTTTATGGCACCTTAAAGAACTTGGACAAAGCCCTTGCCCCAGAATGTATATTATGCCTGTGAGACAAGAAATGAGAAATGTTTGTGCTCCTTAGTTTAAGGCTATTTATAAAAAGGAATCCCATTTTATTTGGCCACTTATAACTGTAACTCATTATATGTTAATCCTTATTTTACTAAATATTTCTACGATGGGGGTAGGGGACACAGCATAGTTAGGGGATATGAACAACAGTATTTGAACCAAAAATTACTAATCTGCCTAAATCCACTGAACTTAAAGGAGGTTATGATATAGAAGGGAAGATCCCTAGCTTATATAAAGAGTTGGGAGTCAAACAAGGAGCAGATATGTCATATCTTTACATGAAACATGTACATTGGAACTTATATTGTGTATAAATGATGCTGATAGGCATTAAAAGCACAGGAATAATAGACAATTCAACCAAGTATTCAACTCATTATTTCTCCCGTTAAACTTACTGTTAAAATAATTCAAAGAATATATTGCCACTTTTAAAGATAAGTGGATCAAGCCTACACTAAATGATTCAGATAAAAATCAATTAATTTGTGAAACCTTACTTCTGGAGATAATCAATGTCATTTCTGTTAATTCAGTGTAAATAGAGGTTAATAAAGTCTTTTTGTTAATGGAATGCTATATAATAAAGATAATTATACACACTCAAAAAAATTTTTTAAAGCAAACAATACACCTTTGGATTTCTCAAAGAAAAGCTAAACATTTCTTCTGCTATTAAGCAATCCTAGCAGTTAATATTACTATGTTTAACACAGAATGGCAATGTATATAAAACAATCTATATCTGTAAATATGCTAGCTAAAATATGGCAAGAGTGCTGATGATGGCTACATTTCTTGGAATGATCAGACCAGACAATTGAATTTTCTCCTTAATCTCTTATTTTGCTATCAGCCATGCTGGACTTTTGAACATCAGAATGAATGTTCAGTGACTGCAACTTGTGTTTTCACAAGAAACAAAAAAACAAAAAAAGTTACAGATGTTCTTAAAAGGCATAGTTGGTCCAAAGACAAATCAGTCTTCAGACAGACCAGTTCCAGTACACACAGTCTTTCAACAGTATTTCCAATTGGTCAGGAAACCTTCAAATATGGAGCCTCCATACATGTTCTTCCAAGGAAAACTAAATCAGCCCAGTGGGGAGAGGCAATATAGTGCAAATTTTTTCTGCCTGCAAAACAATCAATCAACAACTATTTATTGAGCACTTATGATGTATGCAGTATGGTGCTTTTGGCTACACAGATGGTTATGTGGAGGAGGATTTAATGTTGGTTATTCAGCTGTCCTCACTCAACTAGTATAATGCAACCATGGGTCTTCTGATAAAGCCTGAAGTTAAAAAATAAATATGTAATATTTTTGCTCCAAAGACACAAATAGATGTCTACCTACAGCCACATTGAATATTTTCAGAAAAATTCAGTGATAGGTGAAGGTTGGGGATCTTTTTACTTTTATTTTCTATTCCAGAATTCTCTATAGTCTTTTATGATCCCCAGAGAAAGGGAAGTAATTGTAGCAAAAAAATTTACTCACTAGAGTTGTCTTTTTAATATACAACTAAAAACTCTGCTGTTATAAAGCCAGAATTCTTTACCCCATGCAGCACTAGAGGAATGAGTTTCCCATTTCCCAATAACACATCATTATTTCTGACTGCTCTGTATTGAAACACTTAACAGGGACTTATATTTTTCTTAGTTCACATGTGTAGTTTTGTATAACATAAAATTCTATTTAATCATAAAATCATAGATTTTTAAAGTTAGAATAGATCTTAAACTTTATGCAGTCCAAATACATGTTTGTTTTTTAAAAAAAGGATATCCAGACAGGTGAATTGTCTTATAGGTGTTAAGGTCATTTTAACTGAGAATTTGAATAACTAAATGAAGGACTGGGTAATATAGTTTGGAGGCTGATTAAAAAAAGAAACAATTAACAGCCTTTTTTTATGAAAATGAAATACAATTTAGGTACTAAAATGACTCCTCCTGAACCTTCATATATTATATGTTCCATATATTAGCTTCTAATATAATCCATATTAAATCATTTTAAAAATTTTTTAATTAAGTTAAAAAATAAAATCTTGTTTTAGCTTATGTAATGGGTATGACATAAGCTCTAAAAGTCCAACTCTTTCCTCTCCAGGCTGCACTCTAGAGTTCTTCTACCATGCCCCCAGCTTGTCATCCCTAAGCCTCCTTCCAGTGGGGGAATTTATTCATTGGAAGTACCAGCTGTCCATAAAACCTCTCCCTCTTATTGGCTGACTTCTTCCAGAACCCCATTTAAGGAGGGCTCTCAGATCAGGCTGTCTTATCCCGCTCCAGGCTCTATCTACCATTCTCTACCCTACCACCACCCCCACCCCACACACATACTTTTTCCAACTTCCTTTTATGTATTATATTTTTCCAGTAGAATATAAATTTCTTGAGGGCAGGACATTTCTTTCTACTTGCATTAGTGTTTCCACACTTAGCACAGCTTAATAAATGCTTGTTGATTGGTTTCATTCAGGCAGTCCTTTCATTTCCTACTGTTGTGGCCAAATGGTAATGAGACAAACTCTCTACTGAAACACTTGAGTTTCCTACAATCCACAGGCTGAAGTGCACATACAAAAGAAAGGAACAAGAGTCTCTGGAGGATGAGAGGGAACTCCAAAAGCTTTTATTAAAAGTTTACTACATATGAGGCACTGTACCTTAGCATAGTGAAATGTAAATACGAGAGAGAAAGAACTCTGACCCCAAGGAATTTACATTTAGGAGTGGCGCTGGAAAAGAATGAAAATACTACTAGCCTAGGCACTTTCCTTAAAATAAGGTTCTGGAAGGAACCAAAAAATCAGAGGAAAGGGATACAGGGGCAAAGCACACTCAGTGTAAGGCCAGAGAGAATGTGAACTTCCAGAATGAGAAGGCAGCTATGGTATGAAGAGGAGCTGACAAGAACAAGAACAACAACTATACTTCTGAGAAATACCATAGTAACTGCAGAGAGCACATGGCTGCATCAGGTAGTGGGTGTTGGTTGAGAGATAACTGGCCAGAAGTACCTGAAGCAAGAAGAGAAGAGCTACAGAACTGGTAAAGGTGGAGATGTGGCTAGGTGAGAGGTTGCATTGTTATAGGATGAGCAGAACTGCAGAAGTGGACTGGGGGACACTGCAAACCATGGAAAGAATTCCTCTCCCAAGATTAAATAAAGTGATAAATGGAGACATAGACCTTATATTTGCCAAAGGATCCTCCCTGGAGGATTTTTTTGATGTTATGAGTCTATTGTGGTACTAAGATGAAACCAGGTAAGGGAAGGAGAGGAGAGAGAAATGACGCTCACCTGGGTGGGACATATCCCTTATAAAGGGGGTTAAAATGTTAATCATTCCTCTGTTCACCACTATTCTAAAAATCTTTTATTTAATATTTATTGTTAGCCTGTGCTTTGTAGGAAGGACACTGAATAATAGAATACCCCCAGAAGAGTACTAAAATATAAATCAAAATCAGATGTTCCTAAGGGAAATACTGGTAGTTGTGTAGAGACTATGGTCATCTATATAACATGCATTAAAATTCAGAGTTGTCCTGGGAGAATTTAGATGGAAAGTTCACTGGCACCCACAACTAATCAAGAAGTGATCAGTGGATCTTTGGAACAATGGATGACATTTCTTTTTTCTCTGACTTAGGTTGCAACAACAGCTAGGTTCTATATTCTTGTATGCATAGACTGTTCTACAATTAGAATCTGCCTTAACATTATAAATACTGCCTACATAATTAAATAGATATCCTATATGTCATTAATTTGAACTTGCGTTTATATATTTATAGTACTATTTAGTTCAACCTAGTGATTTATGAATATTCCCACCTGACTATCCAGAATAAAAAAGGGAATAAAATTATTCCCCCTTTGAATTATGGATCACTATGGGCATAATGTAGGATTAGTATATTAAGACTGAGGTTGCAACTCAAGATTGGAGGTCCTCTTAGAGCATGGTCAGTAAGCACTACATCAAGTGACCTGGGGTAAATGAGAGCATCTTTGTGGATAATGCATCCTTTAGACTATAAAAGAGGTAGTCAAGAAAGAGTTGGAATGCTGACTTTATCTTGTCCTTTCTCTTGATATGTAGGGGATTTCCTGGCTGGACAAACTTGTTTCACAAACAGAATTAAGAACCCTTCAATAGATATGTAGATCTTGAATATTTGTGTTTCCCTTCTTTACTATTTCTATTAAATGATTCAGCCATTATATTTTCATTGAGTGAGACCTGTAAGAACTTGATCCCATGGACTAATAAAGGGCACAAATTCAAGAGTATGATTTTTTAAAAAGGTTTTGTAGATATTTCATGTTTATATACTTCATCATTTCCTAAATACCCCTTCCTCTACTAAACCTTCCTTTGTAACAAAGAAAAAGTTATATAAAATCAACTAACAAACTTTTTATGAGTGGTATCATATGTAACACTCTAAGTAATCCCCCTCGCCTCTTTACTAAGAGGAAAGAGTTGTGTTTTTTTTATCTCTTCTTCAGTACTGAATCTGATCATTAAAATTAATGAGTTCAGATGTTTCTTAGCGATATTTCCATTTATACTATTTTAGTTACTACACATATTATTTTACTGGCTATGCTTCTTTCTGCATTAATTTATACAAGTCTTGCCATAATTCTTTGAAGTACTCACATTCATCATTTCTTATGGCACAACAGCGTCCTATTTTATACTAGAGTCTTGTACCACAATTTATTGTCATTTCCCCAGCTGATAAACATCTACTTTCCCCCCAATTTGTTGCTTCCACAAGAGTTGTCATGAATATCTTGTTATATGGAATTTTTTAGATTTCATAGCACTTTCTGAATGTGAAGTTTGGTATATGCTAGCCCAAAGCTACTTTAAGGCACAGGTTATATTTATAAAAACACATACAGTAGAAAAAATTAGTTACAAAGCAATTAGACTAGATGATAGATTTCTTCTCATCATTTTGCCTACTTATACTTTGAGATTCAGGAGGAAAATATATAATTTCTGTTGCTAGGAAGACTTAGTAAATGAAGATAATTTTTCTGCCCACGGAAATGCCCCCATGAACCAGTCTTTATTCTTCTCCCCAAAGCTATAGTAGACACAGATGTATGTCTGAGAGACATTTGATTGATTGATTTTTTAAAATTAATTTTCAAATTTTTAAAATTAAATTAAATTTAAATTTTTAAAATGATTGATCATTTTAATTCTGAATTTAGTTACAGATTCAAAGTATAGAAGGGAAAAAGGAATCTGAGTGAACAATATAGCTTCTCTTTGCCAGGCAGGCTTTACTTACCTGTTTCACATTTAATCATGGAAGGGAACATATGGTAAATTCCCTTGAGTAAGAATCAAGAGGTCTGGGATCAAATACCAGCTTTGCCAATAATTGGGTGACCTTGCACAAGTCAACTTCTACAGATTCTGGCTTTCTCACCTGTAAAATGAGAAGGCTGGAGTAAATTTAAGATTTACTTTAAGATTCCCTTTTAGTGAAGAAAGGTGGCCTAGCAGTACCAGATTTCAAACTATATCACAAAGTAACAGTTACAAAATTATCTGATACTGGCTAAGAAATACAGTGATGGACTAGTGGAATAGATTAGGAATATAATACCCAGTAGTAAAAGACTATAGTAATCTAGTGTTCAATATTTCAAATATTCCAAAGATCCAAGCTTTGGGGCAAGATTTCACTATTTGACAAAAAATGCTGGGAAAATTGCAAAGCAGTTTTGCAGAAACCAGGTATAGACCAACATTTCACATATATGTCAAGATAAGATCAAAATGGGTACATGATTTAGACATAAAGGATGAAGTCATAAGCAAATTAGGAAAGCAAGGAATAGTTTACCTGTCAATCTATAGGTAAGGGAAGAATTTATAACCAAATAAGACATAGAGGGGATCATGGGAAGTATAATAGATAATTTTGATTATATTAAATTAAAAAGATTTTGCACAAATAAAACAAATACAGCCAAAATTATAAGGAAATAAGGAAAATGGGGAGAAATTTTTACAGCAAATTTCTTTGATAAATACCTCAATTCTTGAAAAATATAGAGAACTGAGTCAAATTTGTAAAAAATAAGAGCCATTTCCCAATTGAAAAAGGACATGAATAGACAGTTTTCAGGAGAAGAAATCAAAGCTATTATACTCATAAAAATGCTCTAAATCACTACTGAATTATGAAATACAAATTAGAACAACTGTGAGGCACCACCTCACACCTATCAGATTAGCTAACATAAGAGAAAAAGAAAATGATAAATACTAGAGGAAGTATGGAAAAACTGGGATACTATGTACTGTTGATGAACTTGTCCAACCATTCTGGAGAACAATTTGGGACTATGCCTAAAGGGTTATAAAAGTGTGCATGTCCTTGGATCCAGCAATACTACTACTAGGTCTATATCCCCAAGTGATCAAAGAAAAAGCCTAATATGTAAAAAAATATTTATAGTAGCTCTTTCTGTTATGGCAAAAAGTTGGAAATTGAGGGGATGCCCAGAACAAAGTTGCAATACATTGTTATGGAATACTATTATGTAATAAGAAATGACAAGCAGGATGGTTTCAGAAAAAAACTTTGAAAGATTTATATGAACTGATACAAAATGAAGTGAAACAGAACACTGTACACAGTAACAGCAATATTTATTGCTGTACAATCAACTGTGAAAGACATAGCTACTCTGATCAGCACAACGATCTAAGACAATTCTGAAGGACTCATGATGAAAAATGCTATCCATCTCCAGAGGGATGACTGATGAGTCTGAGGGATGATTAAAGTATAATTTCTTCACTTTATTTTTTTGGATTTTTTTTTTTGCAAAATAGATAATATGGAGATATATTTTACCTGATTTCACATGTATAACTGATATCATATTGCTTGCCTTCTCAATAGGTAGGGAGTGACTACAGGGAAGAAGTGAATTTGGAACTCAAAATTTTTTTTAATTAATGCAAAAAATAAATAATTTATTTTCAAAATCCCTTTTGGCACTAACAATCTATGAAACTAGGATCTTCTGTAATAACAGTTCACATTTGTATTGTACTTTACAATTCATAAAGCAATTACTTGATATCAACTATGTTAGGAAGATAGATTATTGTTATTCCCATTTGAAAAAGTAATATTGAGGTCCTGAGACGATGTAACTTTCTCAAAGTGTCTCAACTAATCTGGCAAAACCAACACTAAATCGCAGTTCCCTTGATTCCAGGCCCTGTGTTCTTCCTACTTGACTACACTGAAGTCTGAACCTAAGAGCTAGGAAACCACACAAAGATCCTTGACTCTCCTTTTTGCAGTACATCCAACACCCAAAATGGTAGAACTAGAAATCCTACTAATCATACAAGTTCATTTAATCTTTTAGACTAGGAACAATCTTGGGGAAATATAATTGATCAGGGATTAAAGCAGGAAGAAACCTTGGAGGTCATTTAATTCAGTCCTCCTCATTTTATAGATGAGGAAACTGAGGTGCAGAGAGGTTAAGTGAACTGTCCAAGGTTACCTATCTAGAGCCAGAATATGAATCCATGTCCTTTGACTCCAAATCCAACAATCTTTCCTCTATATCACATAGTTTTTGCAGGATGTTGCAAAGTGGAAAGACTAGGCACTTTCACCCAAGGGCAGAAGAGGAGACATATTACCAGAAACAATTAGAATAACTGATTGCATCCACCAATACAGATCCTGACCCTAAAGGAATTTGCCAAACTCTGTGATTATTCTTGTCTAGCCTACTGATGATTTAAGTATATTCAAAGGCGGCTGCCCTAGAGCAGTACATTTGTCAAAAGCTTTCCTGGTATAAAGCCACCTATCAAGCCTAACTCCCTCCAGGACATTCAGAATCAGTTTGTAGTTCTGAGACGGGATAGTCTGCTGGGATTATCACTTTGTTGCTTCATCTCTTGGAACAAGATCAAAATGGAGTCACAAACTGACTACACCTAATATGCTTGCTTGTCTTTACCACTGACTAGTGTATATACCATCAGTAAATCCCTTAATTGGCCAATTGAGTGTGGGGTCCTGTCTCTCTTCATTGAAATCCTCGTCTGGAATAGCAGAGTAAGATATTTGGAAAACAGAACAGAATTCCTTCCAGAGAAACCAGATTAATTCCTCTGTAATGACTCAGAACCATTATATATGTAAGATCCAAATCAATCTCACATCAATAAGATAAAAGACATTTAACTAGATCAAAAGCAAAATGATAAGAAACTTTAAATAAATTTTTATTGATACCTTTTGTTTTTTATCATCTTCCTTTCTCAGTGTACCCTTCTCTCCTCCCCTCCTAGAGGGCTATTCCTTAAAACAAAGGCTAAAAAGAAGAGAAAGAAATTTATATCAACAAAATTCCAATATTATATGCAGTGTTTCACCTCCATAGTTCCCTCTGCAAAGAAACATAGGAAGGTGCCATTTTATATCACTTCTTTGAGACCCAGCTTGAGCATTATACCTTTGTAGCTTTCAGTGTCAACTGCATTTACTGTATCTTATGCATTCTGTCTTCATGGTTCTGTTTCCTTCACTTTACATCAGTTCATATAATTCTTCCCATGTCTCTCTGTGTTCATCATATTATAATGGGAAATCAAAGGAAAACACAAATTTAGCTCTGGCTCACATTGAAGGGGAGAGTTGATCCCATGTCTCTATGCCAGAAAGTAATCTGAGAATAGCTCTGGATAAATCTAGAATGAACCCTTCCCCTTGCCCATCAGTTGTGGTTCTGGAAAACAATATATCAGAGGTAGAGTGAGGTCATTGAAGGTTAAGGACTGCTTAATTTTTGTTTTTGTATTCCTAGCATCTAGCACAAAAGACTCAATGACTGATATACATTGTAAGTACTTCATAACTTCTTACTGAATAGATGAAAAGTCAAGGTTCCAAGCTAGTTTGTTGTTTTACCCATAACCTCCTTATGGAGTCTGCTCTAGGTAACTGGGTTTTCTCAAAATATGACATTAAAGAAAGCATTTTAAATTCAAGTATTTGATTCAAAAATTCTTGTGGTTTCCCAGAATCTTAGGATTTTATGTACTTGAATTTCAAAGTTGTAGCATTAATTTTCAAGTTAAATGATGCTAACAAAATACAAACTAGTAACAAGGAAACAAATGTATTTTACTACTACTCCTCTAAATTCCTATTGCCATTATAATCTGTATCAATTTAGCACTTAATTATATACTCTTTTGTTGTTGCTTGATGGTTTTTCATATGTCAGAGTTGTCTTTCCAACTAGATAGTTTCTTGAGGGAAGGAGCCATGTTGTCTCCTATAGAACTCTACAGATCAGAAACTATGTTGTATAAATGGTAGACACTAAATACCTGTTGATTGATTGATGCATAGTCAGTCCTATTTCACAACAGTTTAGAACCTACTCTTTGAGTTTTTGCCACCTAAAGCTTTTAAAAGAACAACCATCTGTCATGAATGGTTTAGTCATCTTCCTTACTGATGTTGGAGAGCAGAAGGGAGTGGGTCTGGATCATATGATCTCTTAAGGGCTTCCCTAGGTCTTTCCATGTGCTTCAGCAGGTATGTCTCCCTTGTAAATTCAGTGTGGTCAGTATTAAGGTTATCCTTCATTGCTTCAAGAAATTAATGAAGCCATGTTCATAACACGTACACTTTTCAGACATAGTTCTACTTTCAATTCAATGAAAATGTAATAGTACCTAGCATATAGTAGGAGCTTAATAAAGACTTGTTGGTTGACTGATTGAATTAAATTTGCCTACACTATCCAATATCTCTGCTAATGCTATAACACAGTCACTAATTTGAGATACTAATATAACTAAGTGAGCTGTGTGTAGTCTCTAAAGGTCAATTTAAACCACTATTAAAATAGATTTATAAATTAATTCTGTACCTTAAACATTGTGATTAATCCCAGTCATTTTAACCTTAGTTACTGACTCTATTAGTGTAATATTGTACTTTGGATTGAATTTGCTACAAAGTAGAATACATTCAAAGCAACAGTTACAAATCCTATGAGCCATACTTCTAGTATTTAACAGCCTCTTAATTCCAGATGACATAGATCCAAAGCCTAGACTGATCTCAAAAAAATTGGAGGCTTTCTTATCCATTTCAGCTTGGGCAATTTTTCATTTTTGCAAAATGACACTCTACCTTCTGTTTAGAAGACCTTCAAGGGGCTCCTTCACAGTACAAATGTTCTGTCAGTGATTTTTTTCAGATTGACAACCTTTCTGCTATAAACCATCCTTCAGTATTATAGATGTCATCAGTCCAGTAGCCACTTTCCATAGAGTGAGACATATAAATCTCATCCTTTGCTGAAAGATGTTGTATCACCCAGATTATTGTATATTTATTTCTGCATGATGCTGATGTCTTATAATTCCGTAGCTATGAAAAACTTCCTATACAACTTTGGTTTAAAAGTACATGGAAGTACCTAAGCATCTTTACTCACGAGAAAATCTTTTAAACTTCTGATAAAATATTAATGATATGCATGTTGGAGAGAACAGATATTAATTCCACATTCACAGCAAGTAAGAAGAAAAAGAAATGGTGAAATAATACAAAAAAAAACTTAAATAAATGATAGCCAATACAATGTTTCTTCTAAAACACAATATTATTTATAACCATAAGTTTTTTTTAAATTATGGTTTTCTGTTTGATCAGAAAATAAGTTTAATACTTTAAACTTTTTATAGTTACTAACATCTTTAATGTTCTATAGGTATCATCCATATACTGATTTCAATGCTATCTTTCTTTTTATTTTTTTTCTCTTTGAGGACATTCTAACTGAAATGAATGTTGTTTTAATGGTACCAGAAATCACATAACTTTCAAATGAACAAAGGTTCAAATCTGACTCTAAATCTTATCATGACTTTCTTATATGTGATTCCCCTTTTCCTCTCCATTTACCTAAGCCCTCATCACCTCATAGCTAGATTACTATAGCTTTCCTGCCTCAAGCATGCTCTCATTACAATTCATTACATTACACTCTATTCTGCTGAGATGAAACTTCCTAAAACATGGCTTTTTTCATGTCACTCCCTCCTCAAGAACCTACAATGACTCCCAATTGCCTTTAAGAAGTCGAAACTTATCTGGAAAAAATAAAAGCTCTTCATAATCTGGTTTCATTCTGTCGATCCAAATTAATTTCTCCCCACTCCTTAATATATGCAGATGTCCTATGCTTAAATTAGGCTGATACCCCTCCCATCAGTTTCCATGTTTATTTTGTGTCTTTGTGTCACCTATTCCTAGAATTCCTTTCTTGCCCTCTGCTTATTAATATCCTAAATATCCTTCCAGAAGTTTTCTCTGAATACTCTGTCTCTGAATTCTAGTTGTACTTATAATGAGTATAGTTGTCCTTTACTTTCTAATTTCATGTCTTAACTTTTTTTGTCCAATGAGGTTGTAGGTTCCTTGAAGATATAGAGCCCATTTAAAAAAGTATTCTTTGTATCCTACACTTTATCAAATAGTGTTAGGCATATGATAAGTGCTGAATCCTGATTATATGATTTCACTCTTCCTCTCCTCCTCACCTAGTACCATGGAAGTGACAAGTGAAATTTCCTAAACTTGAATGATAGTAATTCCTCTTAATGGAAATGTAGTTGAATTTTTATGACTTTCACAAGAATTAAACATTTTCTTATCCTTCTACCAAAAAAGATCAGTATGTTATTTGTAGTTGGAAAGGACCTTAGTCAAATTCCCCTCATTTTACATATGAAGAAACTGAGGACCAGAGAGGTAAAGTGGCTTCCCCAAGATTATACACATTGTAATTAGGAAAGGTCCAAATCCAAATATTCCAACCCTAAATCTAGGACTAGTTCCATTACACTACTGATGGCTTTGGATAACAACAGATAAAACTCAGAAGCACAAACAAGAAAAAAAGAATTTGTGAATGGGAGAATTGGAAAGAATGGAAGCACAATTAAACTATTCAACAAATATATCTTAAGAACCTATCATATGCAAAGCACAGTGTCAGGCACATAGGATATAAACGCAAAAACAAAAAAGTCTGCCATGATTTATTTTACATTTTATAAAGAGAACACAAGTAAGACATGTAGAAGATCATTTCAAGCAGGAGAGAGCATTAACAACTATGACCACAGAAGACTCTGTGGAATGTAAGTCATCTGATATAAACCTTGAAGGTAAATATTGAAAGGAAGGAATAAATAGGGAGTGCACTTCAGAGATGGGGGACAGCTTGTGGAAATGCACAGACAGGTATGTATTGAGTTCAGGAAAGAGTTAAGTAGTCCGGTATGATTGGAATGTAGAACATAAAAGGGAATAGTCAGAGAAAAATAAGACTGGAAAAGTAGGTGGGAGTCAGATCATCAAAGACTTTAAATGCAAGAATGAAGAGTATGCATTTTAATCTAGAGACAGTAAAAAACCACTAGAGAAGTGACAATGTCACATTTATACCCTAGGAAAATTATTTTGGTGGTACAAGAGGGATAGGAGATTTGAAGACCAATTAAGATGTGGTTTCAGTGGTCCAGGCAGGTGACAAGAGCCCAAAATAGGGTAGTGGTCCTATAACAGCAAATAACAGATGGGCATAAGAGATTATGGAAGTAGAAATCATTAAGACTTGGGAACTTATGGGTATGTAAGGAAGAAGAGTCAAGAATGACTCAGAGTTTATGAAGAATAATCATTAGGAAGATAAAGTTTACCTTTACCCTTGACAGAAATAAGGAAATTTGGAGGAGGGGTGAGTTTGGGGATACAAGAGGAAGAGAAATACTGAGTTTAATTTTGGATATGAGTTTGAGATAGATCATTCAGGTAGAAACTGGGGACTCTACTGTGAGAATGCCATGTAAAGACACCAATCTATTCTAATTTTAGCATTTTTATTCTATTGCATGAAAAAGACCTATGGATTATTTAAATAAATAATATCAAAAATAAGTAAATGAGAGGTACTAAATATTAGTTTATTATGAAATGGTCAATGAAGACCAATTTGTGTGTCTTTATAGAATTCTGACGTTCAATGAATGGTGTTCCATAAAAAGTATTAAATCTGAAAAATAACAGGGTCTTTCAGAAACCAAAGTGAAAAATTTAAACCATTTAAATTATTCATGAAACTACTCTTTCACTGTTCAGACTTGGAAAATGAGAATCAGAAAATGAGAAAATTGGAGCATCTATAACTAATCCAAAAGAATTTTTTTCAGGAAACATGAAAATGTTGAGAGGAAACAGGACATAAAAATGGATATGTTAAAAAGTAACTGAAGAAATGAAATTCAAATATGTGAATTTTGAATGAAAAGAAAATGAGCATTACATTTTTTCCCTAAAACTTAAAGGTTAAGTTTATAGGGCAAAGGGCATTTTCAGATTTTGGAGGTTGGTAATTCAGCATATGTCCCTTTGCACAAAAGAATAGTATATTATAGAATAAAGCTCAGGAGTAGACATAGTTTTCTGTCTTTAAGTACATGACATTCTGAAGAAAGATTTTTATACCAATATGTATTCACTAGGTTACCAAAAGTGAATTTTAAGAAATCATTGTCCTTTTCTCTTTAGGGATTCAAAATGACATCTTTTAGATTCTGTATTTAAATGACTCAGGTGAATAGGGAGTGCAAGCAAGCAACATCCTTAGAAGCTTTTTCACAGCTTATATAAAACTACACAGCAGTCTTTAGTTGCAGTCCCAAATGGTTAGGTCTGGATGGGCTTTTTACTTTTAGGATCAAAACTGAAGAATAAATTAAAAATCAGCAGATGGTAACAATTATGATTTTGCAAAGGCCTACAGAGTATAAAAAAAATTAGCCCTAAATGACATTAGAGCACCCAAAGAGTTGTAGTGACCCCTAAAGGACTTCAAGAAAATAATTGATTACTATTTGAAAGAATATAACCAGACACATTAAACATTTCAGGAAATGTTAGTTTCACTAGAAACAGGAAAAAAATTGGTGATAGGTTGTGATGATAAGTTGTTGTTGTTGTTGTTGTTGTTTTTTCACTCATCCACTTGATGTTACTAGTGAGTTAGGTGGAATTCAAGTAATAACCCTACTTATTCTTTAGGTTCAATTTTTCGCAGTCTCAACCATCTAGAACCTAGCCTTGAACCTAGGAATAAAAAGGAAAAGTCTGATGAGTGGTAAAAGTTATATGATCAAAATGTCACTTTGTATATAAAGCCTGCAGGCTTTCATTTAGCACTTATTATCTATAAATTGGTATGTCCATTTTATACATATTCTAGTAAACTTAGTTATATTATTTCCAAGTCCATGGCAAGTGTGTAGGCAGGGCAATGAGGTACCCAGTAGAGGCAGAAACATTGACTGCAGTTAGAAATGAGAGCTGACAGTTCAACAGTAGACAAAAACCATTAAAAATTAACCAAAAAAAAAAAACCCCTATAAAAGCACAGCAGTCTGTGTCTATTGAATACAAAGGCAAATAGCCTTCTACAAACTTCATTAAATTTTGGAAGCATCACTCTATCACAGAATTGTATTCTAAACTGATATTCACAAAGATGATTCAGAGTTATCATGAAAAAGGTTAAACTATATCCAGCGGAATTATGTAATATGTTTAAGTCTCATGGCAACAGTTGCAATGGATAAAAGATACTTTTACTTTTTCTTTTAAGTACTATAAGAAGAAGTAGCCAACTTACATGCTGATTGCTGTGGATTGCTAACCTCCCTTTTAAGCCTGTGTTTCAGGGCCATTTATTTTGCCTAAAAATTACCCACATACAGCCTTTGCCTAGTTCTCTGCAATAGGTATGATGGGTCACTGAAAAAATACTTATCTGACAAAGATGTGTTCTGGATACTGAGGAAAACAGATTAACAGGACAGGATGCCTGCCTTCAGTAAGCTTGACGTTTGGTAGGGAAAATACAACCCACACACAAATATTAAGCTGAACACAGTCCTCCACTAAAATCCTACCTGAATACCTCATAACTGCAAAATGATGATGGGTTTTCAAAGGCTATAGCTGTGGAACGCAAGATCTAAGAGGACCTACCAAGCTAGAAACACTATAAACATAAGCCTGTAAGACATAAGGACCAGCCCATGTCAGAGAGGTTCATCACCAAAGTGATACATCAGCTAATTTTGGCCACATTCTTTCATTAAATTGTCTGGGGCAGGGGTGGGGAACTGTGGCTTTCTAGGTCTTTGGGTTCAGCCTTTTGACTGAATCCAAGTTTTACAGAACAAATTCTTTTATTAAAAGGATTTGTTGAGTGATGTTTGGATTCTTTTATTGAAAGGATTTGTTGAGTGATGTTTGGATTCTTTTATTAAAAGGATTTGTTGAGTGATGTTTGGATTCAAAGGGTCGCACTTGAGGACCCTGGTAAGACTTTTGGCCTTGAGGTGGGAGGTTCCCCCCTCCTGACCCAAGGGCCTGGAGTCCCAATATGCACCATATAAGACACAGCTTGCCACATCCTTGTCAGGAGATGACAGTTCAAACTATAAGAGAGAACATGAACAAGTAAATGAATCTCTTTTGGTCTCAGTTCCCCTAATCTGTAAAACGAGGGAGCCGGACGAGGTAGCCTCCAAGACTCCTTTCCAACGTTAAATTAGGCTCTCCAGTAACTGCCATCAAAGATCACTTGAGGATGGAGGCAGGGGTCGGGAGAAGCATTACAGAGGATGCCGCCTTTAAACCGAGCTTCGGGGGTGAAGTCAAGTCTTCCATGGGTCAGCACGAGCAGGCGCGGTCTTGGTGTGGGCCAGAAAAGGAGAAGCGTGATTCCAGGATATTCTCTCCCATGCTGGAGGGGCTCATCAAATCCGAGCCCTCATTTTACAAATGGGAAAACGGGGGCCCCCACCCCAATTTCCTCCGTACACGCTGGGGACGCGCTGTCCACAACGTCGTTGGAGTCGAGGACAAGGGCAGGAAGTGACCGGCTCTCATTAGAGGCCACGCTCGCAGTCACCGCTTCTGACGTCATAGGGCCCGGGTTCGAATCTCCAACTCGGCTTTTTTTGGGGGGGGCAGTAGATGAAGTGTCCTTCTCAAGGTCACACAGCGAAGGCCGGGGCCGGGCCGCCTCAAAGGCCCCGGCGCTGACACGACACCACCGGGGCCTTTTTCATAGAGGGCCTCCCAATAAATACTGAGTGAAGCGCTCCAGTTTCTTCCCCTCCACTCTTCTACGGCTGCCGACATGCGCCGCAGCCTACGGGGATCCAAGTTGGGGAAGGAGGCGTCGACTCGGCGAGCGCGCGGCCTCCTCCGGGCCTCCAAGTGCCAGGCGCCGAGATCGAGCCCCGAGAGATCGATGCTCAGCGGCTTTGACCTTGCAGGCTAGAGTAGTGGCTGACGACTGCTCCGCCCCGCCCGCTCCGCCCCGCCCGCTCCGCCCCGCCCACTTCGCCCCGCCCCGCCCGCTCCGCCCCGCCCACCTCGCCCCGCCCAGAGCAAAGGGCGCCGAGGCCGGACAGTGTAGTGGAGCGATCCGAGTCTTTTGCCCCCAGCTCAGACGCCACTCTGGTGCCGGCGACATGGCGGAGGAGGAGAGGGCCATTTTCCTCAGAGCGCGGGGCAGGACGCTGGACGCTTTCCCTGAAGGTAGGCCCCTTCTCGGCCCCGGATGGCGGGGAGGGGGGGGGCGCACGGGGAGGAGCCCAGGCCGCGAGCGGAACGTGGCAGCGCGGAGGGGCGCCTTTCTGGCCGACCCTCTTGGGCGGGCGGGAATAGCTGCGCACGGTGTCTCCTAGCGACGAGCTGCGGCCTCCGGGAGCACCTGCCTGCTCCTGGGAACGCCGGCCGGTCCCCGTTCTGGACCCCACTTACCCCCCGCTGAGGGCCGCCCTGCCGGGATCCCAGAAACCCTCCTCGGACCCTCCTCCTCGGTTTTTAGGGCCATTCCTTCTTGAATTGGGGAAATTCCTAAGTCACATGCTGCGTAAAAAAGTTCCGAAAAAGTACACCCCGCGCAGGACCGAGCTCGGACCCGCGGTCCATGCCCTGGTGCTGGTCTGGGAAAGAGGCAGCTCTCAACCCCTAGTGTCCAGACGCCGCTCTTTTTAACAATTACTTGGCTTTTTTTTTCTCCACTGAGAATGCAGAAGCTTAAACTGCAAAAGCCGAAATGATTTAATTTGGAAGATGGATTGAGGAAGAAAATAGAGGATTTTGTGACGCGTTGTTAACCCTGAAATAAAACCTTATTGGGAGTAGAACGAAATCCTTTGAGAGAGCCAGCCTCACGTCCAAGTTTTTGTTAAGTTTTTCACTTTTAAGCAAAACAAAGTTCAGTTTCGTCTTATTTAAGCACGTGCTATGAGACTTCGTGCAAAAAGAGAAATGGTTCTTGCCTTCCAGTGCTTAGGTTCTGGGGATGGGGAAAGGAGGGAGGGAACGACACGTTATTCACAGATAATGAAAGTATAAAGCCATTTGAGGTAGGAGAAGACACTAGTGTCTGAGAGGATGGGTCTAGATTTATATAGCCAGTGGCACGTTAACTCAGTATTGAATAAAGATTCTGAGAAGTGAACAAGTGCTCATCCACCACAGGGACAGTTTGTGTGAAGGTGCTGCGATGGAAAATCGAATTATTATTGACAGCTAATTGAAAATGAAGGGGAATGGAGAGGGAAGAGTCAAAGATGCTTATTAGATTGTAAACCTGGATAATTGCAACAATGCCGGCAACAAATGGGTAGTTTGGGTTATTAGTTCATTTTGGAAATGATCAAGTTTGAGGTAGTGAGAGTACATCCAGATGCAGGTTCCTGAACACATTTGTTGAGATGAGACAGGTCAGGAAAGAGATGTAAAAGCATTTTAGATAAAGCGCCCCTTAGAGGTAGGGTGAACGCCTCTCATTTTTAGATAAGGAAATAGGCGCACATAAATTAAATCTAGCACCCTTTCTAGGGTTACCCCCTCTCCAACTCCAAATTAAACTCATCAGTTGGGTCCCCTAAAGTGCCCCTACTACTCTGGGTTCAAAGATTCTCAGTGTACCTTCACTTCTAAAACTATAGCTCATGAGTCCCCACTAGTGTTTACCTTTAATAGTTAGCTCAAAGGCATTTACTAAGAAGGCATAATAAAAATAATAAAAAAATATTTATCCCATAAAGCTGGGGTTTACTCTCCCATAAATATTGTCTTAGTAAGAAGTTATTTTTCTTCCTCTTTCAACTTTCAAGTGAATAGGATTTAAGTGAGGCAGTGCTGAGCAAAGACATCCCTCAGTCTCCTCCAGAGTCGTTGAAATGCTGTGGCAAGACAGAATCAAGATGGCTGTCAATGACCTTAGCCTTTTTGAACTTAGATCTTTTTAAACTAGATCTCTGAAGCACACAGCCCATTCTGTCATTTAGGACTGGGTAAGAATTGAGACCACAGATGACCTAGTTTACTATCACAAAAAATCTGTCTGGGAGGGGAAGACCCTCTGAATTTCTGGGTACCAAAACCAGTTGCTATTTGCATTCACTCTAAGCTATCAAAACCCAAACAGAGCTTGGGAGGCTTGGACGGCTTGGACTAGGACCTATTATTGATCATTCAGTGAAAGCCAGAGTGATTTGGATTTAAAGACATAGCCAGGTAGCTCCATTTGAATCAGCCTTTTTATTTTTCCAATCTACAGTTTCAGAAATCATTAAGAAAAAAAAAAACTTCTGCAGGTCTGGAGAGGAATACATTTAGAATAGGAAAGGAAGGTAGGGGAGGAATAAGCATTTATAACACAGCTACATTTATGTTTTTAAAAAAATACAAATCCTAGTACACCTAGTAGTAATGCACCCACATAAGCAATGGTGGCCACATCATCTCATATCTCTGGCACTTCAAAATTTCTTTCTTTTCTTGAGGTGTCCTCATGCATCTTCTTTCATGAATATCATCTCTGTTGGACTGGTTAGTTATCTGGCTTCCTAGACCTGTGCTACTCGGTGAAAGTCCGACCAGACTACTTATCTCTTAATCTGTAGTCGATTCTCTGCTGCCCGGGGGTTACTCTTTTAGCCAGGGCCATTAGTGGGAAAGTAGGGAGAAGAAGGGTCACATTTCTCAAAACTGCTTCCTACTTTGATACTGGCAAGCTTGCTTTTTAAAGACCACCAGGGATGTGACCAGTCTTTACTTTGTGTTAGAAGTGAGCCTGTCTAACAAGCCCCCAGCAGTGAGAAACATGCTCACCTTAAATAAAGAACAATACCTGTTGTGAAATCAGGAAAACTTTTACTAATCTTTACGTCCATTCCCCCATCCCCTGGGGGTAGCCTCCCCCAGTAAGGTTACAGGAAAACTACAACATGTGCAGGAAGATGGGGCTTCTTATTCTGTTTTCTGAACTTTGGATCTCCGGAGACACCATCCCCTGGTCATGTGACTCCATGTTCTCTCTGATAGACCTTTTCTCACACAGCTCCTTGGGTCTGCGAATTAGTTTCTGACCTCTAACCTGTCCATGCTAGGTCACAACCCTTATCACCTAGGAATGTGGACAACAGAAATTTCTTACTCCCACAGTTTAGGTGATAGCAAGCTGTCTGTCTCATTCCATTAGGGAGAATTCCTTCATACTTTATAAAGGAGTAACACGATAACATCTTTGCACTTCAGGTGACACATTAATACTTCAGCTCTCAGCTACTTGCCTTCTTCAGTGATTTCCGTTGGGTCTGGGTAAAATCAATTTCTTCCCCTCCCAAAAGTAAATTGCCTAAGTAACACAGGTAGCACATAACTTAGCTAGAGCTCGAACCCAGGTCATATGATATTGAGTCAAGTGCTCTTGCTCTCCTATACTGCCTCTCAATTTGAGAGTTATCTTCCTAGAGATGATAATTGAATCCCTCAGAACTGATGTGTTCACCATGGGAAGGCTATGGAGGAAAAAAAAAAGCCCTTGTTAAGAATAGAGGCTTGTGAGACATTCATTTGGAGATGAGAGATGATTGATTGATTAAGGGAGACTGGGAAGGAAAAGTCAGACAGGTCCTAGGAGAATTAGGACAAAACAGGTTTTATGGAAGCCTCGAGAGTTAGGTCTTTGTGAACGATAGTTCTATAGATGTATAGAAATCTGTAGAAAAGATGGAGCTCACAATAGTGACCTTATTTTCTCATTAAAGTAGGGAATAAGGTTCTGCTTAAGAGTGGTGTGTATAGTGTAGAAGGTTTTAGCAGGAAGTAAAAGGTTTGGAATACCTGCTTGGAAGCTCATGAGTTAGGGAAAAGCAAGAATTTTTGTGTAGCAGTGAGGGCCCAATTGAAATTAGCATGAATGTATATCGGCCCCAATGAGTATGTCTTCTTTTGTCAATGTTCACCAGTATGGTAGTGAGCATGAAGAAGGGTGATAATGTAGATAACCTGGGGCTGTGGTTTGCTAAAATATGAGTGAAAATAGGATTAGAGACCAAAGGATTCAAAGGCAGAGAGGTCAGTGTATATAATTAGTCAACAGTAGAATTAAATTGTGAAGGAAGGAAATGGAAACCTAGAGCTAGATTGATTGATTATGAGAATGTGGAGTACTAGAGAGACCAGAAGTTACAATGAGGACAAAGAATAAAACAAGACAAATAGAATTAGGAGGAATGAGGCAGAGAAACATAGAAGGATAAGGAGTTGTGATCAAAGAAAAGAATTTCATTAGAAGATCATGGAGGTGGTACAATTGTGAGTAATAGCAAGATCCCTGTGTTTACTAAGTTAAAAATATAAAGGACATTGATGAACTGGGAAACCAGTAAGTTCCAAGGGACATCAGTTTTAAGTTAAATTTGAAAGAAGGCATTGGGGTAGAGAGGAGAAGCTACTGTCAGTCAGTTACTGAACTCTTTGAGAATGGAAGGAGAGTGATTTGCAGGCCTGTAGAAACTGACTTATGTACCGTCCAGAAATGTAAATTTTGGCACAGTCAATTTCATACCAAAATTTGATAACTGCTAATGCAGAAATGTAAATATAAAGAATTTAATTGAGTAGCCTCATTTGGGAAAAGAGGCATGCTTTCTTTTCCCCAGATTTGTCCTATATAAAACTTGAGTGCAAACTGTCATAGGATCATATATTTATAGGGGAAAGGCATCTCAAAGACTATCTAAAGCAGCCCCCTCATTCTTTTTTTTTAAATAAATTTATTTAACTTTTTACATTCATTTTCACAAGATTTTGGGTTACAAATTTTCTCCCCATTTGTCCCCTCCCCCACCCCAATACACCAAGCAGTCTAATTTCCCCTATCATCAATCTGCCCTCTCTTCTGTCATCCCCTCCCTTCCCTTGTCCCCATCTTCTCTTTTGTCCTGTAGGGCCAGATAACTTTCTATTCCCCATTACCTGTATTTCTTATTTCCTAGTAGCAAGAACAATAC
>CM053769.1:72332443-72349480 GCA_028658325.1 Potorous gilbertii
AAATATATTTTTTAAGCAAAATATGATATAAGTACACACACACATATATATAGTGTTTATGTACGTGTGCGAGTATATGTATATAACCGTAGCATTGTATTTATTTACTAATCTGTTGGTCCTTGTCAAAAAGTAAAGTGATTTCAGTATGGCATGGCCTGTTTTTTTGTTTTTTAATCGAATCATGCTAGCTTTTCATGATCACTGTTTCCTTCTCTATACATTTACTGTGTCTTTAATAATGTATTCAAGAATTTTGCAAGGAGTCAAAGAAAATCTCTCTAATCTGTGGTTTGTATATCCCATTTACTTCACTTTTTTTTTAAAATGGAGACATTAGACTTTTTCCTATCCTGTACTAACTCTCTCATTTCCCATCATCTTTCAAAAAACTAATAACTAGCTCAACAGTAACATCTGCTAGTTCTTTCAGTCCCCTTAGGAGTAGTTCATATGGTCCTAGCAACTTGAACTTGCAAGGGACAGGTAAGGTAGTCTTTTACTTATCTGCCATTTGATGTTGGATTTCAACTTGTTTCTAATCATTTTTGTTCTGTCATTTGCAGAACAAAGATTATACTTGGCAGAAAGAACAGAAGCAAAATGAGTTGATTAAATCTACCTTCTGTCTATCATTTGGTATCTTTGTCTCATCCACCTGTAGCAGTGATCAATAGGGGCATGTAATCAAAGATCAGGAGCTTAAAGGAGCCTTAGAAACTATGAGTATCTTTCTTCTTTTTTACAAATTCTGAGATGGAGTTGCCACTTTCTCCTTGATTTCCATCAGTTCCATTCCAATAGTCAGTTCCTTCTTGTTGGTTAAAATCAGATCGAGTATGAAAGTTCTCTTTCTTGATTCTTCCTTTTGAAGGATTTAGTTATCACTAAGGCAAAGTAAGAAACTTAACTGCTCTGTTTTGGACAAAGAGAAACTTTCACCATATGTCTAGAGATAACGGAAATTCACCATCACTTTTATATATAGGTCTGTGCCTGGCTTGTGATCTATTTCCCAAACTCCTCATTTATTTCTTCTTTGTATTTTATGAAATATGCTTTAATGACAATATCATCTCTGTTGATCTTTACCCAAAATTTTTCCACCATGATTCCCCACTCGGATTATTGGATTTCATATACATATATACACACACACATATGTAAACACATATACACATATATGTATAGACATAAATACATGAAAAGGAAGGAACAGAGAAAACGGCATATTATATACATATATGTGTATATGTATATTGTATATAGCTACTGTCAGTGGTATCTGTCTGCACATATATACATATGCATATATATTTGTATGTATGTATACGTATATATGTTTGCAATTTTCCTCCTTCCCTTTCAGTTTAAAGTCCTTGTAATTAAATGTGCAAGACTCTAGGGAAGTGAATTCTTACTGACTCTTATTAGTTATACTCATATCTGGCTAGGAGCATGTCATTCCAGCATTGTAAACCATGTTTTGGATTAATATAAAGAATAATTTGTTATAGAAATTGTGATTTCCTCCCACTTCTAAAACTGTGTCATTCTTCCAGCTTTATCACTTAATGTTCTTGAGATCATTGTTTGACTGGTATGTTTTTCTATACACCACATCTCCCTGTGTAATGAGGCAGTGCTTATCATCTTCTACTTTATTACCCTATAAGAGCCTGAAAATGGGTTTTGTACTTTAAACTGTTGTTGGCTGCTGTGTTTCTCTGCTTGGCAAAGAGATCATGTTTACCAACCTAGGTGATTCTTAGGCTTCTTATTCCTCCTTGTTGTGCCAGTTACTTTACTTTCAGCAAACTTAGGTAGGAAACAGTAAATGTTCATGTTGATGCATTTTCCTTTATCTGGTTCTCATTTCATAGTGTCGATAGCTCAAACTGGTCAGTAGGCCAGGATGGAACTATACTATTTGTACATCATATATTCTTAACTTTATTTTAATTTGGTATTATTTTGACCTTTGCTCTATCAGTTTCAGCCATTTGTTAAAATTTATTCAGTTTTAAATTTTTAATGATGTTATTTTGTGTTCATTATGTTCCATGAAGTTTTTTTCTTGGAGAAAGAATTCAGGATATATAGACATGTGGTTTCAGTGTAGTCTTAAAGCCATATTTCCTGTTTCCCTCATCTATGCCCACCTTTGCATTGAAATAACAGAATACGAAAGTATTTGTAGTGTCTTACTTTTTGTGGAAATTATTTTTTATAATTTTAATTTATTTGTAACTTATTTCTTCATGCTCTGCAACAGATCTAGTTTTCTTCATAATGGCCTTTTTGTTTGAATGCTGCAAGACAAGATAACCAAGTGTACCAAGAAATGATGTTTCATTTTGCCTTTGGATACATGATAAAAGTAACCAACAGTTACTTTATTTGTGTTAGACTTGGTTGTGACAGCCTTTATGACTCACAGTTACTCAGTGTTTTCCTTTTTGTTATTTATTATGCAGATAGAAGTAGAGAAGAGAAGAACTCAGTTATCATAAAGGGCTATTATAAAGGGATACTGTAGGCATTGCAGTAGGTTGCAAAGGTCCATGATTCTCAAAAGAGCAGCATAGTGTTTTGCTTTTACCTATGGAGACTCATGGACATCTGTGAGTTAAAGAAACAAAATTTCTGGTGTGTCTTTTACAGGGTTGGCTTTCAGGAGAATATGGGCTCTCAACTGCATTCCCTGGGCAGCTGACTTACTTGTTCAGTGACTCTTACCTGGTTAGCCTTAGGAAGTTTGTTGTTCAATTGTTTCAGTCATGTCCGATTCTTTCTGTGACTCCATTTGGGATTTTCTTGCCAAAAAAATTTCTTGGCAGAAAAGTCGTTTGCCATTTCCTTCTCCACCACCAGGATGTAAGAGCAGGCAGCTGAGAACCAGAAGCAGAAAGCTTTCATCTGGCATGAGAGCCATCAGCAAGATATCTCTGAGACAAGTTTTCTCCTTCTCCTATAAGACTTTGAAAGCAAAATGTGGGAAATGCTTACTTTAAAAGGTCTTCAGTGTGCGCACAAAACCAGGTGCAGAAAGTAAGATGTGGTAGTCTGTGATACCAGTCTTACTAACTGTGCTCAGCTGTTCAGGAGTTTTCTGATATCATTCCATAAATGTGCCTATAGATAAGTGAGAAATCCTTTCAAGTTATGCAAGTTTGTAACAAGAGTAGACTCTCAAGGCTAACAAGAGCCAAATAAATTATAGATTATTGTTGGAAAAATAGCCATACCTCTAGACTTAGCTGAACCCTGGACTAGGCAGTGGGAGCCCTCAGACCTAAATAGGTCCTTTTTGCTCCTATGCAGAATAATTTAGGATTTGGAATGACTAGATCCTGCTCACTCCTGCTCATGTCCTTACCTGTGTAGAGGGAAGCTGATGCAGCATGAAACCCCCCTTCTGGGGGGTTATTGCACTCCCACGCACACCCTTCCCCCACTATTTTTTCTAACCCTGTTTCTTTCTCTTAGAGCCAGCGTAATGCAAGTGATCCTGTGTATGGGAGCACACTCCCCCTCATTCTGCCCTTTACATGTACTGACTCATCTAGAATCTTTCACTGAGGGCAAGAATATAACTCAACTAGCTTTTTTCTTTTGTTGCCATATTCAGATGTGAAAGAAAAAGGACATAAGTTGACCCGGCCATTTAATTTCAGAGAAGTTGCTTAAAGTCATTCTAATATAATGCTATTAGGGAAAGATTTTTAGAAAGAAAAAATGCTACATGAAAAAGACCAGAAGTGGTCCAGAGGAGGATGTATGAGACACATGCATGATGTATGTATGTATATGAGACCTATACCTGATCATGTGCCCTCTGGTGGCCATCTGGAAACTATGCAGCAGATCTCTGCCTAACTGCTGTTCTGGAAGGACCCTGAAGGATTAGGGAAGGAATTCAAGTGACAGCGGTTACAGAGCAGCCAGAAGAAGGTGTAATAGGGTAATCTGAGACCAGAGACTACCCTGTATCCTTCACCAAATCTTCATGGGAAAATTCCCTACTAATGAGATCTGTGGGTACAACTGGAAAACACCAACTGTAAAGAAAAGTGACTGTGGCAAGTTGGGATTTGGGCCTTTACAAGGAGCTGTGTGTGACATAGTGGCACTTGGCAGTTTTAAAGCTGATAGTGTGCATTTCCTTTTCAGTGTAGTAATGACCACCCAAGAGTTGAAGTTTCAGATTCTACCCAGGAACAGCTCTGCTTCTTTGTATTTTTAATCTTGTAGTTGGTGCATTTCAATTCTGCTTTGGTTAAATATATTTTAATCACTGCATCCTTTTGAGTCAGCCAGTTGAGAAAGAGTTTAGAATCTCTATGGGATAAGGGCTGAATCATTTGATAAATGATAAATATTGAGAGGAATCTTAATTAATTTGGCTAAACTGAACCCAGGCTGAAGTGCTAAAAGGAGTAATTGCTGTAGGACTATCCAAGTGCTATCCAAGTGCCATAGGCCTGCACAAAGGAACTTAGAACCTTGGGTGTACTGAGGCTCGAGTAAGATAATGAAAGCACTTTGCAAACCTCCAAGAGATATGTAAATGCCAATTGTGGTTACCCTACTGTCTAGCGGTAGTCTGGTGATTATTTAATTCCCTAGAGCAACATATGGGGCATGTACTAGTAAATGTTTAAAGCCGGGGAGGAGAATACACAAATTCTTAAAGTTTAATATGCAATATTAACACTTTTTCAAGTCTGAATAATCAAAACAATAAATCAAGACCATATTTTTTGCCATTGTCATTCTGAGGTATAAATGCTTGTACTACCAAGCCAGTAAGAAATGTCTCCAGCACACTCTTGCTTAGCACTTAGAGTGCCTTCGTCAAGCATCTGCTAGGAGTTAATTTGATTTGATTCAGGGTTTGTAGCTTCATATGTATATGTGTGTTCACACATGTACATACATACATGTACAAATGTTTTATGTGTGTGTTAATATAAATTATTTCTCAGGTTTAGCCCTCTTTTCTCAGGTTTATTCCAGAAGACCTCTTAATGTCATTATAAAGGAATTGCTCTTATAGGTGAAAGCATCCCAGTTTACGTTTTTCTCTCCAAGAAAAACCTATAGGTCATACTTCCATTTAGTTGTAATTTCTTTATATCCTTTGGTTTTATTTATTTTAATTGTAGTGACAGTGTAAATATTGCTATAATTCAGTTCCTCCAGTATTATTTTGACTCATTGGTCAAGGATCTCACATTCTGAGTGTCAACAATTAATGTTTATAGACTAACTGATGGACAGAGCCACCTGATGGTCCCTTCTCTTCTCAAATTCAGTATGTCCAAAGTGAATACTTTTTCCTCTAAACCCTCTAAACGTACCTTTCTTTCTGTGGAGGGTGCTACTATATGCTCTTGAATATCACTCAGAATAGTTACCTTGGAGTAATCCTTGACTTTCTCTTCTACCTATTCCTCATATTCAATTAGTTGCCATGTCTTGTAGGTTCTCTCTTGTCTTGCCCTGTCTTTCCCCTTAGACAGCCTGATTTCAGGCCCTCATCCCTTCTCAATTGGACTGTTGTAACAACTTTATAATTGATCACCCTGCTTCATGAACTCTTTCTACTCTTTAGCCCATTCCCCTCACAGCTACCAAAGAATCTTCTAAAGGCAGTTTGACCATATCATTCCCTTGCTCAACAATCTTGGTGGTTCCTTTTGCCTTCGGAAAATGGGGTTCCTAACTTTTTTTGTGTTCTCTTTAGCAGTCTGATAAAGCCTATGAGCTTCCTCTCAAAATAATGTTTTTATGTACATAAAACAAAAAGTTCACAGGCTTCAGGTTCATATCTTTTGCTGGAGTCTAGGATAGCATTTCAGCTGTCATTTAAAGCCTGTCAGCCACAATCTAGACCTAACCTGCTTTTTCATTTCTACTCAGCAGGCATTATAAAAGCACCTACTATATGCAAGGAACCTTGGCTAAACATTGAATAAAATAAAAAATAAAACAGTTCCTGCCTTTAAGGAGACATCTTCCACTCCATGGTTTGGGTTTAGAGTTACAAACCTTCAGTAACTTACAAATTATCCAGTGACTCTGCTCCTGTTCTGTTGACAGACAAATCAGAAGAAAACAGAATCATGGAAGTCAAAGAGCAGAATATTGAGAGGATAGTCCACAGTGTCAGATGCTACAGAGCCTCACCATAGAAGACATTTGAGAAATAGCCACTCAGATTATTGCTGACCTTGGAAAGAGTTGTTTCAATAGAGGGGTAGGGACAGACACAGAATTGCATGGAATTGGAAAATGAATAGGTGGAGAGCAAACAGAAGTAGCAAGTGTAGACTACTTTCTGGAAGGTCAGAAATAAAGAGGAAGAGAAATAGAGAAAGTAACTTGAGATTGTGAGGACAGGTGATGATCATGATCGTGATTTTAGGAAGATAATTTTGCAACTAATCAAAACAACTATTTTTGCTGATTTCATTTTCTTAAAAAGGCTAATTTTTTATAAAACCTGTTCATATATGTCAGTATGTTAAGTACTTACCCTTCAAAAAGTTGCATTTTGCTGACTCATTGTAAGAGACCTGAGTTCTCCAAGGATAGAGCAGCAGAGCATAAATGTTAACTAGAAAGTCGTAAGATTATGTTCCCTAAAACAGATTGTCTGCTGTTTGAGGACCAGCCTAGCTAAGTAGGACCTTATCCTTCAACCATGTCAGTAGCTGATTAATTGTCTGAATAGGGCATCCCAGATCCTGTCCAGGACAGTTGGTCAGGGACAGCCATCACCAGGGAGTGTTTCCTCTCAATCTTCTGGTCAATGTCGCCTTCTCCTCCACCTCGCTTCTTGACTAGACACTAACCTATGCCTATCCTTACCGATGCATGAGAACTCAGGATCCCTGCTCTACTCTAGGCTCCCTCTCTACTTGTTATTGGTTGGAATGAGACCAGGCTCCTGCAGACCCTCTGCCTTGCAGAGTGGGTATGGGTGGGCACTTTTATTTCTTATGAGCTAGGAGTCAGCAACTATAATCAGGTAAGAAAGAGGACCATCAGGCCATGCTTTGTGCCCTGCTACAGGGTTCTCTAAGCCTTCAGCTATGCCAGGGTATTTGGATCTGACAATTTTAATCTACCATGGACACCCCTGGGCATAGTGTGTGAGTACCTTATGTACAGAGACTGTCTTACTTCTTCATGTTTGCATCTCCAGTACTGGGCACAGAGCTTCCCACCTAATAAGCACTTAAATCTTTTTTAATTCGTTAGTTCATAAACAAAAGACAAATACACAGTGCAGTCCTGTGTAGTCTACTTGTGATTCTGAAATAAGTCCTCATGACAGAAGGGTGTAAAAGGAGCAAGCTGAAGGCGCCGGTAGTCTTACAGTTGTCAGGCTGTCTATTCAATTCAGTTTACTACACGTTAAATTCAAGGCACTAGGCTAGCTTATGGACATACAGGAAGAAAGAAAGAAGCCTTACCTACAGGGGGTTACTTTGTGCCGAGTAAGACAACATGTACACAAATCAGTAAAAAGGCAAGGCAATTTGTGGTTAGCACAATGTCTGGCACACATAGTTTAGGAAATCACTATGACGGCTGAATGGAGGATGGACTGGAGCAAGGAGAGACTGGTGGCAGGGAGATCAACCAGCCAGCTATTTAATAGTCCACATGTGAGGACATGAGGGCAGGACTGCACCAGGGGATAGCATTATCAGAGGAAAGGGTGTACGTTTGAGAGATGTTACAAAGGTAAAACTGACAGGTCTTAGCAAAAGATTGGATAGACACATATGTGTGTCTAGCACATAGTTAACTTCTCTTTGATCTCTTCCTGCCTGCTGAGTGCTTCCCTATTGCCTACAAACATACCCTCAAAAAACCTTTACTTGATTATCCATACTGTCATTCTGTATCTCTCTTGCTGTTTGTGGCTAAACTCCTTGAGAAGGTTGTCTGCAAACTGTCTCCATTTTCTCTCCTCTCACTCTCTTCCTGACTCTATATTCTGGTTTTCCTCATCATCCTTTGATTGAAACTGTTCCCTCCAAAATTATCACTGATCTCTTAATTGCCAGTTCCAGTGACCTTTTCTCAGTCCTCATCCATCTTGACTTTTCTGTAGCCTTTGATACTTTCAGTTACTGTTTTCTTGATGATACTATCTTCTCTAGGTTTTTGGGGACAATACTCTCTCCTGGTTCTCGTCCTGCCTATCTAACTGTTCCTTCCCAGAATCCTTTCTGTATCTCCATACGGGTCATGCCTGTTAATTGTGGATATCCCACACCCATGGGCTCTGTCTTGGACTCACTTCTCTTTTTCCCCTCTGTACTATTCCACTTGGAGGCCCCATTAACTTCCATGGATTTTGTTACCATCTCTGTGCAAATGACTCTCACATCTACTTATCCAGACCTTACTTCTCTGCTGACTTCCATTCTCACATCTCCAAATGCCTATTAGACATCTTAAACTGCATGTTCTGCAGACATCTTAAAATTCAGCATGTCAGAAACTGAACTCATTATCTTTTTCCTGCAAACCCCATTTTTTTCTAAACCTCCCTCTTACTTTCAAGGGTACCACCACTCTCTCAGTCTCCCAGGCTAGCCACTTAGGTGTCATCCTCAGCTCTTTTTCACCTCACATCCCATCTTTTGCTAAGACCTGTCAGTTTTACCTTTGTAACATCTCTCAAACGTACACCCTTTCCTCTGATAATGCTATCCCCTGGTGCAGTTCTGCCCTCATGTCCTCACATGTGGACTATTAAATAGCTGCCTGGTTGATCTCACTGCCACCAGTCTCTCTTTGCTCCAGTCCATCCTCCATTCAGCCATCATAGTGATTTCCTAAAGTGCCGGTCCTATCATATGACTCCCTACTCAATAAATTCCACCGACTTCCTATAACTTCCAAAATCTAATATAAAATCTGTTTGGCATTCAAGCCCTTTCATAACCTAGCCCCTCTCCCCACCTTTCCAATCTTATTTCACTTTGCAGTCCCTCACATACTCTTCAGTCCAGTGACACTGGTCTCCTGGCTGTTCTTCACACAAGAACCACACTCTCCAAGCATTGTCATCAGCTGTTCCTCAGGCCTCATCTCTTCCTCCTGACTTCCTTGACTTCCTTCAAATCCCAGCTAAAATCCCACCTTCCATAGGAAGTCTTTCTCATTCCCTCTCAATTCTAGTACCTTCCATCTGTTGTCTAGTTCCTGTTATTGTGTATGTAGCTTGTTTGTATATAGCTGTGTACATGTTACCTTCCCCATTAGATTGAGAGCCCTTCGAGGGCAGGGGCTGTATTTTGCCTTTCTTTGTATCCCCAGTGTTTAGCAAGGGCCTGATGAAATAGCAAGTGCTTGATAAATGCTCACTGACTGACAAACACTGGAAAACTGGCTTTGTGAGAGCAGGTGTTCATGACTTCTCAACCATCCCAGATTAATTGTGAAGAAAGTCATGCTTCTTACTTAGATATGTTCACCCATGTTTCAGTGGCACTGTGGCAGCTCCAACTGGAGCACATAGAATTATAACTCTGTTTTCACCTTGACTAATGATTGCACGAATCATAGTTTTATGCAGTTGCTTTTTACATCCACTTGAGATTTGATTGAGGAAATGACAATTATAATAGAGCCAGTTGATAAAATTTTATTCTATTAATATATTTGTGCTTTATGAAAACTTTATGAATGTATAATGTTATAGAGAACTTTATGAATGTATAAAACTAATTGAAAGAGGAGGAAAAAGGAAATTTAATACTAAAAGTCCAGGTGGAACTGTTAGCTTACTTAATTTACCTCATTTTGATACTTCAGTGTATCCATCACTTCATCCCTGTTAATGTTCCTGCCACTGATAGAGATTGATTGCATCCCACCCTTGCATTCTTGTCCTTTGGAATTTTTGTCCATGCCTTTCCATGAATCTTCTGTACAGGACCCATTCAGCACACTAGAAGACTTTCTCTGATTCTCTTATTATTTTATGAATACTGGAGAAAATTCTCCTAGAAATCTGGGATCAGTCAAAGGAATTTGGAATATGGATTTGAGTCACCCAGAATGGGCCGGCTTGGATGGATATTGATCTGTATCATTGGCATGAACTCTTGAATTGACAAAATCACAAATCCATCACAAATACAGTGTGACATCCAGGCTGTCCATCCATTTTCCATGATTCTCATTAAATGACTGATCCACATCTTTTTCTAGTCATTCATGTCCTTTGTCTATGCCTTTTACACTGTTTCTAACTCAGTTCATTCCTGGAAATATGCTGTACCCTACTTAAACCCACAATTGTTACATTACTGCCCATTATTACGTTGCCCTTTGGGTTACTGAAATTGTATATCTTCTGAGATTTTGGTGTTAAAGTATTTGTACCAGTTTGCTAGCATTGGGACAATATTAATATTGATTGACTTTGGTGGCAAGGAGCAGTTTAGGACCATTGAAAGCAATACACTCTTTCCCAAATGTAATACAATCTATCTTGCTCTTCGTATGCAGTTATGAACCTAGCTTGCTGTACATCTGTAGCCTGTCCAAGATGTTTATATTGCTATATTAACCCAGTGAGTTTTCTGTCCAAGTGCATTTTGTAATTTAGTTGTTATGCATTTTTCATCCACTTTTTTCTCATGTGGATTACTAACCTGATCTCTTTTAAGTTATACTAATATAGCAACAGCAATAAAAATACCCATTTGTAAAGTGCTCTAAAGTTCACAAAGCATTTTAAACCTTACGGCCCTGTGGGGTAGATCTTGCAAGCAGAATATTTTCCCTATTTTTAAGGTGATACTGAGAGGTGACTTGACCATAGTCACATAACTAGTAAAGGCCTAAGACAGAATTTGAAACCAGGTCTCTTGACTCCAAATCCAGCATTCTGTCTAGTATGTCTACCAAACAGCTTTGGGATCTCATTGAGGAAGCCTTAATATAGGCTATAAATTTAGAGCTGAAAGGTACCATCAACATTAATTTCTCTCTTTAGGGACACACAAAAAAAATATATGTGGAAATTTTTGTGTTTTGCTATTTAACCTTGTTGAACCTTAGCTAAATAGTAATTAGGCAGAACTATAGTTTTGATGATCCACTAAATATGAATAATGGAAAAGCATCACAATCCATCTACCTTTGGAAACTAAAGCCAGAAAAGAAATGTTTTTTTACACTTTACTATTTAGCCAGGATTCAACTAGGTTAAATAGAAAAACATTTAAATAACAAACAGACCTCCTCTACATTTCCTTTTAAGGCTTTAGTTCCTAAAGATAGATATTAATGACTCACAAAATTCAGTTCAACAGAATAAGGATGCAGTAATGAATATTTTCCCCAGAAGTACTCTTATCCCCATGTGTATCCACATTAAACTTACAGTCTTTAGAATGTTAGCATTTTCCATGTTGACTAATTTCAAGATTTCATTATAGCACTATATATTCAACCAGATAGTCAAATTTTCAAGTTCCAAGTTTTATAATTAAAATACTGGCTTATCCCTAAATAGTGCAAACATTATGTCAAGAATAACAATTTTCAAGTATTTAATCTGTCTCAGAGAGCTGATATTCATGATATTTTAAAATCTAGCTCTAAAATTTGCTGTTGAAAGCTGATATCCTGTATACAATGTTATGTTAATGCTCTGTACTTCATTTTGATTCTACAGTTCTTAAACAAACAGCTTGGTTTCATTGCTTATACAAACCAAGTTTGAATAACGAATTCTGTGAAGTGGTCACATGTATTAGAGTTTGCCTTATTTAAAGTTATGTAAAATATGGTCATTGATTCCAACCACCTCACAGGATTCCGTCTTTGCACAAATCAATAGTATGTTCTTCCCCATGTTTTTCTCTATCCTTTGGGTATCAAAATCTCATTTATTTTTCTTAATCAGACCTGTCATTTCACTGGCATAGGGAGTTCTTGGGAAGAATTTCCTCTACCAATACAGAACTATGCCTTCTTTCCAAGTTAGTTTTAAAGTTGCCTGGAGCATTGAGAAGTTAAGTGCCCAGTTACAGAAGTTGCTTGCCCAGGTTAGCCCCTTCCTGTATGTCAGAAGCAAGACTTGGATCCAGGTCCTCCTGAACTTAAGGCAACTCTCTAGCCACATGACTTCTCAGAATTAACATAAATCAAAATGCTTTGAACCAGGGATTGTTATCCTGGGGTCTGCAAACTTTATTTTTTAAAATTTTGATAAGTGCATTTTAATAAAGTTTCCTTAGTAATCTTATGTGTTTTATTTTGTGCATTTAAAAATATTATTCTGAGAAGGAATTGGTAGACTTCTTCAGCCTTACAGACCAAAAAAAAAAAAAAAAGATTAAGAATGGCTGTGATAGGAAAATGGTTTATTTGAACAATAGCTTATTAAAATGACCTACTTAATTTAAGAAAATGATATGTTTTAACCTGGCTGCTTTCCCTCAAAGACTTTTTATTTTTTCCATTTTCCTTTTAAGAAAAAGAGCTTCAGTGGAAATCCCCTTTCTACTTCATCCAAGGAGCAGATCCACAATTTGGACTGATGAAAGCCTGGGTACTTGGTGACTGTAGTAATTGTGGTGATGAATGGGAAGAGGAGATCAGATTAACTGAACAAGCTGTGCAAGCTATTAACAAGCTCAATCCCAAGCCGAAGTTCTTTGTTCTCTGCGGTGACCTTATACATGCTATGCCCGGTAAGACTTAAGAAATTAATGGTGATTTTTCTTCTTTAACTAGTAACATATTTAATATGCAAAAGAAATGGTTGATGAGAACAGAAATCTTTATTCAGCAAGTGTTTTTTGCTTCTTGTGATCATTTCAGCGTTATGGAACATATGAAAATTTGTGTTGGTTTTACATTTAGATTTGGGGGAGATTAATCAGAGTAATTGGGTAAAGCAAGAGTTTTTATAGTTTTTACTAAATATGAATAATTCAAAGGGTCACAGTGTACCCCCTTTCTTTTATTTCCAAAAGGAAAAACTTGAATTGCTCTTAGGTGTCCACGTCTGTAAATGAGATTTTTTTTTTATTGGTTTACTCTCTCCTTTCTTTTCCCACAAGCTTTCTTTATCTCTTTTTTTCTAATCTTTTTCTCTTTTGCTAACCTTTTTATTCTTCTCTGTCCTTTTTTCCATTTGTCCATTTGTTCTGTTTTCCTTACACCACCCTGTTATAGTATTGTGTAGCAACACGCCCTAAAGGTAGCAGCAAAATAAGGTGACTATTACTTAGTGAAGAAATGAAGGACAACTGATGCCAGCCTTGCAGAACTTGGTCCCAGGGTACAGACTTTCAGAAGGATCCTTTCTGCTCTTCACAACAAATACCATCCCCATGGGTCACTTTGGTGTCCTTCATTGGAGTGTGCTATCCCTCCCGGGTGGAAGCCCAGGATCAGGCCCTTCCATAGACCTTCTTCCCTTTCCCCATCCTGTTTTCCTCTTCAGCAGGAACTGGATTGTAGACGAAGTGGACCACCCACTATCTTCCTCTTCAGTCTGTAATTGTTTTTGTCTTGGCTCAAAAAATTCCTAGTTGTAGCTTTGGCTACAGACAGTGCCCGTATCAGCAACTGCCTTTTAGTTTTTGGTGCCTTTCAGCTTAATGAGGAAGAGGGGAGGGAAGGAAGGAGAAGAGAAGAGGCATTTATTAAAGCAATTAGCATTTACTAAGCATCTCCTAGGTGCCAGGCACTGCGCTAATAAGCATTTTTACAAATATAACTCATTTGACCCTCACAGTGACCTAGCTATTGATTATGATCCCCATTTTACAGTTGAGGCAAGTAGAGGTTAAAAAACATGCCCAGGGTCACACCGGCTATATTTGGGCGCTTTATCAACTACAAAATAATTTAAGGATTAGAATTTGAAAAATCAGAATCAGAGTAGCAAGGGCTCTGGATCACCTTCTATGGTGAGACCTTAGATTCATCCATTTCTGCTAAAAATTCTTACTACTCTGAAAGCTACAATTAAAACGTTATACCTCAAGTGTCCTATTTAGAGATAGGAGAATCAAGTGAAAGTCCTTGTAAGCATTATAGCTATGTACAGCCTATGAGAAGGATTACTGGGATTATTATTCTATCTTACAAATAAGGAGCTAGACCCAGAGAAGTTAAATAGCTTGTCCATGGTTCTGCAAACAGTGCTCTTTGTACTCTAATATGCTGTGTCAAAGTCCTCTTTGTATTCTGAATTGATGACATAGACTCCATCAAAACTTGTGCAATTACTTCTCGGAGCCTGTTTCCTCATACTACACAGAATTCTGACTGTCCTACTGCATTTACCATCTTAGCTAGAAATTCTGAGTCTTGCAAATGTTTGACTTCGATTCACATCAGTTCATTTCAACCCAACAAGCATTTATTGTATGCCTGCTGCATTTGAGAGATTTTTAAGAGTTGGTGATGCAAAGACAAAAATCCAATATGCCTTACACTCAAGGAGTTAACATTCTAAAATGACTTTCCATGTAATTTGGTTTATAAACATAAAGCTAATTTCTTTTCCTAAGGATTTTTAGAAAAAAAAATTTCATGGGTTTCCAGGCCTTTCTCAGATTAGAAACCTCAAATTATATATAGTTGTAAAGAAACTTCAGTAGCCAGCACTCTAATAGTAGCTGCAGGAAGGGAAGAAAAAAGAAAAAAACTGTACAAAAGGAGACACTCAAAAAGCACAGCAACGTGAAGCTATTGTTGCTTACTGTAAATAGGTCCTGATAATGATACATTACAATGTATTACACAACAATTTATTTTCCAAATGATGACCCTGAATTATCAAAAAGTTTTGTTTTTTACAGAGGTAAATCTTAAGTAATTCAGGAAGATTCCTGCTAGTCAAAATTGCTTATCCACTGAGGTTTCCAGAAAATTGGAGTTTAACCACACTGTAGGAGAGATTGAGCATGACCAAAATATCTGGAAAACTCAATAACTGGTTCCAAGTTATCTCTGAATTAAGTAGTTTCTTTTTTATTTTATTTTATTTATTTATTTGTAATGTTCTACAATCACTATCATAAAACTTAGATCTCTACTCCCTCCCTCCCTAAGACAGCATGCATTTCTATATAGGATCTATACATACTTTCCTATTGAATCCATTTTCACTACAGTCATGCTGTGTAGATAAACTAAGATACATGGAAGAAATCATATAACAGATCAAAACATAATACACACACACACACGCAAATGATTTGCTACATTCTGCGATTGAATTCCATAGTTCTTTCTGTGAGTGTGAAAGGCATTTTGCCTTAGAAGACCATTGAAATTTTTTTTTAAGTTCTTGCATTGTTACGAAGTTCCAAGTCTACCAGAAAAAAACTCTCGCACACTGTGGTTGTTGCTGTGCACAGAGTTCTCCTGATTCTACTCCTTTCACTCAGCATCAGATCATGTAAGTCCTTCCAGGCCTCTCTGAAGTCTTCTTTCTCATCATTTCTTATGGTAAAATAGTATTCCATTACATTCATATACCATAATTTATTCAGCCATTCTCCAGTTGATGGGCATCCCCTTGATTTCCAGTTTTTGGCAACTACAAAGAGTGCTGCTATAAATATTTTTGTACATGTGGGACCCTTTCGCATTTTTACGATCCCTTGGGAATACAGTGCTAGAAGCAATATTGCTGGGTCAAAGGGTATGCACATTTTTGTAGCCCTTTGGGCATGGTTCCAAACCGTTCTCCAGAAGGGTTGGATGAGGTCACAGCTCCACCAACAATGAATTAGTGTTCCAACTCTACCACATCTTCTCCAACATTTATCATTTTCCTGTTCTTTCATGTTTGCCAATGTGATAGGTGTGATGTGTTACTTGAGAGCTGTTTTGATTTGCATCTCTCTAATCAAAAGTGATTTAGAGCATTTTTTCATATGATTATAGATATCTTTAATTTCTTCCTCCGAAAATTGCCTGTTCTTATCCTTTGACCATTTATCAATTGGAGAATGACTTGTATTGTTGTACATTTGACTCAGTTCTCTATATATTCCAGAAATGAGGCCTTTATCCCTGAGATTAGCTGTAAAAATTCTTTCCCAATTTACTACATCCCTCCAAATTTTGGTTACATTGGGTTCGGTTGTGCAAAAACTTTTCAGTTTAATGTAATCAAAATTATCCATCTTGCATTTCATAATGCTTTCTATCTCTTCTTTAGTCAAAAATTCTTCCCTTCTCCGTAAATCTGATATATACACTATTCCTTGCTCCTCCAGTTTGTCCATGGTATCAATCTTTATACCTAGTATACCCATTTGGACTTTGTTCTTGTGTACGGTGTCAGGCATGGGTATATACCTAGTTTCCGCCACACTGTTATCCAGTTTTCCCAGCAGTTTTTGTTGAACAGTGAGTTCTTATCCCAGAAGCTGGAGTCCTTGGGTTATCAAACAGGAGGTTGCTATTCCTTGCCTACTGTGTCTTGAGTGTCTACTCTATTCCACTTGTCTACCCTTCTGTTTCTTAGCCAGTACCAAGTGGTTTTGACAATTCCTGCTTTATAATACAATTTGAGGTCTGGTAGTGCTAGGCCACCTTTCCTAGCATTTCTTTTCATTAGTCCCTTTGATATTCTGGACCTTTTGTTTTCCAGATGAATTTTGATATTATTTTATCCAGCTCTAGAAAATAATTATGTGATAGTTTAATTGATATGGCACTAAATAAGTAAATTAATTTAGGTAGAATTATCATTTTTATTATATTAGCTTGGCCTACCCATGAGCAACTGATGTTTTTCCACTTACTTAGATCTGACTTCATTTGTGCAAAAAGCATCTTGTTATTGTGTTCATATAGTCCCTGGGTTTGTTTTGGCAGGTAAACTCCCAAGTATTTTATAGTGTCTTCCCTAGCTTTAAATGGGATTTCTCTTTCTATCTCTTGCTGTTGGACTTTGTTGCTTATATATAGGAATACAGAAGATTTGTGTGGGTTTATTTTGTAACCTGCAACTTTGCCAAA
>CM053769.1:72349980-72369165 GCA_028658325.1 Potorous gilbertii
TCTCCTCTTTCTCTATTTTATTTATGTAGGCATTCAAAGATATAAAACTTCCCCCAAGAACTGCTTTTGCAGTATCCCACAAGATTTGGTAGGTTGTCTCATTATTGTCATTCTCTTGAATGAAGTTGTTGATTGTTTCTGTGATTTGTTGTTTAACCCACTCCTTCTTTAGGATTAGATTATTTAGTTTCCAATTGACTTTTGGTTTTTCTTTCCATGATCTTTCATTACATATAATTTTTATTGCATTATGATCTGAGAAGGATGCATTGATTATCTCTGCCTTTCTGCACTGGATTGTGAGGTTTTTATGTCCTAGTACATGGTCAGTTTTTGTATATGTGCCATGTACAGCTGAGAAAAAGGTGTATTCCTTTCTATTCATTCAGTTTTCTCCAGAGATCTATCATGTCTACCTTATCCAGAGTTTTATTTACCTCTTTAATCTCTTTCTTGTTTATTTTGAGGTTAGATTTATCAAGTTCAGAGAGGAGGGAGGTTGAGGTCCCCCACTAGTATAGTTTTGCTGTCAATTTCTTCCTTCAATTCCCCCAACCTCTCCTCTAAGAATTTGGATGCTATACCACTTGATGCATACACGTTTAGTAATGATATTGCTTCATTATCTATGGTGCCTTTTAGCAGGATATAGTTTCCATCCTTATCTCTTTTGATTAGATCTATTTCTGCTTTTGCTTTGTCTGAGATTAGGATTGCTACTCCTGCGTTTCTTACATTAACTGAAGCACAATATATTTTGCTCCAACCTTTGACCTTTATCCTGTGTATATCCCCCCATTTCAAATGTGTTTCTTGTAAACAACATATTGTTGGATTATGGCTTTTAATCCATTCTGCTATCCGTCTCCATTTTATAGGAGAGTTCATTCCATTCACATTCACAGTTATGATTACAATCTGTGTATTTCCCTCCATCCTCTTTCCCACCATTTGTGCTTTTAGCTCTCCCATCTCCCCTCCCCTCCTCAGTAGTTTTCACTTTTCACCACCACCTCCTGCAGCCTTCCCTTCCTTCTTTTAGCGCCCCCTCCCTTTTACTCCCCTTTACCCTTGCTGCTTCTTCCCTCCCTTTTATCTTCCCTCCCCTTTCTTCCCCCTTCCCCTCCTACTGCCTATAGAGCTAGTTAGGATTATATACTTAAGTTTATTGTTCCCTCCTTGAACCAAATCAGATGAGAGTACCTCTCAAACAATGCTCATCTCCCTTCCCTCTTTCCCTGTACTATAATTTTGTACTTCTTCCTGTGATGTAATTTACCATTTTCTGCTTCCTCCTTTTCACACCTGTTACAGTCCCTTCGCATACTTAAATCATATTTTTAACATCATTTACTTTATACCCATTCCCTCTATGTGTATCCCTTTTATATTGCATAATACATGCACAATTCTCAAGATTAATAGGTATCATCTTCCCTTTAGGGAGGTAAACAGTTTGCCCAAATTGAGTAACAAGTTGTTCCCTCCCCCTTCTGTTTACCTTTTTATGATTCTCTTGAGACCTGCATTTGAAGATCAAATTTTCTATTAAGTTCTGGCGTTTTTGTCAGGAAGGTCTGGAAATCCCTTACTTTGTTGAATGACCATCTCCTTGCCCAAAATGTTGTGCTGAACTTTGCTGGGTAGTTGATCCTTGGTTGTAGTCCCAACTCCTTTGCCTTATGGAATATTGGATTCCAGTTCCTTTGATCCAAGCTGCAAGGTCCTGTGTGATCCTGACTGTAGCTCCTAGAATTTGAATGGTTTCTTTCTGGCTGCCTATAGTATTTTCTCCTTTACTTGATAGTTCTGGAATTTGGCTACAATATTTCTTGGGGTTTTGAGTTTGGGATCCCTTTCGGGAGGTGAACGGTGGATTCTTTCGATGTCTATTTTGCCCTCTGGATCTAACATTTCTGGGCAGTTTTCCTTGATAATTCCCTGGAAGATGTTGTCCAGACACTTTTCTTCATTGTGGCTTTCTGGCAGGCCAATAATTCTTAAATTTTCTCTCCTGGATCTGTTTTCCAGGTCAGTTGTTTTCCAATGAGATATTTTACATTTTCTTCTATCTTTTTATTCTTTAGATTTTGTTTGACAGGTTCTTGCTGTCTCATACAGTCGTTAGTTTCTACTTGCCCAATTCTAATCTTTATCAAATTGTTTTCTTCAGTTAACTTTTGCATCTCCTTTTCCATTTGTCCAATTTTTCCTTTTAAGGAGTTATTTGCTTCAATTAATTTTTGTACTTCCTTTTCCATTTGTCCAATTTTCCCAGTTAGGTTTTGTGCTTCCTTTTCCATCTGTCAGATTTTTCCTTTTAAGAAGTTATTATCTCCAGCTAATTTTTGCACTTCCTTTTCCATTTGTTCAATTTTCCTTTTCAAAGTGATGTTCTCATCTGTGAATTCTTTTTTTATACTTTTAAAATCATTGGCCAGGTTTTCTTCTATTTCCTTCTTCAGCTGTTCCAAGAGAGCTGTTTGTGCATATGAGCAGTTCATAGTCTCTTCTGAAGTTTCAGATGGAAGTACAGTCTCACCACTGTCCTCTTTGGTATTTGTGTTTTGGTCTTTATCCCCATAGAAAGATTCTATGGCTTTTTTCTCCTTTCTTTGCTTTTTCTTGTTCATGATGGTGATTGTGTGTTGTGGCTTCTGATTCTTTCAGTTAGAAGCTGCAGAACTTGGTGTTGAGCTGACTTGTGTGAAAAAGCTAAGAGCAGGTTTTTGTTTTGTGTTTCCCCATCAACCCCTGGGGTTAGCTTATTAAGTGTGGAGGAGGGGTGGTCTGGTCACAGGAGATCTCAGCTGAACTGAGGCAAAGGCAAGCTCAAGGGATGGTGATCTCAGTTGCCCTATTGTCTTCCTGTTTCTGCTGGAGTTCTGAGGCACACCTAGATCCTAGTGCAAGTTTCCTCTGCCCTGTGTCCCCTTTCCTTCCCATTTGCCTCCACTGCAGTAGGAGTAATCCCACTTAGCTGTTTTCCTAGCCTCAGGTGTTGTGAGACTCTCTGCCCCCTCTGCTGTTCCTGCTGATCCAGGATTTTTCTGGGGAAATACTTCATGGTTCTTTCCGAGTCATCAAGGGGAGAGGCGAGAGCATTTACTGATCACTCTGCCATCCTGGCTCCCGGAAGTTCAAGTAGGTGACTTACAGACGTTTAATCTGTGGGCTGAAAGTCTCAGGAGCTGCTGCACTGATATCCAGTGCTCAGTGGCTGTTACTCCCTGAGCTCTGCTGGTCTCACCCTGGGCTGCAGCTCTGCTGGTTTCGCCTACTGCTGTCTCAGGTTTCCCGGGGCCTGCTGCTCCACTGCGCTGGATGGGCTGTACTGTGGACTCACCCCAGTGGAACAGATCCTTCCTGTGGACCTTCCAGTCTGTCCTGGTCTGTCTCCTATTGGATTCTGCATCTCCAAAATTTGGTCAGATTCTCTTTTTAGAGGTATCAGAAGGAATTTGTCTAAGAGTTTAGGTGAGTCATTGCTCTCACTCCACCATCTTGGCTCTGGCCCCTTAAGTAGTTTCTTTAAGTCTTGGTGGAATCTAGTTCATTACCAAGCAGGATAGTTCCCTCAGAAATGCATTATGACATCCTTTGTTCTTTGCTTGGTTGATGATTTAAGGAAGATGCAGTGCTTAGCATTTTTCTGTCCTTGTTAAAAAAAAAAATCTGTGTAATATATTTCCAAGGATGATCATATAAAATGTTCTTATAGGTGTTTACTAGCTTGTCCGAGATTATATTAATGTATTCTGGTGTATCATTTCAGAATGGGAATTTTTTTAAGGCTTTCCATGAAATGACATTGTCTCTTTAATCCAATTTACTGAGCAAGTAAATTGCAAAATGTATTTGCAGGTCATCACAGATCACTTTTGTCAATTATTTCCCAAATTGCACCTAGAAATTTTTGAACATTTGTCGTACTGTTATCATGCAAGTACACAGTGTTATACGAACGGAATCAATGTGAATGTGCAGTTTTCTGTTTTGAAAGTTTGTACTTGTAGCATTTTATAAGAATTAGTGAATGACCTTTTAAAATATTTTAGTTTGAAATTAAATGTAAAGTTTTGAAAATAAACTAATCCATCCTTTAATATCCAACAAGGGAAAATGAGAATGCTGGGCAGGCATTGTAAAACTGTGCTTTATTTATTACTTTGCATAATGTCAGTAATTGTTAATCATTTTAGTAGCAAACATCAATGCAGATTTTATACCCTGCAAATGACATTATCTCAGTGTAAAAAACTTAAAGTTCAAAATGAATAAAATTTGTTTTATGGTAATGATGTTTATTATTTAAAGTTTATATTCTTTCCATTATAAATACTGACAATAAAATTTCTTTTAATAAAAATGAAAGAGATGGACCAAATAATCAGATAATTCCTAAAGTCCTCTAACTGTAAATGAGTCTTAAGTAAGCCTCAAAGTAAGATTCTTCTCCTGCATTTTCTTTATTGGGGACCTTTATTTCATTTCATTATTTCATTATGAAATAGATATTCTAATTCACTACGGTTTGTGAGATATGCCAGTATTTTCAAAAACATATAGAGGACAAAATAGATATTAAATAATAAGTAAAAATTACCAAAATATTGAAGCGCAGTGGATTTTAATCTCTGTCTCTTAAGCCCAGCTTTACTTTTCAAAAACACACTTAAATTTGAAGCATTGACCTACTTATTGTGTTTGGGAGCCTTACTAATTTTAAACAAAGACAGACATATGAGAGCTACTGATAAAATTTGAACATGAGCTTTTTCATTGAGCCCTAATAATGCTCTTGGGTAATATTACAGATATACTCTTTAGTAAAACCTTATATTTGAAATCTAAGTTTGCTGAAAAATCAGGAGAAATTCATATGTTTTTAGAAATTGGAGAATCATTTAAGTAGTGAATTTCTCTCATGAAACTGTAACATGATTTGATCTTCAAAGTTACAATTTAGTATACAGCTTTCATGAATGTATCAGTTTTATATGTAAAACAAGACACAGTGGTTAATGTTACCTAGGACTTGTTTATGTTGAATTTAGCGGGGTTTATGGAAGTTTTTTTTGTCTTTTGTAAGTTCAGTGTTAAAGTTGTTTTCATCTGTTAAAGAGCATGGTGTTAGAGGGCAGAACCAAGATGTGAGAGTAAAGGCAGGGAATTGCCTAAGCTCTCCCTAAATCCTCCTCCAAACACCATAAAAAATAATGCCTCAAAACAAATTCTGGAGCAGCAGAACCAGCAAATGGAGAAGGTGAAACAGGTTTCCAGCCCAAGAAAACTTAGAAGGTTAACAGGAAAGGTCTGTCTCACTGGACTGAGGGTGGAAGGTAGTCCAGCTCAGGCCACGTCCTCCTCCAACCCGATCCCTCCACAGGTCAGCTGCTAAACCTCACCACACAGCTCAAACAACAACCATGCCCCAGTGCAAGATAGTAGCAAAGCTTTGGGAGCAACTGAATTAGCAACAGCAGCTTCTGAAGCTATCAGTCCCCAGACAGTAAGGAGTTCGGACAACTGGCCAAAAGGAAATTACAGGAGATCCTTTACTGACTGTTACACTAACCACATGTGATTCTAGGTTGCAATCCCAGGGTGAGAAGAAGGACTAGGAAGAGCAAAGACCCTGGTTACAGTTCCAGGACAGAAAAGAGTGCTTGTGATCACTCACAGACAAGAGTTTAGGCCAAGAGAGAAATGATCACATCTGTCTTTATATGATGCCACCTTGGAAGAACTGAAATGTACAGGCCTGAGAACTAGCTTTGAACACAGTAGCATGAAAAACTTGAAGATGGGGACAGTGCTCCCCACTCTGTCCTTGGAGCAGACTTCAACTTTAACATGAAGTTAAAAGTCAAGAAAAAGCCTGGAAAAATGAGCTAACATTAAAAAGAGAACCCAACCATAAAAAGTTACTGTGGTGACCAGAAAGATCACACAAACTCAGTAGAAGGCAGTGAGATCAAAGCAGCTACATGCAAAGTCTCAAAGAAAAAATGCAAATTAGTCTCAGGCCCTGGAAGAGCTCAAAAAACCAAATAAGAGAGGCAGAGGGAATATGGGAAAAAGAAATGAAATATGAGTCAACAGTTTAGTAAAGGAGGCACAAACAGTACTGAAGAAAATAAGACCTTAAAACAAAATCAGAATAAACCAAATGTTAAAAGAGGCACAATAATCCAATGAAAAGAATTCCTTAAAAAGTAGTATTAGCCAAATGGAAAAGGAGGTGCAAACTCTCACTGAAGAAAATAATTCTTTAAAAATTAGAACTAGGCAAGTGGGAACTAATGGTTCCATAAGATATGATGAAACAATAAAACAAAATCAGAGGAAGAAAAAAATAGAAGAAAATGTGAAATATCACACCGGAAAAAACAATTGACCTGGAAAATAGATTGAAAATAGATAATTTAAGAATTATTGGACTACCTGAAAGCCATGAGCAAAATAGAGAGCCTAGACATCATTATTTCAAGAAATTATCAAGGAAAACTGCCCTAATATCCTAGAACCAGAGGGTAAAATAGAAATTGAAAGATTCCATCAATCACCTCCTGAAAGAAATCTCAAAACGAAAATTCCCAGGAATATTGTAGCTAACTTACAAAACTCCCAGGTCAAGGAGAATATATAGCAGGCAGCTTGAGTGACACAGTTCATATGTCAGGAGCCCATAATTAAGATAACGCAAGATTTAGCAGCTTCTACATTTAAAGATTGGAGGGCTTGGAATATGATATTCCAGAAGCCAAAGGATAGCTCTTTTACAACCAAATGTCATTTACCTATCAAAACTGAATATATTCCTTCAGGGGAAAAAAATAAATATTTAATGAAATAGAGAACTTTCAAACATTCCTTTTGAAAAGACCAGAGTTGAATAGAACATTTGACATTCAAACACAGGACTCAAGAGAAGTACAAAAAGATAAAGAGAAAAGAGAAGTCATAAGGGATTAAACTTAAACCGTTTACATTCCTACATAGGAAGATGATACTTGTAATTCCTAAGTAGTTTTTCTTTTGTTAGGACAGTTAAAAGGAGTGTAGATAGTGTATATAGAGAGCATAGTATATAGTATATAGTTAGTTGACTATGATGAGAAATATGAAAGAAAAGGAAAATGATCAGTGTTGGAGGGGTTATGGGAAAATTGGGATAGTAATGCACGTTTGGTGGAGTTCTGAACTGATCCAAACATTCTGGAGGGAAATTTGGAACTATGCCCAAAGGTTAAACAACTGTGTAAAACCTTGGATCCAACAGTAGCACTACTGAGTCTATATCCCAAAGACATTTAAAAATTATAAAAAAGGAAAATTACCTATTTATACAAAATATTTATGGCAGCTCTTTTTGTGGTAGTAAAGAATTGGAAATCGAGGGAATATTCATCAATTGGAAAATGATTCAACAAGTTATGGTATATGAATATGATGGAATACTATTGCACTGTGAGAAATGATGAGCATCAAGCTTTCAGAAAAACCTGGATTTATTACATGAACTGCTACAAAGTGAAGTGAGCAGAACCCGGAGAACATTGTACATAATTAACTCTAGTATTGTATGATGTTCAATTGTGAATGACTTAATTATTCTGTTCAATAGAATTCCACAGGGAGTCATGAAAAATATCATCTACCTCCAGAAAAGAGCTAGTGGATTATGAGTGTAAGTCAAAGAATACTGTTTCACTCATGTTTCTTTTTTCTTTTGGAAGGGCTTTTACCGCATGACCAGTGTGGAAATTTATTTTGCAAAATTGCATGTAACCTGTATCTAATTGCTTGCCATTTCAATGAGGGGAGAAGAGAGGGAAGGAAGAGAATTTGAAACTGAAATTTTTAAAAAAACATGTTAAAATTATTTTTACATGTGAGTGTAAAAAATACATTATTATATAGTCTAAAAAAATACAATGACCAACATTATCCTAAAAGGATTCATGATGAACCATGCTGTCCATCTCCAGATAGAGGGATGATAGATTCAGAGTGAAGACTGAAGCACATTTTCTTCTATCTTTGATAGTCTTCTTTCTTGCTTTTTTTGGGGAGGAAGAGAAGAAGCATGGCTAATGTGTTCATTTGTATCGCATGACTATATATATTTGTAATGGTTTCTGTTTTTCTTGACTTCTCAATAAGTGAAGGAGAGGAAGAGAACTTAGAATTGAAAATAAAATTGAAATAAAAACTAAAAAAGCTCAATAATTTAACTATTAGTTACACTTTAAAATAATCTTGTGAACATATACTCAAAGCCACACTTGATCTTTATATTACAGACCTTTTAAATTTATTTATTTAACAATCTAGTGAAAACAGACATTGTTTTTCCTACAAACTGTGGGAAGGGTCACCATCTTTTACTGCATTCTGTCCCTTCCCACATGCCCTTATCCTCTGCATCTCACAACAATTCTTAGACCATCACAGGTACCTATCACTTTTTGCTCTTGGTATCTGGGAAAAAGGGCCAGTACTCTTTTGGTAGCAAAATGCTTCAATGTCCCACTGACCCTGCTGTGCCCCCTGGTCAGGTGATGGAGTACTGCTGCTCTATCGGGCTTTTTCAGCCACAGGCAACCATGTTCCTTCCTGGGCCTCCCTGTTGTCCCCTTCTCTTGAAGTTCTCAGACAGGGCCAGTGTCCTGCTGAAACCTCTCCAGAGCCATAGATTTAGAGGAGTTTTTATTTCTCCTCCGGCTTTGCAAGGTAACATAATGAAGTTGCACCAGTGTTATATTTGGAGTCAGACTTAGATTCACAACCTGGTCCTGCCGCTTAGTATCTGTATGACTGAGCAAATCATTTAAGTTTTCTGAATCCTCCATTTCCTCAGCTTTCAAATGAGGGGCTTGGAGTAGATAACCTTAAAGGACCCTTCTGTGTCTAAATCTGTGGTCCTATGACAATGAATGCAGCATAGTGATTATATATATTATTTCATATTTTTATTGTAAGTCTGAGGTTTATGTGTTCTTATAAAATAATTACAGCAAATTCTTAATGTTATTTGAATAAAATATCTACTAAGAAAATTGTTTGTATATACTGTTTTATGAAAGATATAGCGTATGAAATTTTTTGTATTTAAAAAGAGAAGTATCATTACATAATATTTGGAAACCAGTGTCCTAATAAGAATTTTTGCTTCTACCTTCTTCTCCTCCCCATTTAAATATTCCCTTTATAGTGTTATTGAAGTAAACTTTCTTCAGTCTAGATCAATCTATGTCACTTTTGAGCTAAAATCTATAGTTACTTCATGTTGCCTTCCAAATAAAATTCAGACTTCTTAGCCTGGTATTACTGGCTCTCCACTATCAGGTGCCACCTTCTCATAATGACCTTTCTTCTTACTCCCCTCCGCATACACTGAGCATTCTCTAGTCAAACTCTTGTCAGTCTGTCCCCAAAACTTGGATGTGTTCTCTAGCATCTTTTTCTTTATCCACCTTCTTCCTTCCCCAGTGAGCTCAGTGACTCACATACTGTCAGGGCTAGAGTTCAGGAGAGAGATTAGTGCTAGACATAAAGAGCTGCGTACAACTGGTTATTGAACCCAGGAGAACTCCTGAGATCACCAAGGAAGAGAGTGTAGAAAGAGATGAGAGTTTTGGCGCAGACCAACATTTAGTGGATAAGATGAAGATGTTGATCCAGCAAAGCACAATGAGAAGAATAAGCAGACAAGTAGGAAGGGAACCAGGGCAAGCAGCATCACTGCAGCTAAGGAAGGAGAATACCGAGTAGTAACTGTCAAAAACTCCAAAAACTTCGTCTAAACATTGCTAACATTGATATGATACCTACTATGTCCCAGGCACCATACTAAGTGTTTTACAAATACTATCTCATTTGATTCTCACAACAACTCTGTGACATTATTATGTGTAATATTATGTGCATTTTACAGATGAGAAAACCTAGAAAGGCAGAGTGACTTGCCCAGATTCCCACAGCTACTAAGTGTCTGAGGCCAGTTTTGAACTTAGGTCTTCCTGACTCCAGACGTGGTACTCTATCCACTTGAGGCCAGTTTTGAACTTAGGTCTTCCTGACTCCAGACGTGGTACTCTATCCACCACGCCATCGATTGGTAATTATGTAAAAATTATTGGGTTTTAGAGTAGAAGGAGATTATATGTAGTACATTGTTTCTTTAATGATCCTTCCTACCATTAAGACTCCAATCCATTACTTTTATTGATATTTGGAACATGGAGATGAATGCATTCATTAAGTGCCTTCCAGGCACTGTGCTACTAAACTAAACATTGGGAGTACAAATACAAAAACAAGACATTCTCTACCCTCAAAAAACTTATGTTCTAACAGGGATATACAATGCATATAATGGAATGGTGACCAGGGAATACAATGTTTAGAGTCACTGGGATGGGGAATTGTTCAGTAGGGCAATCAATTGGTATGCCCTTTCCAGGAGTGATAGTGGTAGGGTAGTAGAGTGGGGGAAATAGCAGGGTGGATGACTAGACAGTAGGGATGGACAGACCGATCAGATGTGCATGGCCTGGTCTAGTGCTCTGGATTGTTTTAATTCTTGCATTGTGAAAAGCACAAGTCACCATTTCATTTTGTGATTTTCCACAGAGCAGACTCTCTGGTAGGGCTGAGCACTGTTTTTAGATTTTTATTATCTTGGTTGCATTTTTCATTTTATGTACTGTTGTCATTCAAGTGACAGAATAGAATGGAAATGCTTTTGTAAATATTGCAATCTGAGTTTTGCTTTAAAAAATATCCTTTTAGTCCAGGTTTATCACAACCACACTATAATTAACCATAGCCTCTTAATTCTGTGTTTGGTGGTAAATTTCCTTAATTCTTGACCTCAAATGAGAAATTCCAAAATTTAAATTAATCTACTTCCTTTTTGATACAAAAGAAGGTTTTATAAATGAAGTGTGTTACTTGAACTACTATTAGTTTCTTCACATGGGGGCTGTCAGAAGAGACAGGTGATGTGCAGAATGAAGAGCAGGTCACCTAGGATGCAATCAGGTGAAATGCCTGGATGTGTTACCACTCCATATCCATTACAAATGCTGTTAAAGTAGCTGAGTAATCAGTGACAATGCCTTCATAGACTGATGCTGATTAAAAGTGGTTTGAACTAATTTACCTAATATTACTAATTAGGAAACCCAGAATATTACTTGAAAAGTTGTTTTGATTAGGTATGTGATCAGAAATAATATTTTTGCGAAGTTATTATTTTTTACGGAAATTTTTCTGTTCTTTCCTCTGAATCCTTGCTGTTGGTTTCCAGTGTTTGAATCATGAACTAGAAAATTGAAAATTGATCATTTAGAGTTTGAGAGAGAAGGTATCATTGCCCAGATGGCTCTGTTTTCTACCCCTGGCCATGGCCTTCTTCCTCTTTGTTGTCATGCTGTAATTCCCCTACTTTTTGTGGGCAGGTAGAAGAGAATCATGGTAATCTTAGATTTTTTCCCCTCCCTCCCCCCCTTCCCCATCTGCCTACTCTCTCCCTGAGAGGGCATATAGTTTTATGTAGATTTTACACGTACATTCCCATTAAATACATTTTCACCTTAGTCATGTTGCATAGAAGAATTAAAATAAATGGGAGAAATCATAAAACAAACCAAAACATAAAGAAAGTGATCTGCTTCATTCTTCAGTCGAATTCCATAGTTCTTTCTCTGGATATGGAAGGCATTTTGCCACTGGGAATTATTTAAGTCCTTATATTGCAACGAAGTACTAAGTCCACCGGAAAAATTCCTTGCACATTGTGGTTATGGTTGTATATAAAGTACTCCTGGTTCTGCTCCTTTCACTCACCATCAGTTCATATAAGTCTTTCCAGGCTTCTCTGAAGTCTTCCTGTTCATCATTTCTTGTTGCACAATAGTGTTCCATTACATTCACATACCACAACTTGTTCAGCCATTCCCCAATTGATGGGCATCCCCTTGATTTCCAGTTTTTGGCCACCACAAAGGGTGCTGCTATAAATATTTTGTACATGTGGGACCCTTTCCCATTTCTACAATCCCTTTGGGATACAGTGCTAGAAGCAATATTGCTGGGTCAAAGGCATGTTTTTGTAGCCCTTTGGGCATAGTTCCAAGTTGCTCTCCAGAATGGTTGGATCAACTCATACGTCCTATCTTAACTGATGAAAATATGCAAGTCTCCTTTCCTCTATTCTACTTTTTACTCTAAACACTCATTTCCTGGGAATGGCACACTGTACCTTCTTGATGAGCCAGTTTTCTACTAGTAAGTGGAAAAATTAAAAAGGTTCATGATTCCAAAGAGGTTAAATTACCAGGTAATTGGTCAAATGATAGAATGTGTAATAAAAATAAATAAAGAGATTGGAAAATGGAACTCATTTAAATGCTAAAACTGCTGAGAACACACATTTCTATAGAGAACTGGAATTTAGCCCATTTAGCTTGTTAATTCTTTTTTCCTACTTCCTAAGGAGTTTGTCAATAACTATAGTAGGCCCTATAAATTACATTTTATTTGAGTTGCATTATAAATCGATTATCTCCTTGCTTTTCTATAAGCCATTTATTGTGTACTAATGCATATAGAGCATGCTGTGGCAGCCACATGGTGCCCTTGTGCTCACAGTACAAGACCTAGCGTGGCTGGGGGGCCCTGGCCCAAATCTGTCTCAGTTTCTTCAGCTCTAAAATGAAGACAATAACCATACCTACCTCCCAGGCTTGTCGTGAGGATTAAATGAGGTAATATTTGTGAAAATGTCTAGCACAGAACCTGGCACAGGAGAGACACTATGCAAATGCTTATTCCCTTATTTTCCCTAATGTGGTTATTATAATCCATATATTTTAGTTTACAAGTAACGTGATTTGAAGAAACTTTGCATTAACTGCTACTTAATAAGGTGGGTTTTTTTTTTAATTCTTATGTGGTATACATTCTTCAGCCTTTCTTTAAAATGTATCATCCTCTGCCCTTCCAGGTAATTAAATCTATTTAACGAATTATAGCTTGAATTAGGTGGGTAATGGAACAACTATGACAATAAATTAATTGCAAAAGAAAAACCTTCTGATAGCTCCTGCTCTAATAAGCTATAGCTGTTAGAGGCTAAATGAAATGAATCTTGTCTAATAATGTGCATAATTGAAAAAACTGCAGAATCTGATTAAGCCCAATCTGTTAGTAATGTGATAACGGATCAGCAAGTTAGTAATGTTCATGCTTGCAAAGTTTCAGATCAATGAATTTATATACATATGCTAATTAGGAAGAATAATAAAAAAACATCAAAAATCAGAGTGTTATTGCACTGAAAATTCACTGACTATTTGGGCTAATCTATTTAAATGAAGAAACAAATCATTATACAATTCAGTTCAGTTCAGCAGTTATTTATTTATTAAAATACTGCTAAGTTCAAGGTACCATGTTAGGTACACAAGATACAGAGAAAAAAATTTTAAAGTGCTTTCTTCTTGTTATCATAATTGTAATATTTTGCAACCTAATTGCATCTCCTTTTAACTATTTGATGTACCTCTTGGGTTTTGATGGTGTTTTTTCTTTTTAATTTCTTGATTCCCCTAGATTCAAATGACCTTGAAATTGTGGTCATTTGGGGATGGGAGGCAAGGCAGGGCACTCGAAAATCTTTTAATTAAATAATCTCATCTCAGGCAATACATAACATTTCTGGTGGAATAAAAGTCAAATACATTATTCTTTTCTTTAAAAGTAAAATTTTAAAGTTCCATCTAAGTTAAAGTTATCATATTACAATCCCTGAATGAGCACTCCAAAGTACTCATTTACTCTGTCTCCTTTTCTTCAATACTACACTTAAACAAAACTAAAATAATCTATATTTTTAGACATCCAGAAAGAAAGAGATTGATTTAGGTTATTAGATTGATATGACTCTTCTTATGCTGAAGTCCTACTCTCATGCCTTGTCATGGTGTGACCCTAGGTCCTTGTAGCCTCTGCCAACTAGAACACAACTCCTATCAGGTCTGGGCAGATTGCATAGGCTTTGAAATGCCTCACAGTAACCGGCCTTTTGGCCATACATGTTCCCCGCTTAGTTTGACCACCAGGTGTTTACTGTACATCAGAAAGACGATCTTTCAAGGGATGAAGAAAGAGCAGTAGCGATGGAAGGAGTTCCCACACTGAGGAAATTGAAGGGAAGAGCCTTCATTAAGTGGCTGCCATGTGCTGGGCACTATTTGCAGAATTTACAAACTTATCTTGTTTTATCCTTAGAAAATCCCTGGGAGGCGGGGTCTTATTATGATCCCCTTTCTGCAGCTGAGGAAACTGAGACAGGCAGAGGTTCAATGACTTGTGCAGGATCGAATAGCTGGTATCTAAAGACAGATTTGAATTCACATCTTACCTTTCTCCCTAACTTACTTCACCTACCCCATTACTGTAGAGAACAATACCATCCTCCCAGTACCTCAGGTTTGCAAAGTAGGAGTCATTCTGGACTCCACACTGTCTCACACGTGGGCCCCCCTCCCCCCAATCCAATGTGTTGTCAAAATAACATCTCTGGAATATGCCCCCTTCTCTTTTCTGACACTGCCACCACACTAGTGCAGGCCCTCCCTAACTCATGCCTCGGCTATTGCAATAGCCTGCTTGTAGGTCTGCTTGCTTCAGATCTCTTCCTACTCCAGTCCCTCCATTCAGCCGCCAAAGTGATTTTCCTAAAGCTCAAGTCCAATCATGTCATATAGCCCCAACTTCCCGATCACTCTCCCACTACCATCACCATTCAGTAAACTCCATGGGCTCCCTATTGCCTCCAGGATCCAAAACAAAATGCTGTTTGACATTCACGTTTATCATAATGCAGCCCCCTTCCAGCCTTCCGGTCTTCTTACACCTAACTCCTCACCATGTATTCTTTTATCCAGTGACACTGACCTCCTGGCTGTTCCATGAGCAAGATATTCCATCTTTCCATTCTGAGCATTTCCTCCAACTGTCCTCTGCACCTTGAACAACTCCCTCCTCTGCTTTGACTACTGACCTCTGACCTCTCTGGCTTCCTTTAAATCTCACCCTAAATCTCATCTTATACTAGAAACCTTCCTTAATCCCTCTTTATTCTAGTGCCTTCTCTCTGTTAATTATTAATTTGTCCTATATGTAGTTTGATTTGTATATATTTGTTTGCATGTTGCCTCCCACATTAGAGTATAAGCTGTTTGAAGGCAGGAACTGTCTTTTGCCTCTTTTTGGAATTCCCAATTATAGGCACAGTGCCTAGCACATAGTGTGCTCTATCCACTATGGATAGAAGGGAAAGGGGAAAAAAATCAGTCTCTGCCCTAAAGAAGTTAATATTCTAAAGAGGGATACAATGTACAAACAACTGTGTACATGCAACATAAGCCGTTATTATTCTTTGTCCCTTAGGTTCATTACTATAGGGTTGTTTTTCCTCACTACATCCCCTGAAGTCACCAAAGTCTGTGGATTTTTCCTTTAAAATGTCTCTTGTATCTGTCCTTTCCTTTCCATCCCCCCTGCCCCATCCTAATCCTTATCTGGACCATTGATAATAGTCTCCTAATTCCCCCCTCCCCACATTGTCTTTCAAACAATCCTTGATCCATCTCGTTGGAATAGAGTCACTACCTCCTTTTGCATCATTTTAAAAGTCATTCTTTGTAATTCTCTTTGATTAAAAAAAAAAAGTAAAGAAAAACTTGCAGTGGCTTTCCCATTACTCACAGGAAAATCCTGATTCTTTAACTTGGTGTTAAAAATCCTGATTCTTTAACTTGGTGTTAAAAATCCTCTACAAACTGTCACTCAGCAGCTTTATATGGTTCCGCTGCCCACCACAACCTTGCAGTAAAATGACGGCAGTCAATGTTCCTAAAATATGCTATCCATATTCATTCTTCCCTACTTTATCATGCTATTTCCTGAAATGCCTTCTCCCTTCTTTCCTCTTGTCAAAATTCTACCCTTCCTTCAAGGACCACCTCTTTGCTTCCACCTCCTCCACCAAGTTTTCCTTGCTGATCACATTTTTTCAGTAGTTTTATAACATTTATCATTAACTATTCTAGTCATTTATCATGTAGAATATGCTGTGTTATATTATCAGTCATCTTTTTATGTGCAAGTCCTGTCTCCCCCAATGAGACTGAAACCATCTTGAGGACAGGGACTGCATCTTAGCTTTTCAGCACTCTTCCCTACATGTGATTATAGGTGCTCAGTAAATGTTTATTGGTGATGATGATCCACTCTCCCTGGTGCTTATTTCACAACATACTTTGCTTTGGAAACAGCTGCAACAGCCTGAGATAGAAGGTGAAAAAGGATTTCTTTTTTCTTTCTCTAGAGCTACAGAAAAGAGTAGAAATATTTATTCAGAGCGTTCTGAATACTCGCTGCATAAAATAATAGTTCACAGGAGTCCAGCAGACTCTCCTGTACTTAAAAAGGGAAAAGAACCCTCAGCTTCATTGACTTAAATCTAAATTCAAAACCAATTTCCTCTTCACTTCTCCTTTATTCACAGTTTGCTTTGTCTCGAGCCAGCCCTAATCTAATAAACTATTGAAAATCAGTATTATAAAAACTTTTAAAATGTGAACTTAATAACTACTAACAAAAAACAATCGTTCAAATAGATATACAAAATAAGGGAGGAAACATTTTAGCGTTTAACAAATAAATTAAGGAACATGAAAAAGAGAAATACTATTTGTTGTGTCCCCTTCCAAACCTGTGGCAATTTCTGCCACCTTTGGTGCATTTTTTATATCCCTTTTTTCTTTCTTAAAAAAAAGTATATGTTTATGTATATATGATTTATAGATATAAAAATATAGATACATGTTCATATATATATATGTGTGTGTGTGTGTGTGTGTGTGTGTGTGTGTGTGTGTGTGTGTATGGATTTACACACATACCTATCTATCCCCACACAGAGAGAGATATACAGCATTGCAGTCAGTATGTGTGCAATTCTGAGTTTGCTGATTTCACCCTTCATCAGAAAGGCAGCCTCGCATGATGGAAAGAGGGTTGGATTTGGGATCAAAAGATCTGAATTGAAAACCACGGGCACTTCCCTGTGGCCCAGAGAGATTACGTGGAATAGATGGCCTTTAGAATCCTTTCTTGCTCTAAATTTGTGATCCTGTGTTAACTTGGTTTAAGTCTTTGCATATATCCCTGTATTGCTTCATCATAATCCAGTACGTTATTATGCTATAATTCATTCATCCATTTTCCAGTTTCTTTGGACGTCAAGCATATCTAAAATTGTTTTGGTTTTTTGCTCTTGCCAATAGAACAAGTATGAATATTTTTCATGGACAAGTTCATTTTTCCTCTTCATTGTATTTTTGGAAGAGGCCTAGCAGTGGTATCATTGGGTTGAAAGGTATTATTGCCTTTAGACTCTCTAAAGTACCAGCACCTATTTCCCCACAGTCTTGCCAACATTGAACTTTACAGTTTTTGTTATTTCTTCTATTCTGTTGTGTAAAGTAGTCTCTCAAGGTCATTTTGATTTGTATTTCTCTATTAGGAGATTTGATCATCTTTTCATATGACTATTAAGTTTGTTTTTCCTTCTGCCTAAATGAGCTATTCATGACCTTTCCTTTGAATATTATGGAAAATTTTCTTCATAGCTTTGTTAAATTTAAAACCCCTATGAACTGTTAAAATGGAAGAAACTCCAAGTCCAAAAACAGGGACCTGTAATGAACTAGAGTCCAATCACCATTTACAATAATTATAAATGCATTTATTGCCTGAGAAGTAGCTTGCAAACTAAAACAGTGAGAGAAGTTTCCATCAAAAACCCATTTGTAAAGGGTGAGATAGTTATACTCTTCAAACAAAAAAGGCAGAGAATTAGGCAGTTCCTAGAAAAGGCTGAAGCAGGGAGCCCCATTCCCAAGGGGAGGGGGAGATCCAGGGAAAATGGAGTGAGGAATTCCAGGTATTAGAACTGCGGCCCTTTGATACACAAATCAGAAGGCATTTCCGATGATAAGTAGGTCTGGCATTTCAAGGCTTAAACACAGTTACATAAAGGGATGTGTCTGAGAGCCTCATAACCAACAGTTAAGAGAATCTCTGAAGATAATGATGCTTCTTGAAGGTCCATAAACCACCAGGGTCTGCTTCAAAGCTGGCATGAGCTTAATTGGTTTCAGAGTTGCTGGTTTTCTGCATGTTCAGCTGGGTTTACTCTTGGTCACTACAAAGGATTGTCTGGATGTTAAGCCACTCTGTATCTTAGCTAATACAGCCAGTCCTCATATAGCTCTTCTGTTACTTGGATAATTGAAGGCCAGTGCTCAAGGCAGTTAGCACATCTATTTTCACACCATGCATCAGTTCCTTATATAGTCTGAATATCAGACCTTTATCTCTTATTTACCAAATAGTTCCTGTTTCTATTTTCATTTCATTGAAAATATATTACTTTTTGATAAGGAAAAGTCATTTTATACTTATATAATCAAGGCCATTGATTTTTGTCTCCAGTGATTTCTTCAGTTTGATTAAAAATAGTGTATTATTCCTTTTCTTTTAGTTTTAAACATTATTGTTAAAGGTATTCATGCCAGTGATCTAGGTACCCTATTTTGCTGCATGGTGTGTGGTCTAGATCCAAACTGTTTTGGGGGGATTTTTTCCTATTTTCCATGCTGTTTTTACTAAAATGTTCCTTTCTCAGTGTATTAAAGTGCAGGTATAGTGAATATCAATTTTAATATTCAGCTGATTATATTTCTAGATTTTCTGTTCTATTCCATTGATCCATTATTCTATTTCCTTTTTTAGTACCAGTTAGCTTTTTTTATAATTATTCATTTAAAGTACATTTTGATATCTGGCAATGCTTGTCTTTTCTTCATACTTCTTGATATTCTTGTCTATCTATTTTTTCCATATGTTTTTTGTTATAATTAATTCTATACTCTATTGGTATTTTGGTTGGCATTTTCTGAAATCTCTATGTTCAGGAAGTTTTGCCATTTTTACCATATTTTCTTGACCTAATACATCAACATTTTCTTTTAACAATTTAGTTAACATTTCTTTTTGGCAGGATCTGTCAACACTTGTATGAACCTAACATCTCTTTTC
>CM053769.1:72369665-72407946 GCA_028658325.1 Potorous gilbertii
TGTATTGGAAGGAGAGAGGGAGAAATGGAATGGGGCAAATTATCTCTCACAGAAGAGGCGGGCAGGAGACTTTTTAGTGGAGGGGAAAAGAGGGGAGGTGAGAGAAAAACATGAAGTTTACTCTCATCACATTTGACCAAGGAAGGAATAAAATACATACTTCTTTTGGTATGAAAACCTATCTTACAATACAGAAAAGTGGGGGAAATGGGGGTAAGCAGGGTCGAGGGGATGATGGAAGGGAGGGTAATGGGAGGAGGGAGCAATTTAAAGTCAACATTCTTGGGGAGGGACAGGATCCAAAGAGAGAATAGAAGCAATGGGGGGCAGGATAGGGTGGAGGGAAATATAGTCAGTGTTACACAACATGACTATTATGGAAGTCATTTGCAAAACTACACAGATATGGCCTATATTGAATTGCCAGCCTTCCCAAGGGAATGGGTGGGGTGGGAGGAATGGGGAGAAGTTGGAACTCAAAGTTTAAGGAACAACTATTGAGTATTGTTCCTGCTACTAGGAAATAAGAAATACAGGTAATGGGGAATAGGAAGTTATCTTGCCCTACAGGACAAAAGAGAAGATGGGGTAAGGGAAGGGAGGGATGAAAGAAGAGAGGGCAGATTGGTGATATGGGTAATTAGAATGCTCAGTGTATTGGGGAGGGAGGTGGGGACAAATGGGGAGAAAATTTGGAACCCAAAATTTTGTGAAAATGAATGTAAAAAGTTAAATAAATAAATTTATTTAATAAAAAAAAAAAAGATAATGGTTGGTTGAGCTGGAGGCCCCTTTCCAGTTCTGAGTTTTCTATAATTCTGTGAAGTAGTGGTTTATTTGTGACTTAAAATGGCTAAGGCCAAAGATAGATCTTTAAGTAGATGTGAAAAGCAAACCTAGAAGTGAAGGAATGTTACATATCTAGTGCAAGAAAGAAAACTACCATCATTATTTTTTATTGACAGAGATCCTTCCCATACCTAAACTGTAAGGAGTAAAATGCACTTTTGGAAACCACATTAAAACTTGTTGGAAACTTCATAGAAGCAATGAGTTATTGTACTAAAGCCTCCAAAAAGACTTAATTTACTCACTGGGAATTGTTTATAACAAGATAATCAGCCTCTTAATGTAATGTCCCATAACTGTGCCAATTACATAGTTCCTATCCCTTTAGAGTTTATCTCTTAAGAAAATTCAAGTTAAGTGTAGGCCTTTGATCTTTTTACAAAGTCAAATAAGGAAAAACTAACTATAATGAGTAGAAAATCCAAATTAACCTTAATACAAGGGAGACCCAAGTCACCTTGGAGATTTCTAACAGTCCTGTGGAAATAAAAGGAGAAAGGGTTTTAATTAAGAGAATGTATCATCTCCATATCCACAAATATTTCACAAACAACCAAATAGAACTTTAGAATGAATTATGTAATAAATGTACTTGTAAAGTTAAGCGTAAAACCACAGAGTAAGCAAATTTTATATAAAGTGATCCTTACACTGGAAAACCAAGTTCTTAGCCAAGAATAAATAAATTGACATAAGATAAATATCATTGCAGCAAAAAGAAACAGCCCTGTTAGAAAATTATTTCTGCCAGTGGATAGAAACTAACAATTTTCTCAGTGCCAGGATAAACAGAAGTTGGTCTACCTTAGGTCCTTACAAGCCTGCAAGGCGGAACATAAGGATTCACAATCTCTTCCTGAACCACATTTTATTCTTTCTCTTGGGATCTAGATTGTTTTAAAATTAAATGAACCCTAAGAATGTTAGTAATCAGTTCCTATAGACTTTGTACAGGGAGAACCAAACAGGTCACTGAATTCTAGCCACTTTAAATCTAATATTAATTCTTTAATATTTAGACTCTGCTATAACCTCAGTCAATTAGCATTTATTAAGTACCAACTATATGCCAGCCACTGTTCAAAGTACTAATAACCATGGTGTCAACAACCTACTAACTTCCTATCTTAGTCATGTATAGTATTCTTTTTGGATTTTTCTTATGTGTATGGACTTTTTAATACCTTAAAATTAATAAATTTTAAAACCTTTTGTGAGTTTAATGACTGTTATTATTCTTCTAGGAACTCATTGGAGAGAAAATCAAACAAAAGATTTAAAGAAAGTTCTTAAGGACATCGACAAAGAAGTCCCATTGGTATTTGTCAGTGGAAACCATGATATTGGTAATGTTCCTACATCAGAAGCTATAGATGAGTATTGCCGTACTTGGGGAGATGACTATTTCAGTTTCTGGGTTGGAGGAGTGCTTTTTCTTGTCCTGAATTCACAATTATATGTTGATGCCTCTAAGTGCCCCAACTTGAAACAGGCCCAAGACCAATGGCTTGACAGCCAGCTAGCAATGGCCAAACAGAGGATGTGTAAGCATGCCATTATATTCCAGCACATCCCTCTTTTTATCAAAACTGCTGATGAAGAAGATGATTACTTCAACATAAGTAAGCCAATACGCCAAGAGTTAATGGACAAGTTCACCGATGCAGGTTGGTATTTTTTGTACTTTTACTATGTTTTTTCTTGATTTTCCTCCTTTTATCTTATGAATGTTATTTCTACTCTTTGAAGAAATTAAATGAACCTAGGATTTCAAGTAGTGGAGTACACGCACTGATATCCATTTTTAAAAAATAATGTAAGGGGAGGAAGTATGGTGTCTAGGTAGATGGAAACCTGGATGTTTCAGAAGAAAAAGCCATCATGTAAAGAATACTGGTCTTGGAGTCAAAACAACTGGTTTTCAGTCCTGACTGCCACTTACAAACCTTGTGACCTTGGGCTATCCCTTTCCTTTCCTTGACCTCAGTTTCCTTTTACCAAGAATGAAGGGAATAAACTAGAAGTCTCCAAGAGCCTTCTAGTTCTTTGATTCTCTTAGATCTACACCATAAGTAAAGCCTCAAGGGAAGGCACTAAGAGCCCACTTTAGGCAGTCATCAGCTTAGCTTCATCCTCTGAGAAAATAGCTGTGATAGCTTTTATCATCTGTACAAAAAAAAGTACAGTGAAGGAATACACCTTCCCATTCCCACAGATTGCATGTGTTTATGTAAGGAGCTTATCTGAATAGATGAGAGATAAAACTTCTTTTTAGGATCTAAAAAACATTGGGTGGTGCCATTAATGGGGAGACACAAAGAAGATAGTTAATGGCTGCTTTGGTGAGGTGAACTAAGTTATTCCCAGCATTTTATAATTAATAATACATTTGACCTGAACCCTAAACTTGTGAAAATGTAGTTAGATATAATCTTCTGTGTTTTTGTCACAGTCACAATTGGGTATATGTTTGGGAGGGAATAGTGGGTTATACCTAATGGGCTACCCTTACAAAGAAATTTGATAATATAAAGTAAAGAGGTTTCATTGCAGAAGATTGTTCTCAATATTAGGAAAGTAATTATTACTAAAAAAAAAACCCTCAATAGATTCCTTGTAATTCTTGTTCCCTAAGTATGGTAGTAGCATTTACTTGTGATGAGTGATAAGCACTTATCTGTTTGGGAAGATTTTTACATAAAGCAAGCGTAATAGGAGACATTTTTGAACAGTATCGTGGTGCTGTAGTTGGGCAGTTTCCATGAGGGTCGTTGAATTTCATGCCATGCTTGAAGTAGTGCAGAAAACCATCTTGGTGACAAATGAATTAAGTGTCAAGGTGGCATCAAAGCCTCTTTGTTTCATTTTCATAGACTTTTACGGTAGGAAACAATTGCCAGTGAGAACGTTTAATCTGGCTGAAACTTTCTTTCATATCAAATGTTAAACCATATTAACGTCATCAGTGTAACAGATGTTTATTTGTTAATGTCATGTTTCCTTCTGTCCCTTATTCTCTGTTCCTGTGGAGCTGCCTTTTGATCAGAATATGAGACCAGATTTAACATTCTTTGTAAGCGTGAACCCAACACTTCATCTCACCTTAAGAGACTGAATTTAGGTCTGAGGAGGTACTTCTTCCTGTGTATAAACTTGCATGTCATGACAAGTGTTTAATTACTCCAAAATTTCACCTTGGAGAGTCTAGAAACAGAGGGCACCTTCCAGACAGACTCCACATTGACCCTTGATTCCAATTTTGTTAGGTCTTCCCTTTTAATGACTTTATAACCCCTCCATAACCCCCAAAAAGGCAGTTGTGGGGAAAGGAGCTTAAGGTTTCATTTTGACATTAGTATGTCAATAGGTGAATTATAGGTTTGGCTTAGAAGTGTGATTAGATGCATTATAATGGCACATGTAAACGTCTACGAGTAAGTAATTCAAAAAATTTCTTGGTTAATAGCAAATTAATTTCAACTCATTTTGGAAAGCCAGAGGATCAAGTGATATTTTGTAAAAATTTATTAACTTAAAGACCATGATAAAAATTATAGGTGATGATGGCAGATTGTATTTAATATTGCCTCAGGCAATATTAAATTTTTCTGAGTAGTATTTTTTTCTAATACTATTTCAGTCTCATTTTTCTAGTGGTGCCGAAATGCCAGTACTCAAAAATATGTCAAAAGCTCATCAGAATATTAGGATAGCTTTTAATTATGATAATTGTGTTGTGATAAAACATCCCTTTAAAGAACAAATCCCTCCCCAAACAACCATGGAGGCCAAACCCAGATCCTTTGTAGCTATTTTAATGAATAATTCTGAATCATTGTGTGGGTGAATAAATGATTTAATAAGGAATACCAATAATCTTCTCACATTGTTGTATTAATTTTTTTTTAAATGAGAGGAGGCCTGAGAAGAGAAGGAGGCAGAAGCATACAATAGGGCAACTAAAGCATGCTGGGATGGGTTCTCTTAATCAGAGATGGGAGCTCTTCTTGTCTACAGGTTTCCTTAGTAACAGATACATTTGGTTCCGACGTTTTAAGTCTCATGGAAAACCTCCTTTGTATGTGTACGAAATGTTGTCAGTAGATAGTATAAATAAACAGTTATTATGGTAGGACAGATACACAGATATGAAATTGCGCCAGTTACTTTGTGTTTTTTTGTCTTGCTTGGGAATAAATAATTTCATCAAATTCACAGTTAGGAAAATTAGTTTTCCCTTTAATTCGCTGGATACCTGTTTTGAGTTCTCAGAAACAGACGATAGACGATGAAGCTCCATTTATACTTGTATTTTTCTTTAGCCATTGTATTTTTTCAGCATGAAGTTAATATCCTGAACAATTGATATGTATAGTTTTTAAAAACTAAATTTAAAAAATGAGCTTTTCAGTGAACATGCTTCCCCTGATGTCCTTTGTGCCTCTTTCTCTTCTCAACATAGTACTTAGAACTATTTTAAAATGCTGCAAGCAAATTTAATACTTATTTAAAACTCCAGTAAGTTGATTTTTTTCCCTGCTGAAAGTTCTTAAGGCATTTCATAGAACTGGAGATTTTTCCCCTAGTATTTTTGCTTTCTTTTCTAAAAACAGAAGTGCAAGGTGATACAAGGGAGAATATTGTGGCTTACAATGGTGGTTTTGGGATCATCAAAATTTGGAAGACAAAATGCATAGTTTATAGAGCCTATTAAAAGTCAGGTTTCATAGTCATCCTAAGCCACAAAAGCATGCTTCCATATCTAGTCACCAGCACAGACTGGGGAAATATTCTCTGCTGACCTTCAGGTGGAAAATTTCATTACCCACAAAAATGTTTCCTATGTCAAGTCCTGAAAGTCTTAAATCATAAATAGTTCTGTTCCAGTTAATAGGGATGCTGAAGAACTACCATGAAAGCAATTCCCAGAATATTTCAGAGAATATCCTCCTTCCCCCCACCTTCAAAATACTGTAACTTGTGAAAGGACCACTATGCAGTTGCATTGACATACCCTACATGGGCTGTGTAGAAAAACTTCTTAACAAGATCTGCTTATTATTCATATTTCCTTCTCTGAAGGAAAAATTCCTCTGGAATTCATTCATGTACAGCACTAAACTTTTATTTTTAACCTACACAGCTTAGATTGAGTTATTGGCAAACAAGCTTATATACAAACTTTGTACCGTATATTGTACACCATGTTCATTTTTAAGTTCCTCCCCTAAAAGTCAGGAAGCAAAGTTGGCAGCCATATGTTGTTGTCCCTGGTTTCAAATTCATCCCTTAAGAAAATATTTCAGTGATGTTTTACCCATCTTCAAATTGAAAAACAGGGAAAGAATAATAAACAGTCCCTTTATTAACATTTTCACAATACGAAGCCTCTAGGATTAAATCCACATCAGTAATTTTAGCCTCTTGATTTCATTTTCCAAGTGTGGATCTCAGTTTGATGTGGTTAGCTATATTTTTATGTTCCAATCAATTCTGTGTAAACATCATGTTTTCATCATTTGATGTCTGTATTTCATTCACTATAAACCTAGATAAAAGACCAACTGCAGAAACTACATCTGGTGCAAAGTGATGAGTTGCATTTCTCACGTTGGAGGTATCCTTAACAGTTGTGTTAATTAGACTTAAAATCGTGTCCTTAGGATAAATATTTATAAATTGAGAATCTGGTACTTGTAAATGTGTACTGTGGCATTTTGATGTTAAATGGATAACTTCCATGGAAAATAAATCATTTTCTTTATTATTTTGCTGTTTTCTTTCCACCTGCCTCCCCCTCCCCTCCAAAAAACAATGATTTTTGGAAAGTGATGTTTTTGTTTCAAGTGTTGCAAATAAGAAAGGACACGAAAACACTGACCAGGCCTAACTAGATCAAGACTTAGTGAAATGAAAATAGAAGAGTTAATGCTTTTAGTTCATATTAACAAGAGTTAGTCTAATTTTGCAATTACCAGCTGTTTTCAGCACTAAAAATTCTAGTTTCTGAAATTTGAATAAACATTTTCACATACTAGATGCAATTTTTTTCCTCCTTAGTAGAAATTATATGTAACTATAAGGGGGAGTTTTCTCTTCATCATAAGAAGAGACTTGTTGATATCTAAATTCGTGAGACAGCATGGGGTCCTGGAGAGCAAACTTCTGTGTCAAAATGACCTGAGTTCAATTCCTCCTTCAGATACATGTTGGCTCTATGACTCTAAGCAAATAATTTAACCTCTATGTTTCCTAGGAAACTAACTCTCTAATGCTTTAAAATTGCATCTTTTTATCCTCAATGCCTAGCAGAGTGCCTCACGTACTCTCTGAAATAAAAAAGGATGACAAATTGTTCTTTCACTGTATGCGTGTGTGTGCGTGCGCATGCTATGTACATATATTCAATACATATACATGTATTCAATTCATATCAAATTTCATACATATATACACACATACACAATAACATTCCGGTTCTTTGAACTGACTACAAATTACCCAAAAAGAATTATTTTTGGTGAATAGTTTACACTGTTGTGTCCACTTTTAATTTCACAGATTAGTCATGTACTTGTGGCTCTTTAGGTTTAGTGGCTCTGAAACTTTTTAACAGCAACTCCCTCAGTGTCCTAGAAGGAGCAGTTTTGGGTCACATTAGTGTAGCCAAAAATGAATTTTCTTAGAACTGTAGTAATAGCTATAAATCAGTATTTATTGATTTATTTGTATTAATATCTGGGAATAGAAAGAAAGCTTAAAAAAAAGAAAGTTCCAGCTCTCAAACAGCTCATAGAATTCTTCTTAACTATTGTCAGGGTTCCATATTGTAAATGTAGGTATCACATTAGAATTTCATTGATAGGACCAGAATTTTAGAGTCAGAAAGGACTTTATCTCTGAGAGAAGTGACATGTGGATGGTTTGATCAACGAATTGGGTCAATATTCAGTATTTCAACTGTAGGATTCTTTTTTAGCTTGGATAATCGCTGAAACCTCCAATTTCATGTTGCATGTGTGAAATGTGCTTTCCTTATATGTTCATGGTGCTCTTGATCTGTCCAATAGGATATAACCCGAGTTGTTTTTCTTATGGAGATAATAGATTTGTAGTGGTCTGCCCATACTCTTGCTTTGCTCCTTTGTGACTAATTGCGTTCATATCAAAGAAAACTGACTAGAGCTGAAAGACCATCTGTGACCATGGATCTGAATAAAAATTAGCTGGTTCAGTCAATAATTGAGGCTATGACCGTGTGCTCATTGGCATGGTACTGCAATCAGCTGGCTTAAAAGTGTGAGTCACAGTTTGGTAGGAAAGGATTCCTAGGTAGGTACTCTGGTTAACACTTATTAGCTAACTTTAAAGCATGTCATGCCTGTCATTTTTCAGTAGCAAAATTAATCATTCCTACTGCTAAGTAATATTAGAGCACAGTTCTTAGAATAAAAATTCTTATATTTTAAGGAATAAGTTCACAGCTAGATTTGATGCCCGCCATTTTGAGCATGTTTCATATTTTGCTATGGAGCTATATACATGATACACTGAAGACAGAAAGTAGAGTTTGTAATGTAGCTGTCGAGTTTGCTTATATTATTACTGTGTCCTCCACTCAACCTACACTCAGTGACTCTTTGTGGTGGGGAGGTGACCCAGGGTTCCCAGTGGAAAACAAGCTCTCACTTTCTTCACCAAGTTGGAAGGGCTTGGGTTATACCCCCAGCAACACACTGTGCATCTGTCTTAGAGGCCCATCTTAACTTGTACAGACAAGCATGCCACCAGAAAACTAGCTTCTATAATAGCTAGCATTCATATGCATCTGTTATGTGCCAGGTTCAGTGCTAAGCGCTAAAAAAATATTAGCTCCTCTAATCCTTGCAACAGCCCTGAGAGATAAACACTATTACCATTTTACAGTTGAGGAAACTGAGGCAAACAGAGGTTTAGTGACTTGCCAAGGTCACACAGGTAATAATAGCTGATACTCCTTCCTGACTGTAGACCCAGCATTTGCTCCACAGTACCACCTCACTGTCTAACTAGTGAATAGGAAGCTATGGCAAATCTTGAAAATGATTACTAAGAAAAAAAAATTCAGAGCAGTTGTGTCGCGCAGTGGATGGAGCACTAGCTATGGAGTCAGGAGGACCTCAGTTCATATTTGGCCCTAGCCACTTAATAGCTACTCAAACCTGGGCAAGTCCCTTAACCCCAATTGTCTCCAAAAGAAAATGATTACCAAGGTAAGGAAAGGTTAGAATCCCAGTTGATGTAGTAGCAACACTCATGAAATGATAAATCTTTTGAAGTATTGTATAACACCCTAGTTTTTTCATATAATTTTCTATCATTAAACCATATTTGTATATATGTGAATATATACTTACTGCATATAGAATTCTTCTGCCCATGTGATAGGATTCTTATTTTCATAGATATGCATAGCCATCTGTCATCAATGAATACTCTTATACAAATTTAATTTCAAAATGAGATAATAAATTTACTACTTTTAACTTTTAGCTCAGTTCTTTTTTTGAAAAACCTCTAACAACCTATTTTTCTTTATGGCTTTGTATATACAGAGCCAGCAGCACAAATGTTTTAGTCAGAGATCTTCCTTTGGCACCCACATACACAACAGCAGCAATGACATTTCCAGGGGCATTAAAACACTTTTATGATTGGTCCCACCTGCCTCCTATAATGATTGGACCCACCTGCAGTTCAGTGTTTCCACAATTCTGTACATCTTAGTGAGTTGTGGAAGCCTTGCTGCTTAAGATTAATTATGGAAAGCTCAAAAATATTCATATTTAAGCACTGTAGTTATATAACTATCAGTTCTTTTCATAAAGAGCATCTAAAGAATTAGCCAGCTGTCTTTGGGATGTATGCAACTGGGAGATGAAGGAACAGAATGGCTGGATTGGATCAGTGCAAAGAAAAGCTTTTCATAGAAGGAATTGACAGTTATGAATAACATTGTATCCCAGATCTATGCCAGTTGGGTTGCAAGCATGGAAGTGTACACCAGAAGAAATGAAAACAGTGGTCAAACTTTTCCATGTTTTTGGTTTGGGTTTTAAAGTATATTTTTAGTGCATTTTTAGTGACAGCATTTTGGATGCATTTGTAACTAGACTCTCACTAACTATGTTGGGCAGGTGGGAGAAGGGATTCACTTCATTTCCAAAATGTTGCATAGTTGTTCATCTATGGTTACTGTGGTTTCTCTCCCCACTAAGTAGTCCCTGTTTTTTGGCAAAGACTATACTGTCAGAATACAGAAATTATAAACTGTATTTTGTCCACTTTTAGAAAGCCTGTCAAATTATGCTACCGGTACACTACCATTTATTCTGTAGATTGGTCTTATTGCATGCACACCGTCTATAACAGGAAGAAAATCAATTTCATGAAAGATGGAAATGATGTCAAGGAGGTTACTAAACACTGTCATTTGCTGAATACTACAACTGTGAAGATTGCTATTGAATTCTGACTTAAAGGGAAGAGAATTGTGCAGAACTTTCCAAGTGGCACATGAACTCCATCACCCTGTAGGAGCTTCATGAATTAAGTCTTAACGTGGTTCAGAAACTGATGATTACCTGTCATTGCTTACCTCTACAGTGGCAGTCATGCCATTGTGATATCCCATCCTGGTTACCCAGGTATGAATTTAATGAGAAGAAAAGCATCATACGAGTGCCTTATTTTCAGAGAAATTGCTCAAAAACGTTTTATCCCTAGCTTGTAAATCATTTCCTGACTACTTTTATAGCATCAACTTGTAATTCTTCTCTTTACTAGAATTGCATTAAATTCTGAAACCCTCTCTCCCTTAGAGAACATGAAAAGTAGGGGGAAAGATAGACAAGACATTATAAAATTATAGCCACAGATGTTGCATTTCTTTTTGAAGCGGTATGAACCCAACCTTCGTTAATATGCTAAGAACGTTATTTGGTTAGTCACACATTGCAGAGGTTTGTGTCAGGGATCATATTATGCCTCACAAAACTTTTGGCCTTTCATTTTGGGAGAAAAATGTGCATAACTATAAAATCATATTTACATGAAATTCTGTTTCTAAGAAGTTCTTAATGTGCACCCCTTGAGTCTATATGGGTTTCTCATCTGGGACATATAACTCATTTATGCTAAACTATACTTTAGGCGTTGCCTCCAGTTTGATACTTTAGTACTTCCAAGAGACTAAGGAAAAAAGTCCTTGCAGAAATAGTGTGTCACCCTGGGATTTCTTTTCCTAGTTATTAAGACCAACAGCAATTTATTTAAAGAATTCACGTTTTGGTAGCTTCAGAGGTCCTCTGTTAAAGAACATTTAGCTATTCAGAGATAAGACACTCCACCCCAACAAACTCATCTTTAACATTCTAAAGAACATTTCCTTTCTGTGGCCAAATAGACTGCACCTTTCCAAACCTCCCTCAAGTATTTTTGGCCCATAATTCAAATTTCCAGTTTGATACATGGAACATTCCATCAGTCAAAACAATTTTTTTAATGAGCCTCTTGTCTTGACAGCTGTGTTTAGTGTAGAACTTGGAATCTGTGTATACCCTGTAATAGAAATCTAGAAAATTGTAAATTTTGAACTATAACTGTAATGGGCTCCATGCTATACTTTAAATATAAGTTAACTATCTTCTTTTTGAAATGAAGATAAATCCTGAACTCTAAAGGATTTAATATCTAACAGTAAATAAAAGATATTATGAATACTCAGTCACTTTTTTATGGCAACTGGAAACATATATACTGATTTTTGGGTAATAAAATGTGCTTTCTACTTAACCTCCTCTTTTTACATTCACTAACAGGTTTGAGTGACCAAAGCATCAGGGACAAATTAAAAATACAAATAGGTCTTGCATAACTTGACTTGTAGCATTGAAATAAGTTAAGCCTGCAAATTACAGGACCATAATTAAGCAGTAAAGCAGTGTAAAGGCGTAGATGTTATGGCATAATCACACTCCTGGGGATTTGGATGCATAAGTAGAGCCAGGTGCAACTCTTACGCCAGAGTGTAATTATTTCATGAAAATGCTGTCCTTTTCCCTGGAGTTTGAGAACTGATGATGGACTCACAAGGAATAAAAAGACAAATTTTTTCTGAAAGTGGAATGAGGTATTTTTGAAGTTTAAAATATTACAAACAGGAGTTTTTCATCTCTGTAGTAACTAAAAAATGAGTCCACTGCTTCAGGATGTACATTGTCCTGATGGACTCACAAGTGGAACTCTTTTTCTCTCCCTTCATTCCTAGGTATTTTTCCAGGTAGTACAGTTTCCACTGCTAATTAACTGAAAATAAATAACTAAATATTATCGTTTCTATTTCTGCTTAATGAAGAACTTGTGGTTTCTTTTTTTCTCCCATTCTCTGAAGCTTAAATTGAGTAAAGTCTTAAAAAATACTTGAATAATAATATTTTTCATCATTGTTACTTGGCATGGGAAAGATAATATGCAAGTTAGTTCTTAGGCAAGAAACTTGCAGAGTTACCAGCACAAAAAGAGAAAATCTCCAGGGTTATAAAGTGTGCCAATCAAGCATCTGTGCTCTGAAATGACCCCAGGTGAGATGTCATTTCAGCAACTGCTTGATTTTCTTCTGAAAAAAAAGAGAAAAATACAAGAAATGAGAGCAAAACCTGTGATGCCTTTCGGCATTTAAATGTTTAAGTGTCACATAGACCAAACATCTGGACAAATGACTGAATTTTCACTAACTATCTGGGTATTTATTGTGTAGCTCCAACAAAAGGTATGAATACTAAGATTTCCTGCAGTGACTGTTCAGGAAAAGATCTGTTCTCATCAGAATGATGTATTCTTTTCATATGAACAGGGAAGCTTTCCGTGCCTTCTATACTAGGATTTCTCAAAAGGCAGTGACTCAGTTGTTGAAATGAGGTTAAGTTTCATCAAATGTTATTCAGCAATCTAGGTACTTGACTGGCATACTTTATAACCTGAGAAATTTTTGTTTTAATACTATTGAAACACAAGTACTATGTTCCGCTCACCTGAGAATTGTGCTTAGAGTAAATATTTTCTCCCAAGGTGTGATCTCCTCCTTTGAAATGCTTTTGACACAGTGGGAAATTGTGTTAACTCTTTTTAAATTTGTTCCTGCTCCAATTTACTTCTTGGTCGCTTTGGACCTAAAGAAGTCCCAAAGTATTTGACTTCCTGGGTCTAAATGCTTTTGTTCAAACTTTTTCATAACGCAGAAAGCTGTAACATGTAGCATGACCCTGCTACCACCAAGTAGGCCACCTCCCACAGTTACTGTGGCTAAAAAGTTTTATCACCTTGGATGGAGCCAGCCTGCTGGTGACACTCCCAGATTGAACTCAGGCTTTTCCTTGGAGGCATACTCTCCAACAATTGGCCTGACATACCTAGCCTTTCCGTTGCAGTAGGACCTGTCAGGGCTTGTGGCATCATAGACGGTGAAAATTCAGGGTTAACTTCAATGATTCGATGAACCAGCAGAGTAGCACCTTGGTGTGAGTTTTCAAAATAATCATAAAGTTCTAGATTTCATGCATTTGGAACTTTCAGTGTTTCAGACAGCAGTTGTCAATTTAGCTGAAGCTCCATTTAAATTTTTTTTTTAAAAATTTGTTGTTTCATGTTAATGGAAGAGAGGAAAATGTGCAAGGAGAGGGAAGGTTATTCATAAATTCTAGACTTAGCTGAGTTAATTCTATGTTGTCTTAGATGACTCACACTTCCTTTGCTCTCCTAAGGTCATTGAGGAATCAAAAGGTAGAGATTTATACACGTAAATCACCTTTGCTCGTGAGACCCATTTTCCCCCTGGTAATGTAAATAACAGCATTCTAAGCAATCCAGCCCTACTTGAGCCCCAGTGTGGTCTGATAGTGCTATTTTAAACTGATTCTGCACTGGTTCCAGGTACTCGATTAAAGGTTTCTGTTGAGGGATACCAGACAAGCCAGTTCATTTCTGGAGCTTCGATACTGGTGATGTGACAAAGAGCATAGTTTCTTCTGTGTTTTGCCTTTTCACTGTTTATCAAGGTTATGCTTCTTGTCCCGCGAACACTAGTGGACAAAGAGCATTGTTGTTCCCTAGCTTTTGCTTGTCCTTGGAATGATGACACTGATGTGTCATTTTCTCCAACTATTTTTCTGACCTCCTAATGAGGACCAATGCTCTCACCCTGTCCTCAGATTCATACTTTAAAGCAAAATTGATTTAGAGATCGGTGTTTTTCAGTGAGTTTTGTTATAAAAGCATACCACAATGCAGCTCACGGAAGGAATAAACTCAGGCTCCACCATGCCATGACACCTGCCTTTTACTTCATTTGCATCGTTTCAAAAATTAGTCCCGTGAAAAATTCAGCCAAACCAGTAGCTTAACATCACTTAAGTAAACTGTTAGTTGACAGATTCCATTTTTCAACTATTATCATTGAGACATAGCTAAAGATAGGGGGGTGGGGGGGTGGGACTTAATGGGATTATTAAGCAAATGGTAGGTACTCAATAAATAATGTTTAATGGAGTGAATGAAAATGGATTTTAGGCCCAGTCAAGCGCCTTTCTTTGCTCAGGCATCATCCAGATAATTCTAGATATGTCCCCCACTAAACAGACTTTTTTAGGGTTTATGTATCCTAATTATACCCTTGATTTACAGTTTTATGAATCCAGCAGTGTGCCACAGTAAAGGCTGTGCCCCAAGGGATTACTGGACTTCATCTTTGAAGAAACTTTAAGTGCCTTTTATCTCTAAACCTCCTAAAAGTTCTCTATCACTTATTTTCTCCTTAACTTAAGGCAATTCAATTCATCAAGCATTTATTAAGCACCTACTAGGTACAAAGCACTGTACTTGAAATACTGCTGGGTATACAAAAGTAAAGACGAAATAATTTTTGCCACCTAGGAAACCTTTGCATTCTTTTTTTGACAGTTAGGAGAAGCAGTGGATAAAGTGCTGGGCCTGCAATCAGGAAGACCTGAGTTCAAATCCAACCTCACACACTTACTAACTGTATGGCCCTGGCCAAGTCATGTAATCTTTATCTGCCTCCCGTTCCTCAGCTGTAGAGTGGAAATAAAATCAGACACAATGAGATGATGTCCATAAAGGGCTAGCATTGCCTGGCACGTAACAGTGGCTGCTGTTTACATACTTATTCCTTCCCTTTTGTGTTTTTATTCTGAACCTAGACAGTGGACCGTAAAGAAGATTATGTGTAAAACTGAATCTCTCCCGTGCAGTCTGTGTTTTTAAGTACATAATAAATTCAGCACACTTCTCTCACAGCTGAACTGCTTGTTTACACTTTCTTCTGAATTTCCTTCTATTTTCTTTTGTTCATTAAAAAAGTAGTTCCAGTGCCCACCTTTTCTTCTTTTTCTTTTTGACATCACCGTTGTTAGAAAAACTTACTTTCTGCTGAGACTGGGGACACAAGTCCCCACTGATATAAGTCAGAAAATATGAAGTCTATACATATTTCAAGACGGATACCTTCTTGCCCCTACACTCTAGTGAAACTGCTCTCCCCAAGGTCACCGAGAAGACCTAGATTCCAATACAATCTGCCTCTTAATCTCTCTTTGACTTTTGGGCCTATTTGTGTATGTATATGTGTGTGGGGGGTGAGGGGAGTCTTTTAAAGACCTGGGATTAGGTTAGAATTTAGACTTCTTAAACTGTGGTTTGGAACTCCATCTGGGTCAGTTAAAGAAACTCTGAAGGGGTCGCAAATGGAAAAAAGAAACCCTGGGCTAGATAATCTCTAAAATCCCTTCTATCTCTAGATCATATGATTCCATGAATCTTGATAATGAAGTTTTCCTTAATCTTTATCTTCCTTGACTTTTTTGTGGCTTTTGTCAACAGTGCTATTCAACTGGATGGTCTCACATCCCTTGGTCTCCAAATCACCAGTCTTTTGATTTTCCTTTACAGTCTTTAAAAAAAAAATGAGGACCCCAAAGGACTTTTGTTGATGTGAATTATACCTTGATATTGCCACACTAGAAATTAAAACCGATCATTTTTTAAATTATTGATTCATTTAAAATAACAGTAATAAACGTGTTACATGTTAACGTAAATCATAACTAAATAATAAACCCATTATGTGTTACATATTCTAACCTGCTGTGATCCATAAGTGTAATCATTTTAATGAAAAATAACTATTTCCAAAACAAAAAAAAAATTTAATGTGAAGAGTGCCATCGTTTTACATTGTTTTGCAAATTTCTTTATTGTTCGTCTTCATAGAAGCCAACTGGATTCTCATTTCTGTTTTCGCATTTATTTAATCTGTTGTGATGTTTTCGTTGAAGTATATCAAGAAAAATCTAGCCATATATAGTTGTATAGTTGGAAAAGGGCCAAGTGTTTTCCTAGTTAGGAAAATAGTTTTGACTCTTAACCCCCCGAAAGGATTCCAAGTACCTGGGGTCGCCAGGACGTACTTTGAGAATTGCTGCTCTGACATATCTTCCTCTGTCTCCTTTACCCAGTCCATTTATTCCTTTTGTCCCCCTCAAGGGGAGGTTCACCAAAGATTTCCTGACACTCTTCTCTCTGCTCTCTCTGTACATTTCTGTTCGCTCTAGCTAATACCATTCTGTAAATGACTCCCAGGTTGGTATCTCCAGCCCAGACCTTGGTTCTGAATTCCAGAGCCAGTCCTGTCAGGGATCTCCAGATACTGGGAACTACATCAGCATATCAGAGTCTGCATTCTCAAAACCAGACTAACTTTGCTTTCCCTTAAATCTCCTTTGGACTCCACTTTTCCAAACTGCAGCCCCACCGGTTATTGCAGTTCCTCACATTCAGAACCTTCCGGGCTCTCTTTCATTCTTCCCTTCTGTTACTGAATCAGGTAGATGAATTTAAGTCTGCTGTGTGAGTGAGTAGTGTGTGAAGATTGAAGAGAGGCACTGGTGTCTGAAGAGCTGGGTTCAGGGACTGATGTTTCTTACAAAGATCTGGCCCTGCAGGATCCAGAAGTACACTGGAGTGGTGTATAGTCGTAAACAAGTCACTTCATCAGCATGAGGCCCAGCTTCTCCATCTCCAAGATTTCATCCAATTCTAAAAGTATGTGACTGTGGACTCCAGCAGGTTGGTTTAGTTATTTAGACCGTACTCATAATATAATATAACATAACATAATCATAACATAACATTACATAATATAATATAATATAATAAGCTAATCTGGGTACAGATTAGCTTCCTGCTAAGAAACTTGGTTCCATAATCTCAGACTGATAACCAAAGTACAATCCCTGAGTCTGGACAAGAATATACTGAGGACTTGGTCCTATCAATCACCAGTACCAGAAAAAGCTGTTTAAAGAATAAATCTTGCTGATATTACTAAAAAGCAGCAACTTCGAATGCTAGAGCCTTTTGGATTGTAGGCTATTGCCCCTTCACCTAATATCCAACCAGTTACTGAATCCTTCCAGTTTCACCTTTAAAACATTCCTTACCTTCATGCCCTATTTGGTATTCCCACCCCAGCACCCTAACACAGACTCTTTTTGCCATAGTAACTCTCTTACCAAGCTCTAAAACCAGGCTGTCTTTCCTCCATTTTTTGCCAGAGTAAACGCTTCCTCCAGCATGAATCAGGTTGTTTTGCTCCTTTGCTCAGAAATCTTCAGTGGCTTTCTTCTTGCTCATTTGAATAAAGTTCCTTTTCCACTGCCTGGCATTCATGGCCCTCGAATATCTGGCACCGTTCCGCCCTTATTTCATATCAAGATAGATTCCTCTCTGACCCCCAAACATGTCATGTGCTCCTCCCATCCTGATGCCCTGCGCCTCCAGGTCATCGTTCTCCCCTGCTGGCTATAAAATCCCTACCCAAATTCTATTTCCATTCACCCGTCATGAAGCCTTTCTTGATCCCTCCCCAGCCTACTAGTAAGAATCTTCTCCTTGGAGATCACGTAGCATTTAGCTTTGTGCTTCTCTTATCCATTTATCATGTACTGATTAATGTATTTTCTAGTTAGTTTTCTGTGTTTGTATGCTATCCCTTTATAAGACTATAATCTCCATGAGGGTAGGGAGTGCATCTTATCTAAATTTTGGATCTTCCGTAGCACTCAGCTCTGTGTTTTACCTGCAGTAAGTGCTTAATAAATATTTGTTGGTGAACAGATGAATGAATCTTAGCTATAGAAATATGGTGCTGTCAATGTTATATGTTAATGAGCACCTACTACTACTATGACTGTATCTAAAGATGCAGAGACATAGCAAGAATTTTGGAGTTTACTTGAAGATATCATTTACATAACATAAAATTATTAATAACATTACAAGGTATTATAAATGCCAAGTAAGTGGTAGAAAATATCATTGCTATATAATTTCAAAGGAGAGATCACTTTGAGTGTAGGGAAGTGGGGTTCATTTCTCAGTAAAGCTTTCACAGAGATACTGTGCTTTGAAAGGAGTGTAGAATTTTTCCCAGTGAGCCAGGAATGGAAAAGAAAGTGGAAGAGAGAGAACATAGGAACATACAATTTTTAGGTGAATGGAGATTGAAAATCATTTAGAGTGAAAGAATTATATGGATAGTGGTTAACTTAAGGTTGAAGAGGTAGATTGTAAAGAATTTTGAATGCCCAAATCCTGCAGACACTAGGGAATCATCATAAGAGTTTGAAGCTAGCATGCATTAATCTAGCAGTAGTTTGCAGGGCAGATTGGAGATAGAAAAGACAAGAGGTAAAGAGACCAAATAAAAGACTAGTGTAACAGGCCAAGCATATGAGAGAAATGATTATTTTCTATTACAGCCAGTTATTAAATTGGGATTGAGACTTTTTTCCTTTCTTTTTCTTCATTCAGAGACCAGTCCTTGGAGTCAATCTCTGAAGGCCAGGGCTGATGATGAGATTTGCCTGATCCTTCGGGAACAGTCTCCTCAATCTTGGGGGGGATACCACCCAATTAGGGGAAATTACTTCTGATTAAAGTGTAAATAGAATCTAATCTAGGTGAATTCCAGTCCTAAAAGCTCACATCCTTGAAACTCTCCCTTGCCCCCCTACTTGTTCAGTTGGTCTGGGTAGAGATGGATTCTTTTTTCCTGTAGCTGGAAACATCTGAGTCTCATTCTGTAGCTGAAGGCATTTGAAAGTCCTCCCCCTCATTAATTGTTTACTAGTCAGGGTTGATCTCTGCTTTTTGGGGACACCCACTTTTCCAGTGGTATTTAAACATTTGATGATCTCCATGGTTTTGTCTTTGGTTACCAAAAGAGACTACTGACCATCAATTTATTGATTATTTGCTAGCCTAATTAATAAATTTATTATTAATTGCCCAGAAATTCAGGCTTTTCATTGGATTCACATGAGCAGATAAAGCCCTAGGGTGGTATTAGTGGGAATGGAAAGGAAAGAATAGATGTAGTGATACTACAAAGAGATATCACTTTGTTACTGACTGGAAGTGAAATATGAGAGAGAGAAGGAGTGAGAATGAGTCCTAAAGTTTTGAGTTTGGTTGATTCAGACAATGATAGAACTAAGGAGGAAATGACACAAAGAGGAAAGTTATGATGGAGACTTTCTTTTGGGGTGAGGATGAATGATTTTAGACCATTGAATTTGAGGTAATTACCAAAACAAATGAATGACCCCAGAAGGCAATTAGAAATGCAAAATTAGAGTGCATCTGTTATATAGTTAGGGACAAATGTGGAGAAAATGTAATATATGGTCTCTGCCTTCAAGAATTTGCAGTCTCATAAAAAGGCAAGAGTAATGGATACATTGTATAAGATCACATAGCTTTCATTTCAGGTTTTTTAAAAATAAAAGTCAGTTTTGTTTTTTTGTCATTTCACTGTTCACACCTTTACAATGATAGGATGCTTTCAGTAACATATCTAATAGCACTTTCAGAATCCACAGCTTATCTCCAGGCTAACAGAAGTAAGAACTGTAGTTTAAGATTGCATTGTCTCCAAGTTACTTGATTTTTCTTTATAAAAGTGTAGGAGAGTCCCCCTACAGAACAATGGAAAATATTTCCAATTCTTGATAAATCTCTGAGTGGCTAAAGCATGATTTTCTTATCTCTTTGAGGGTACTAGATTGACAATTTTGATTTAATTGATCAGCCTCCCATCTCCATTTGGCTTATTTTTCCAGTAATTGAACTGACTTATTAAATTAAGTAGCATCATGTTGGCTTTATTTTGTATCATGGCCTATATTCTAGGTTAAAGGTCAATTTTACAGTGGCTAATTTAATTAGTGGTTAATACTATATTTGGTGGATGCCCACCAGGAGTTCTGGAGCACTCTCCAGTATTCAACTCTTAAGTAAGTTCATGTTTACTAACATTTAACATTTAGAACCTTGACCCAGGAACTCTTTCCTGTGTCTAATTATATGTAGCATGTCCCTGTCCATCTGCCTTTGCCAGACCATTTGCTGTGTTTGGAATATACACTTCCTCCCCACCTCCACCTTGTAGAATTCCTAGCCATGTTCATGGTACCGCTTAGGTGCCACCTCCTCTGTGAAGCCTTTCCTGAGTCTTCTGGTTGTTTTTGCTTTATTCCTCTTTGTGTTGTCTTTCATGTACACATCTGGGCACGTGTTGTGTCTTCCTGCAAAATGTAAGTTTTCTGAGGTAAGAGACTTTTATTTTCTTATTTGTGTGCTTACTACCTAATATGGCACCTTCCACACACATTGATGAGTCCCATGTGACTCCTATCCATGTCCATCTATAAATCCTCAGAGTATACTCAAAATTATGGGGACATTTCTTAAGGTTTGGTATTTTGTTTAAATTGTACCAGTGTAACACATGGACTGTCCATAAGTTATTGTGTTCTATTCTCACCCCACTGAGACTCACCCTGCTGATGTTCTAAATAGTCTCAGGCTGGAAATTTTTTTGCAGATAATATGATGATATACTTAGAGAATCCCAGAGAATCAAGTGAAAAAACTACTTGAAATAATAAATAACTTTGTCAAAGTTGCAGATTACAAAATAAACCCACATAAATCATCTGCATTTTTATATATTACCAACAATGCTCAGCAGCAAGAGATAGAAAGAGAAATCCCATTTAAATCTATGGTAGATACTATAAAATATCTGGGAGTCTACTGGCCAAAACAAACCCAGGGACTGTATGAACACAATTACAAAATACTTTTCACACAAATAAAGTCAGATCTAAATAAGTGGAAATACATCAGTTACTCATGGGTAGGCCAAACTAATATAATAAAAATAATTCTACCTAAATTAATTTACTTATTTGGTGCCATACCTATCACACTACCAGATAATTATTTTCTAGAGCTAGAAAAAATAATAATCAAAATTCATCTGGAAGAACAAAAGGTCCAAAATGTCAAGGGAAGTACTGAAAAGAAATGCTAGGGGAAGGTGGCCTACATTTACCAGGTCTTAGATTGTATTATAAAGCAGCAATCATCAAAACCACTTGGTACTGACTGAGAAACAGAGGGGTAGACCAGTGGAATAGGTTAGGTAGTCAAGACACAGTAATTAATGAATGTAGCAATCTACTGTTTGATAAACCCAAAGACCCCAGCTTCTGGGATAAGAGCTCACTGTTTGACCAAAATTGCTGGGAAAACTGGATAACAGTGGGCGGAAACTGGGCATAGACCAATGCTTGACACCATACACAAGAATTAAGTCCAAATGGACACATGATTTCCGTATAAAGACTGATACTATAAACAAATTAAGGGAGCAAGTAATAGTGTATTTGTCAGATTTATGGAGAATGGAGAAATATATGACCCAACAAGAGAAAGAGAACATTATGAAATGCAAAAGGGATAATTTTGATTACATTAAATTGAAAAGTTTTTGCACAAACAAACTCAATGCAACCAAGATTAGTAGGGAAGCAGAAAACTGGGAAAGAATTTTTGCAACTAGTGTCTGTGATAAAGGCCTCGTTTCTAAAATAAGTAGAGAACTGAGGCAAATGTACAAGAATGCAAGTCATTCCCCAATTGGTAAATGGTCAAATGATATGAACAGGGAATTTTCAGAAGACGAAATTAAAGCTATCTATATTCATATTAAAAAATGCTCTAAATCGCTATTGATTAGAAAGATGCGAATCAAAACAACCACATCACACCTATCAGATTGGCTAACAGAACAAATGTGGGATAGTTGGAACACTAATTCATTGTTGGTGGATCTGTGAGCTGATCCAGCCATTCTGGAGAGTACTGTGGAACTATTCCCAAAGGGCTAGCAAAATGTAGCCTTTGACCCAGCAATATTGCTTCTAGGACTGTATCCCAAAGTGATTGTAGAAATGGGAAAGGGTCCCACATGTACAAAATATTTATAGCAGCTCTCTTTTTGGTGGCCAAAAACTGGAAATCAAGGGAATGCCCATCAATTGGGGAATGGCTGAACAAGTTGTGGTATATAAATGTAATAGTGCTATGAGAAATGATGAACAGGAAGACTTCAGAGAAGCCTGGAAAGACTTATATGAACTGATGCTGTGAAAGGAGCAAAACAGGAGGACTTTGTACACAGCAACAACCACAATGCATGAGGAATTTTTCTGGTAGACTTAGTACTTCATTGAAATGCATGGACTTAAAAAATTTCCAATGGGCTTTTGAGGCAAAATGCCTTCTACATCCAGAGAAAGAACTATGGGATTGGATTGCAGATAGAAACAGACCATTTTCTTTTGTATTATATTTTGTTTTGTTTTATGGTTTCTCCCTTTCATTTTAATTCTTCTTTTCAACATGCATTTAATAGGAATGTATATGTAGAACCTATATAAGATTGTATGACATCTCAGGGAGGGAGGGGGCAATGAGGGGGAAGGAGTGGAAAAAAATCTAAGTTATATGGAAGTGATTGTCGAACATTGAAAACAAATAAAATAATTCAATTCAATTTCAAAAAAAACACATGACAGACAGTACAGAATTAGACAGCACAACCATAGTTTACTGACCCTAGTGTAGAAAACTTCATCCATCTAGTTATTCCTATGTTAGTTAAGTGAGATACATAATTGCTCATATGTGATAATGGATCTTATTTAAGAGACTTTGCAGCATCCTCAGACTTGATGCAATCAACAACGCATTTTGCAATATCTGGAGGTTTTCACCATCTATATGGAGTTCTTCCGTTTAGACTCTTTCACGTCACTTAAGAAAGCCTTTCAACTGTGTGATTCTTTGTACCCTCTGCCTACTTTCTGTGCTACTACACTCAGGACTGGAGGACTTTTCATATTTTTCTTTATTTTCTAGGTTGGCATTACCATCGTGAGCCTACTCATGATGAGCCTCCTTAAATTTAACTAGCTTTAAGACAACAGGCACAACATATCACTGGGATCATAATCAATTAATTGATAAGCACTTATTAAACCCCTGCTATGTTAGAAATTGTGTTAGGCACTGCAGGTATAAATACATAATAGTCCCTGCCCTTAGGGATCTTAAATTCTATGAGGGTAATATCATGTACACATCTAAGCAAATATAAATATAATTTCATACATTTTTATATGGGCATATATATGTATGTATATATGTATGTGTATGTATTTTATATATATGTATGTGTGTGTGTGTGTGTGTGTATGTATGTATAGTAAATGTGTCGTGATTTGGGGATGCACCAGCAGTCAGGAGGAATCAGGAAAGACGTTCTGTAAGAGGTGGTGGTTGAGCCAAGCTTTGAAAGGACCTACTTGAAGCCTTTCCAGAATTAATGTCCCTGTCATAAGATGTGTACCACTGGCATTGCTTCCAAGAACCTGGAGTCACCTCCACATCACCAGGAGTCATCAGAGCAGGTCCTTAGGTCCTTAATAAGCTGTTTATTATACTGGACTGAATTGTCAAAGCCTGTGCTATGACATCATATTCAAGTACCCAGGCTTCTGTACTAGAGTATTGTGAGTAGTAAGTACAGAAATTTGTAGTGATAATCAGTGAGTAATCAAAAACACGTCAGTCTTCTTAATTTTTTCTCATCTGGATTACTTTCTGAAGTCCAAGGATAATAAAATGAAATCTTGAACCTCAGAGCAGAAGCATTTCCTCTGTGATTAAAATAACTATTCTTTATTCAGTCACATACGTCCCTACCTAGCTATTCTAGTCTGCTTATGACATCCATAACTTAATAAACTAAATGGCAAACATCTCATTCTTTAATTTAGCACAAAGACTTCTGTCTCAGTTCTTTTATTGACTTCCTGAGTACAAGTACCTGGGGCATTATGTGAGAAAGAATGAGCTAAGTGAATAATGTATCTTCCAAAGAAAAAAAGACATTCAATGATTTGTCTAATGAAATTGCATTTATAGATTTTAATTAATAATACATGCACTGTTAGTTGTTTTACTCAATTTATTTTATCACTCAATCGGTTAATAAAGAAAAGCCCCTACGCTGATTACCACCCTACATTGTGTAAATCGCCTAAGTTCTCTGAAATGTATAAAGAGAAAATAACTCAGCCCAACATCATATTCAGACTACCTTCAAACAGGATCTTATCACACCCAGGATGGTGGAAATGACCATGAGAGAGTTGAGGATTTTGAGGGTCCAGGGAGATGGGTCTGGTAAATCAAGCCCCAAAGCTATGAACGTTGATAGGAGAGAGCTGGTTTCTACCCAGTCTGGCCGCTGTTGAGGCTAAAGTTGTCCCTCTCTGAGCCCCAAAAGGAGGAAGCTCACAGTACAGTTTCTTCTAAAATCCTGGGTCCTTTCCAGTACTGACTTTTGTATTTCCACTTTGCTTAGGTTGATAATTGGTCTCTGAGGTAGTCCGAAGCCATTGTGCTATGAGTTAGAGTGTCAACTTGAGTCCATTGTGACTCATTTTTAAGGGGAAATCAAGCAATCTGCATTTTGTTGATATATTCTGTGGCCCAGGTTGTTTGTATCAATATTCAGTTACACTGATGAACACTTAAGGGTAGTCCTGATACAAAAGTCATCTTGACCAGTGTAAACGATCATTTAGTCAGCATAAGCAGGCATGTTCTTCACAACAATATGATTATAAGTTCTACTGAATCTAGTTGTTTACATTCTTAATAGTTCAGAGAGTATATATTTATTATAAATTCAAAATTATGTCACTTATACAGCACTCCTATGACATCTTCCAGCATTGAATTTTTAAGGAAATGAGATTTAAGTCTCAGAATTTATAAAGAGGTGGACATTTTAAAAGTATTATGGAAAGTAGTCCCTGATATCTTACTGGAATTATTCCTTCAGAAGCAGTTTTATAAATGTATTCTGCAGGCACTTTTACTGTTCTTAGAAAAATTCTGACTGATATTAGTAAGAGAGATAAGGTTTTTTGGTTTTTATTTGTATCATTTTTTTTCCTGTGGTTTGGACAGTAGAAAATAGAAAAGTTCTGCCTCAGTATGAAATAGGAAAGTTTTGAATTTTCAATTGATCATATATTTTCAAAGGTAAGAAGATGAAAAAATAGTTAATATTCTCTCCAAACCCAGAACTGGGCCAGTTACACTTAACAGTGATTGAGTTGAGTGGCTCTGAGCTGTTCCTGCAATAGGAATTCTTTTATCTAGACCAGCAAAATGAAGGATAAGCTACCAAAGGAAAAGATAGGGATGAGATCATCTCTCTGTTTCAATTTCCTATGCTATAATTCCTGAAATCCTGCTTTGCACAAAAATGTGTTTGTGTACTTTTTGTTAATGAAAAATAAAACTAGGGGAATTCCTTTATAACACGTTTCCTCTATCATATAGACCTTCTTCAGGGAAAGGTCACTCTTCTATCAACAAGGAGTCATTGCCCAATTAAAATCTCTGCTAAAAGCCTCCATTGTGGGTTTCCAAGCTAGTAGTCTCCTCATTTGCATCTGGAATGGAATTTCAGTTTATAAAGTCATATCATGAAGACAGAATTTAGATCCAATGTTTAAGAAGGTTGAGAGCCTCATGATCATCTCCTGTAATTGCTTTGCAGCTGGGATCACAGAAATTTCAGAAGGTTGATCTACCAAACCACTAGTGCACAGACCTTTAGTCTTTCCATAACATGGTGCTATGGTCGGATAACAGACATTTTTAAAAAATGCTTATTAGTGAAATTCTGCAGAGGGTGATTATACTAGAATTCAGAATTCCTAGCGCTGACAACCAAATTAGCTTAATAAAGAGCCTCTTACTGAAAGCATCAAGTGGTATTTAAACAAGATTTCATTTCAGCAGCTTGTACCTTCAAAGCCCACTTGTTAAACATCTATCACTTCTCTTTGGTCTTTGGTCTTTTTGGTGTAAAAGTACTCTGATGAGGTAACATACCCAGGCAGGGCAGACTTCATTTACATCTCCTTTTGTGAATATTTTATACCCAAAGTATACTTTATTTACTTCTCTTTTTCTATAGACTACTGTTTTTTTAATTGATCATACTCAGCTCATTACTCAATTTATGCCTTGCAGGTGACTAATGATATAATGGTAATATAATAGCATTTTTATAGAACTTTAGGGTAAGATAAGAGCTTTACAAGACCCCATTAGTGATTGTTGTGGGGCATCCTTTATCCCTTTCCTTTATAAGGATAAACAGAGGCATGCTTGAACTCCTGAGGGATAACCTCTTCTTGCCATCTAACCCAGAAAGTTTCCATCAGTTTTTGTATAAGCAGTGGATTTCCTTTCTTATAAATCTCTACTGGAATAGAAACTGTATCAGGAGAGGAGCCTGATAACGTTCAAAACCTCTGCTTTAATTGGAAGTTCGGCTGGACAGGAATTGACCTCAACTTCAAATATACTGTCAGTGACTTCAGCGCTGATTATTGATGGTGATCTGTTGAGAACACTATGGAAATGTTAAGCCCTGAAAAGGACTTGGCAGCTTCCGCAGCAGAAGTACTAGTCTTCCCTGAAAGGGAGGATTAAGGGAGATAGTATTCAGAAGCAAAACAAACTTTTGAGGAGGGACTGGGGAAGAAAAAGAAAAGAATAAATAGAATAAGATTAAGGGAAATACAGTTAGCAGTTATAAACTGTGAATGGGATAGATTCTCCCATAAAATGAAAGTGGAGAGCAGAATGGTTTAGAAACCAGAATTCAACAATATATAGTTTTCGAAAAAGCATTCTTGTAAGAGAAAGACACACAAAATTAAAATAAGGGCCTAGAGTAGAATTTGTTATGCTCCAACTGAAGTAAAAAAGGTAGGGGTAACAATCATCTCGGACAAAGCAGAAGCAAAAATAGACCTAATTCAAAGAGGTAAGCAGAGTTAACTACATTTTTCTAGAAGAAGAGTAATATGAATACTAAACATATATGCACCAAAGGGCAAAGCATCCAGCTTCTTAAAGTTAGATGAATTACAGGAGAAAAATAGATGGTAAAACTTTATGAGTAGGGGACCTCAACTTTCCCATCTCAGAACTAGATAAATCTAACCATAAAGTAAATAAGAGTAGATAATTAGATATGACAGATATCTGGAGAAAATTGGGAATGGGAAAGTGTATGCCTTTTTTCTCAGCACTACAAACATTGGCCATGAATCATGATATAAAAACTTCATAAACAAATGCAGAAAAGCAGAAATATTAAATGTACCCTTTTCAGGCTATAATGCAATAAAAAATATTCATGAAAGAGCTGTCAAAACAGATTAAAAATTAATTAGAAATTAATCCAATCCTAAAGAATGGATCAATAAACAAATAATAGAAAAAATCAATAATTTCATTAAAGATAATGGCAACAGTGAGACAACACAGAAAAATCTGTGAGATGCAGCCAAAGCAGAAATTATGAGAGAATTTATATCTGTTTATTTATATCTCTTTCATCGATGAAAAAGGAAGAGTAGATCAATGCAACTTCAAAAAAATCCTACTAAAAATCTACTAACTTCTAACTAAATTGATTCAGTTATTCAGTGCAATGTCAATAAAACTACCAAAGAATTATTTTATAGGAGCTGTAATAAATAATTTAAAAATTCATCTGGAAAAACAAAAGGTCAAGAATATCAAGAGAATCAATGAACGAAAAGTAAAGGAAGGCAGCCTAAGTGCACCTGATTTCAAACTATATTACAAAACACTGATTATCAGAACAGTCTGGTACTGGGTAAGAAACAGTGGTTGATCAGTGGAATAGATTACCATAGTAATCTAATGTTTGATAAACTCAAAGATCCAAGCTTTTGGATCCAAAATTCACTATTCAAAAAAAACTTCTGGAAAACAGTCTTGGCAGAAATTAAGCAAAGACCAACATGTGCCAAAATACCATAAAAGTAATAAGAGAACATGGAAAAATCTATCAGATCTGTAGATAAGCGTTTATGACCAAACAAGGGATAGAAGGTATCACAGAAGGTTAGATGGATAATTTTCATTTCATTAAATTAAAAGGGTTTTGTTGTGCAAAACCCATGCAGTCAAATTTAGAAGGAAAATAAGGAACTGGGAGAAATTTTACAGCGAATTTCTCTGATAAAGGCCACATTTCTCAAACATACAAGGAATTGAATCAAATTTATTAGACTGTTGTCTGCCTGTCCACATCTCCATCCTTTTATATTTGTGAAGCTGATTTTTTTAACTCAAATGCATACTTTATATATCATTAAATATCATCTGATTAGAGCCAAACATGACTGAAGAACAAGAAGATTTGGTTCATTCTCATCATCTGGACAAATTTTTGGATCCTTACACTGTAACATGGGGTGGCTATCCCTCCTAACTCTGTGTCATCTTCAGATGTGATAAGCACGGCATCCATACCTTTATCAAAGTCCAGTTTTTGCAACATTCTCCATAACTGCCAGTTTAGTCATGTTTAAAGTAATGTAGGAAGTGTCCTAAGTTAGGTAAGACCTATTCTTCATAAAGTGATGTAGCTCTTCGAGTATCACCCCTTTCCTTTCCAAACCAGCTCCTCCATAATAGATTCTACAGTTTGGTCATGAATTGGAGTCAAATTTATTGACCAAGAGTATTCAGATCCTACCCTGGCCCCGTTTTTGAAAACTGGGAAAAACATTTGCTCTCCTTCAGTTCTGCAACATCTCCTCTGTTCCCCAGTCTTTCAAGGATCACAGACCAGGTTCTCAGTGATTTAACCTACCAGTTCTTTCCGTATTCTTGGACGCAGTTTTCCTGGGCCTAATCATCTGAACTCATCAATATCATCTAGTGTCCTCTTACTGTCATCCTACTTAGGGGGTTTCAGTTCTCCATTAACAATTTGTTTCTGTCCTTTTTAGTTCAAAGAACATTTTCCTTGGTAGAAAATGATCAAGAACAGTTCATCTTCTTGAAGAAATGTAGTTCTGCCTTCTCCCTATTATCCATTATCCAAATGTCATTCATCCCATGCAAGTGGCCCTGTTTTTCTTTAATCCTCTTTTTCCCCACTAATATAATTAAGTCTTTTTTATTGTCCTTAGTTTTATCTCATTAAAAGCATCCCTTCTTTTGACTACAACTTCTTTGTGTGGTCCTATTTAACAAAAAAGAATATTAATATGGATTTGATTAATTTCCTCCACCAGTTTTTTTAAACTCACTAGTTATTGTACAAATACTTCACATTTCAAGTACAAAATCATAAATTAATTTTTGCATATTGTCTAAAAACTGTAATTCTTAGCCTCCTTACATCCACTCCAGCACCATCACTGTGGAAACAAGGGCACAGTATTGAGGGCTGTTTTATTTTTTCATCTTTTCATAGGTCTCTATAACCAAATAATTTATTGCCTAATACAGCCAACCTGTTGTGGTGAGCTTCTCTGCCTCTTAGCTAAACTGATCTTCAGATACTGTCATCGAGATCCTGCTCAAAACCCTTCCTACAGGATATAACCTTACAGGATTTGGGCTTAGCTGGCATATTCTTCAGAAACTTCAGGACACTTCTGTGTAAAAATGAGGCATTGAACTATGTATGGCACCAGGGGAAGTAAACCATTAAATATTATATCAACGCAAATTATGGTTGTCATACTCTAGTTGAGGAACATAAAATAGACAGGTAACTATGATCCAAATCAGAATAAGATGAATACCAAAAGTCATCACTGAGTATTTATTAAGTGCCTACTATATACCAGACACTGTGCTAGGCACTAGGGATACAAAGAAACAGAAGACAGTCCCTATTCTCAAAGAGATTAAAGTTGAACCGGGAGATAAGATGCAAACAACTATGTACAGACAAGATAGCTAGAGATCTAGATCTGTGTGTGTGTGTGTGTGTGTGTGTGTGTGTGTGTGTGTGCATATATATATGGAAATATTGGAGATAGTCTAAGGGACGATAAGGAGGAGCAAGAAAGTTTTCTTGCAGAAGGTGGGACTTTAGCCCACTTACAGGAAGCCCATGGGCAGTGATGTGGAACAAGAGAGCTTCAGGCCTGAGGGACAGCCAGGGAAAATGCCAGGAATCAGGAGATGAGTGTCATGTTCAGGAAACAGTAAGGATGCAGTATCATTGGTCCCAGACCTTTTGGGGATGGGAGAGTTGCAGTACTTCATGGAGTAAGGCATAAGAAAACTGGTAAAGCAGGAAGGGAGCAGGCTATGAAGAGCTGCAAAAGTCAGGCAGGAGTTTGTATTTGATCCCAGACATGACAGGGATCCACTGGACTTTATTTAATAAGAGGTGACATGATCAGATCTGTACTTTAGGAAGACCAGGTTGACAGCTCAGTAGAAGATGGACTAGAGTGGTGGGGAGAGACGAGGCAAGGAGACCAACCAGCGCTAGTGCAGCAGTCTGGGAAGAAGGGGTTACGCACCAGGGGTGTTAGAAAAGGAGCTTACAGCAGTGCCTGGCACATAGTAGGAACTTAATCACTGTTTAGCAACTGACTGAAGTAGAAAAGAAATGGATTCAGCCACTGCCTGGATAAGGGAGGGTTGGGGGAGGTGGGTAGGGAGAGAGAGAGAAAATGTGGGGATAGGGATGACACCTAGGTGACTGGGAAGATGATGGTGCCTCAACAGCAATAGTGAAGTTAGGAATTGGGAAGGGCTTGGGGAATACATGTTTGGACATAGTTGAGTTTTAAGATGTCTGAAACATCCAGTAGACAATTAGAGACACAAGACTGGATGTTGGGAGAAAAATCATTTTATCAATTTCAGGGGAACAGAGGTCTTCAGGAATAAGTCCTCATTCAAGCTGGGCCTTCTTAGATGAGTGTGATCTTGATAGTTGGAGGCACAGGGGAGTGGAAGAAACGTGCAAAAATGTAGAGGCAAGAAAGCATTTCACATGTTCAAGGAATAGGCAAATTTGTCTAAAGATTAAAGTGTGCTGTGTTGTTGAAGGAAAAGCACGGCAGAGTGAGGGTTGCTGAGAGAGATAAAAAGGAAAAAAAGAAAATAATTAGATTCCAAGGAGGTGCTCAAGAAAGCTAAATGTTGCAGTGGAGAGAGTGCTGGGCCTGGAATCAGGAAGACCAGAGTTCAAATGTGGCCTCAGATATTTACTAGCTGTGTGACTCTGGGCAAGTCACTTAACCCTGTTTGCTTCAATTTTGTTATTTGTAAAATGAGCTGGAGAAGGAAATGACGAACCACTGCAGAATCTTTGCCAAGAAAACCCCAAATGGGGTCACAAAGGTCAGACAACTGAAACAAATGAAAACAGTAATAGGAAAGGGGGGGGCCATCAATTGAGGAATGACTAAGCAAATGATATTTATGTATTTATATATATAAACAAAGTATATTAATGGAATGGAATGTTATTGCACTATAAGAAATGCTATGGACATGACTGCAGAGAATCCTGGATAGCATATACTGATGATTAATGAAGTGAGCAGAACCCGATCACTTTATAAGAGGAAAATGTTATTGCACATAAAAAAATAACCTTGAAAGACTAAACTCAGGTCGATGCAGTGACCAACCATGTCTCCATGTGTCACTTTCCTCCTGACAGAGAAGTGATATACTCAGATGAAGAAAAGAGACATATTGCTAGACAAGGGTCTTCTATGGATTCATATTGTTTGACTGCTTATTTGTTACAAAGTTTGGGATTTTTTTTCTTAATCTTTTTTTCATTGGAAAAGGGGTCAAGAAGGAACGGGGAATTAACAATAGAAGCCCCCCCAAAAAAAATGCACAGAAAAGAAGGAATTTCAGAAGGAAACACAGGCAAGCAAGACAGTTTTGAAAATAACATGTAGAATTTATTATAGTTTTATTTTTAAAATGCATAAAATGGAGATTCATGTTTTCATGTACAATCTTGTGGGTTCTGTGCTATGTGGAAATGATTATTACTTTACTATTAAGTGTTTAAATTCAAAATTTTATAAAGAAGAGTATTAGACTAGGAAATAGGATCACTCAGTATACAGGCATTTATTAGATATCTACTGTTTCAGGCACTGTTCTAGGCACTGAGCAGACACGTACAAAAACTAAATAGTTGTTGCCCTTGAGGACTTACACATATAAGTAGTTACATTAAAGTAATTACAAAATATATTCAAAACAAATACAAAATGATGTGATTGGGGTGGAGAGAAGGTTGAAGAACTGATAGCTGAGATTCTTAGAAAAGGCCCCATATAGCATATGAGCTGAGTTTTGAAGGAAACCAAGGATTCTGAAAAGCAAAATATAGGAGAGCATTGCAGACCTGTGCCAAGGCATCGACACTTGAGATGGAATGTTACTTATGGGGACTGTCAGAAGACAGTTCTCCGGGACTAGGGAACGTGTGAAATGGGAAGTCGTGTAACAAGTAATAAATAGGATGAAGACAAATTATTAAGGACCTTAATTGCCAAAAAGAAGAGTTTGTATTTGATTCTACAGGTAGTACCGAGCTACTGGAGCTTTTTGGTCAGACCCATGGTGTAGGAATGTCCCTTTGGCAGCTATGGGGAAGATAGATTGAAGAGTGGGGAGACTCAAAGCAGGGAAACCAATTAAGAAGATATTTCGGTCGTCCAGGAAGGTGGTGAAGACCTGAGCTAGGGTGGTGAGCTGGTGTGTGAAGAGAAGGGGATTGCAAGAGATGTGAACGTAGAATGGACACCACCTTCCAGCTGATGGCTGTGGGAGGCAGAGTGAGGAGCAGTAAGGACTAGGGGTCTCTGAGGTTTGCAAATCTAAATTCCTAACAGAAATAAGGGAGGTGTTGTAAGCAAAAGAAAATAGCTCCATTTTGACCATGAAGAATTCTAGGCTCTCACCACTGACTCTAACTGGGGCGATTCACTTTGTATCTCCGGGTCTTATTTTCCTCATCTGTTAAAATAAGAGTTGGACTAAATTAATCTTTAGAGTACCTTCCATTCTGACTTCCTGTGATTCTGTAACAGGTTGCCATTGCACCTAATGTTATGGGGGGGGCCAGTAAGCCCAGACATAACTGAAAGCAGTGCCAACAGATTTACAATTTACAATTCTCTGGTATTGGGGCCCAAATGCTTATGTTGTAAACTATCAGTGGCAAAAAAAAAAATTTATCAACAGCCCTCGAGATAAGGGGAAACAAGACAGTGTCTTTTCTAGGAGAGGGTTATTGGGTTTGACAGTTAGGTAAGGACTAAATTGTAAAGGAATGACAATAGTTTGGACTTTATGCTCTAAGAATTGGAGCAAGCTCGACAGGTTTTGAGCAAGGGGGAGTGGTAGGATCCCAAGTGCCTTGAAAAGATTCTCCCAGCAGTCATGTGTAGACTAGATTGGAAGGAAAGAAAACCGGAGGGCTGGAAGAACAGTTGAAATCATATGGGGTTGTGACCCACAGTTTAAGAAGTGCTGAAGGGGTCTCTAGTGAAAAAGGTTAAGAAGCCCACAACTCTAGATGAGAGTCAGCGGGTCAGCCTATACAAGGCTGGTGGCAGGAGAAATGGAAAAGACAGCTGCTTAGAGGTAGCAGGTTGTCACAAAGCCACTCACTCTTCCTTGCATGGTGCCCTCCTTTGTCCATGCCCAAAGGCCCTGTGTGTGCCCTTAGACATGTTTTGTCCAGAGGGCAAGATCACCTATTACAGATGTTCATTATGCAGTTATTTGATTTCTTTTTTTTTTTTTTTGGTCAAAACAACAATGTTGCATACTATTTTAGTAAGCAAGCAAACAAGCTGCTTTGTAAGAAAAGGAACAGGTTTTGAACAGAACTGCTTAGATCCCAGGCAGTCTCTTTCATGATTATTCCTGGAGTTTTTAAGCACCATGGCCACTCTGAGATTGTTTCTGTGATTGTATTTGCTGTGATTTACTCTAAGCAGCATTGTGCAAAACAACATAATTTTTAAAAAGTACACATACTGTTAAAAACCTAAAAATATCCAGGTGGATTCTTTGTAAAAGCATTGCTGGTTACTTGAAAATTCACCATCAACGTATTTTTCTTTGAGAAGGCCAATAAATATGGCATGAAATTGAAACATAAATGAGTTTTTACAGCTAATTATTGTTAATGTGAACTACTTCAAAATTAGCCGACATCTTTCCAAAATAGTGTAGTTTATAGCTATATAAAGCATCAAGAGTAAAATGTCATAAATATAGTTTACTATGCAAAAAAGTCAACTGTTTTCTATATCAGCTCTCAAGGGCCAGCAGGCCTAATCCTACACTTTCGCATTTTCCTTCAAACATCATAGGACAAATGGTTTAGAACTCATGCCTGAGAATACTATCGAAGTTGTAATGAATTCCATTTTTAATTGGAATGAATACATTTTTAATTCTCCACATATAGAATGGCCCATTCAAGCACAGTATGTATATGCAAAGTAGAGCATGTATGCAATATCCATAATATACGTTTGTCTCTTGACTTTCTTTGGAGTCAGAAAGCTGTTGGTGTTATTTTCTGGGGAGGTCAGGCTAACAAAACCACAGATGTCACTTAAGTAGCTTGGTTTCTTGATGTTTATTATACCAAAAATAAAAAGTTTAAGTACTTAATGATGTGAATGGTCAACTTCCGTGTACCACAATTGTTAAAGTTTCTCTCTTCTTTTTTTAAAAATTCTTAGGCATTAAGGCTGTATTCTCCGGACACTACCATAGGAATGCAGGTGGATTCTACAACGACCTTGACATGGTGGTGTCATCTGCAATAGGCTGCCAGTTAGGTGAAGATACCCACGGACTCCGTGTTGTGGTGGTCACAGCTGAGAAGATTGTTCATCGTTATTACAGCTTAGATAAGCTAAGTAATGAAGGCATAGAGAAAGAGCTGATGGATATGATTAAGCAAGAGTAACCGTTTTTCTCTAAGTGCCATTCAGTTTTCACTTTTATCTTCTGATTTTTCGGTGAAGAGCATTTCCAAGGAATACTTCACTGAAACACAAGAGCAGAGCCTTGAAGATTGGGATTTGGTGATACCTGTGCATAAGAGTTAGCTTTGTTCTCTGCTAAATAACAAAATGAAAGGCTTCCTGTCCTTTATGAAAGAGAATTCAATGAAGATAATGATGATTAGACTCTCATGCTTCACTATTCCTGAGGGTGTGTTTCTTGACTCTTTTATGTCCCATATTGTCAGTGATGCCCATTCTTCTTAATGCTAATGGATCCAGGTCTAATCGTTGAGAACACCTCAGTCAAACTACAGTTGTGACTCCCCAGATGTCAACTGTAATAAAGAAGTGTTCATTCTTTTAGAAGTCTTGTGTTGGTTTCTTTTCTGGTGAAAATAACCGCCTCTCTTTCTTATTAGTAGTATATGTTTGCCTTGAAGCTAGGAAAGCTATATTTTCATGTAAATTGGCTTGTACGTAAAGGAGGCATCAGGAAAAAGAAGATCAGAAATCTGCCTTGCAAAGGCATTTAGCAGCCCATTGTATATATGTGCAGTATATATAAGCCTATAGTTTCCTAAGTCTGAATCACTCTATTACACTTTGCCTCTGTCTGCATATATAAAGGGAATTTAGGCTGTAATCAAGAAACCAGGGGAAAATTATTTTAGAAAAAAACAATATTTGTGTATTACTGTTGTCTACATTACCTACTGATTAACTGTACTTGTTAACTGTTTAAATTTCTGTCAGCAAAATAAAGTATGTTATTCAAAACAGGCAATTTTTATGTAGGTAACTTTCTGAAAAAAATGAACTTAAATTTACTGGGAGAAGCCAGTGATTTCTGAGCAATGTATTAATTTCGTTCATTTATTCCATTCCGCTGCAATAATTGATCACCTGGTTACTCTGGTACCGAATGGCAGCCTCAAGTTGTCCTTAAAAGTTACTGTCAGAGACTGCTACAGGGTGCAGTGGTTAGAGCACTGACCCCGGAGTCAGGAAGACCTGATTTGAGCTTCAGACACTTACTAGCTGTGTGACCCTAGCAAATCACTTACATACGAGTGCCTGGAAAGAAATTATTGTTATCTCATATAATGTTCACTCATTCTAAAACTACAGAGAAAGCTCGCCAGTTACAACTGAACTGAAAAGTCTATTATATTTACATATTTCTTATAAGAAAATCCTGGTCAATGTAATCAAATCAAGGAAAATAAACAAAAATGATTTTTATGCAAAGGTATGAGGAATGTTTAAAGACAAAAGAAGTTTATTATACTTGATAGATTGATGACAACCTAACATGCCATGAGTGTATTCTTTTTTTCTAATTAGGGAATCCTTTATTCTTTTGACTTTGCCATGTTACTTATTTTGGTCAATTTTTTCACCATTAAATATTCACGTAAGAAAGATCAGAAATAGAAAGTAAGCCATATATGAGATGCTTTTGAGATATGTAGTCAGGTAGGAGAACGCAGGTTAAATTTTCAGGATGATGAAAAGAAACATCACTGATCGCCATAGAGGAAGGAAATGGTGTTTGCTTCTAGAAGGGTAAACAAGGTAAAGAGAAAACCTAAAGAAAAAAAAAAGTTTGGTGTTGATAGCTCCAAGGAGTCTTTGTTTACTTTTTCTTGTGCACCTTTTCAAGGCCTTTAGGCAACTTGGATTTGCATGACCTAGAAACTAATTACTAGTAACTGGTTTTAGGTAAGTGAAAGAGTTAGGGCCCCTCTAGTCTTCACTGGCCTAGTAGAACTAAGTTTTAGCACCTCGATTGGAAGCTGACTCAAGTTATTTGTTTGTTCTAGGACCCAAAGGCCGTTCTTGGGAAGCCCTCATATAGTTACAGTATGACAGCTCTTTGGGAAAATGTAATAATGCAAATAACCCCCATGTTGAGCCTCTTTGTCTAAGGAAGGACAGGTTGTTTTGATTTAAACAAAGGAGTTAAACTAAGTCTTGAAAATCATTCCTGAAGCTTTGACCCTTGGGGACAGAATTCTCCTTGTCAACCAATACTGGATAGAATCACATTTCTCACTGCAAGTTTTATAAAGTTTCAGATTATGTCCGATTCTCTGGCCAGCCTGACCCTTAAACACTCAAGTGCTTTCCTGCCTTCCTTTTAGCTTATTTGCTCCTCCCTTTTGAATTACCTTTTCCCTGTTTCTACCTATCTTGAAAGCATCACAAAACAAAATTAATTTTAATTTAAAAATAAACGTCATATAATAATTTTATTTGTGGAGGAAGAGGGACATGGAAGAGGCAAAAAAAATATTTTTAATACAGTGATAGGGTGTCAGAATTCCATAGTGTGTGGAACAAATGATTATCTTAATGCAAGTTTTCTTGACAATATCTAATGTCACTCTAGTAATATTATTATAGAGACCAAAAATATCTCCTAAAATTATTCCATTGGCATTAAAATAGAGGTAGAAAATAGTTACAGCATTAAGATCTTACCTTAACATTTTCATTGATACAATTACCCACTGCTAAAAGAAAGTTAGGTTAAGAGGAAACGTGTTGACTTCAAGCCTAAATATTATGACAGCTTTGGAGAAAATGGATGTTTTTCATAGAAAGATACCTACTTAACAAATCATATGTAATTGGATTTAGACACATACACACACACAAATACACTTTTTTTGTCCAGATCTGGGATTTCATCAGCATGGGAAACTTCTAGTTTGGAAACTCTTTACAACAATGTAGATCAGCAATATGTCTGCAACTTATTGAATCTTTAAAAACTTGCCTAGAGTACTGAATGGCCAAGAAACTTGTTCTCACTCACATAGCTCATGAGTATCAGGCAGGACAGGAATCCAGTTCTTCCAAGGCTGATCGCTTAATTAATTTACAACATTGTCTCTCTTATGTAGACACATATATGTAGCATAAGCAGTAGAGCTTATTTTTTAAGGTATAAAAAAAATATATATATGTGTATATATATATATATATATATATATATGGGCAAGGCAACGGAG
>CM053769.1:72408446-72459229 GCA_028658325.1 Potorous gilbertii
ACGGAGCACCAGTTCCATAAGTAGTAACCAAAATCTAATTAAGTTTCAAATTCTAGATTTTGTATTGAATTTTTAAAAAATGGTTTAGAAACAAAACACAATGTGTATTTTTGTAATATATACTATTCTTCATATAACGTTTTAAATTTTCCTTGCATTGGAAGAGATCAGGTGATAATTATTTTTATTTATGCATTCATTTAACATGAATTAACAACCTACTAGCTGTAATGCAAATAACCCTTAAAAATGCTACCTTATGACATTATAGATGCCTTTGGCATTAATTTTTTTGTTTTATAGGAAATTGAGGAAATATTGTTTTCTTAAAATAATAAAGACTTGTCATCTGACTAAAAAATCTTTAAAGGGATGAATTCTCTTTTTCCATTGATGGATTTTTGTTTTCCTTACTTTCTTTAGTACAGATGGCAGAGTTGTTGGTTTTTAAAGTTTTTGCTTACAGGCTTAATCTGGGTAGATAAAATTGATGATATATAATCAAAAATTTTACATGCCATCCTGCTGTAATATTTGAACATTAAAAAGTAATTTTATTGGTAAAGGACACTATAGCAATGTCATTTTCTCACAAACAAAAACATAGAGCACTAAAACTTGGTAAACTTTAATCCAACTGTCATGTACCTTGATGCTATTAGTAAATTCTACTAAGGTATGACAAAAGAAATATGATCTTATTGGAGCTCATGTTGTTTCATTCTAAAATGAATGTTATGGATTAATTTTTCAGTAAAATTAATTAAATAAAATTAAATTTTAAAAAATTAACTGGTATCCTATAAGGCACTTTTAACTGAAGTACTCAGTTATTTGTGGTTCATAAGAAAGTAGGTATGACTTTCTGAATTTCAGCATATTGTACCTTTTTATTGTTTGGCAAAATACAATGGCATTCCCACCATCTGTTTAGAATTGGGAACCATCTGCCTCTCACTACATCTTTATTTTCAGCTATGCTCTACTGTATAGAACTAGTTATGAATAAATGTGGCACAGTGTATCCAAGTCTTAAAGGTCACAGTCTTTAGATCAGTCATAAAATCATAGAGTTTTTAAAACTGAAAGGGACCTTAGAGATTAGATAGTCCACACAGTAGTTTTTATATAGATGAGGGAACTGGATGTAAGACTTGTCCAAGGTCCTAAGAGTAGGTAATGGAAAAACCTGAACCCTAATCTCCTGATATCTAACTCTTTCCATTACACTGTTGCCTCAATTTAAAAACAAAACCTACCACTGACAAATAATTCCATTGCACCATATTACACATATATTTTGTATATATACTTGTATATATACTACTTGAGATTCCTTGAAAGTTGTATAAATAAGAGAAGTTAATAATGTCTCTGTCACCAATGAACCATGTTTTAAAATTTCAACTTCAGATTTGGTAATTACTCAAAACAAGCCATGTGAGAACTATTTCTCAGGTAAATAATAGATGAAAATATTTTGGACATATTTAAAGAAAGTATTTTCTTTTTGTCTATATTATCCTCAGAAATAGTGTTAAGTTACAATAGAGCATGTGTAAAATTTATAATGTGTCACATTAATTTTTGAGAATGCCACTTTTGACAAAGACAGTTAACCTGGAAATGGCCCCCACATCAGTAACCAGTCATTTGTGTGAAAATTTAAACACTTTCATTTTTTATAATGTTAAATGTTCTTCACGTCTATAATTCTCTTTTAGAAGAAAATATTCATGATGTACTGTCATGAAATTTTTGAGTAATAGTCTACAAGCATTTCTTCTCTCTCTGCCTCTCCCTCCCTCTCCCTCTCCCTCTCCCTCCCTTCCTCCCTGCCTCCCTCCCTCCCCCCCCTCCTGTCTTTCCCCCCACACCCCTCCTTCTCATTGCTTAATTTTGAGATTGTCTATATTATGGCCAGGAAGTTGGATTACATGGCTTTTGAGATGGCTTCCAGCTCAAATCTATAAGGGCAGTGCTGTATTTTCTAAGCCCATCACAAGCTCAACAATGATCAATTACATGTACCAACGAAATTTTGTTTCTAATTACTTTGGGATGTATTCATTGAAGATAACTTCTTTTTTTCGGTGCCTCTCCCAGAAGAACCTGTGAGCTATCTTTCTATCTAGTTGCACTTTATTTTTAAATACTGTTTTCATTTATCACAGAAGACTAGTTAGAGCAAAGATCAAAAATGTATTTTAAATTTTTAATTTTTTAATTAGAGTCTATTTTTTCTCCTTTCACCTCTGTCTCCCATTGGATAAGAAATAAAAACAAAAACTTTGGAACAGATATGTATAGTCAAGCAAAACAATTATATTTCTCAACCTCTACCCTGAGTCCATTAACTCTGTTAAGGAAGTGGTAGCACTTTTTCCTCCTGGATATACTGGAATTGGGGTCAGTCATTTCCAATGATCATAGTTCTTAAGTGTTTCAAAGTTAAGCAAAAGCCAAAACTGGCACCAAACTAGAAGGAAGAACTCAAATTAGATGAGAAGGTTTTACATGCAGTAACAACAGCTTCAACCTGACTTACTCAGATGAAGAGTTTGCTCTGAAAAAATAGAACCTGAATAATGGTAAAGACCTGAACTTTGAATATCATCAATTATTAGATAAGTAGTTACCAAAAGAAGGTCCAGAAACCAATACAGTGATAGATATTTAAATAGTTCTTTTGAAATGTCTAAGATACTTCATACATTATGTCAGTTTAACCTCCCAAAAATCTTGTGAATTAGGTCCTCCAAATATTTATCCCCATTTCACATATTAGGAAATTGGGGCTCTCAGAGGTTAAATGGTCAGATAACAAGAGAGGTTGATTTTGAACCTGTCTTTCTTGCTCCCAACCTGGCACTCCATCTACTGTATGCCACAACCCATCACCAGTGAACACTTGATCTATTTGTAAGTGTAGAGTCATAGCAGTTAAAAGGATGGCAGATTACAAACAACTTCACAAAACAACAAAAATCTATGGAAAAGAAAAATGAGAACACCTAGCATGAGACCCAAATCTAGTGTATCATCCTGGTAGCATTTAAAGATCAAAAAAAGAGGACAAGTGAATGGACAATAACCCATTTGTCAGCACTTCTGTAATGGTCTATTTTCATTGTTGGTGACAGTGAAACCACTGTGTTTGGACTCCTTAAACATGCTATGTACCCAAGTGAAAATAGCACTTGAGCAGATGAAGTGAGGAAGAAGCATTTGATCAGAATGATAGAATGAGAAAAACTGATCCCAGAGTCAGCGCAATTTTGAAAGCATTGGCATCAATTTTCAAGATTTCTTGAAGAGAAAAATGTATCAAATAGTTGTAAAAAAAAAAATACATTATGCATGGAATTATTGCCAAAGAAGGGTAACCAAGAACCTACCCAAACTATGTACCTACCTTTAGAACTTACCAACCCATGTGCCTGTATTGTTAATGTGTTTTTGTTTAATTTGAAGATTTCTCATCCATTAATAGGCCCAAATGACCTGCTTAAATCACATGGAAACCTAACTCACATATAGTAGGAAGAGCTTGCTGAACAGGTGGAACAGGAGGGTTGTCGCAGAGCTGGGAGGAAGCTGGTAAGACCAGTTAAGGCAGAGGAGAGAGAGGACACTGGCAGGCAGACAGTCTTGTGAGTGTTTGCTTGTGGGAAGGCTCCTTCGAGGAGGGTAAGGCTTGGGAATGGTGCTGTCCCCTGCAGTGCTAATGTTTATTGACTTCTTGGTTACTATAATGGATTTGACTTTCTGGTATTGGGATTTGACTTTGTGGTGTCTGAATGTTTTTTTTTTCTGCCTTCTACATGGAGAGTCTGTTATACTTACCAATTCAGCACTATGCTGGCATATTCATAGTTGCCCTCAGTTCTGTGAATATTATGTTGGTGAGACTGTGCCTATTTTCTCATCTTTAAAAAATATTCATGAAAATGATCTCTCATATATATATTTGAGAGAGAGAGAGAGAGAGTAGCCTTGATGAAAATATGAGAAAGGAACAGAAAGACTCTCAGTTTTCTACAGCAGACCACACCTCATCTACAAACCTGAAATGTCTAGAAAACAGAGAATCCTGCTGTGTTTATTTTTGATTGAATCCCTAAAAAAGCACATCACTGTTTAAAGCATAATACCACCTCCCACAAGGAATCTATCTCCATTACTTCATATTTCTGGACCACAGCTTAAGATTTAGGGATTCCAGAAGTTAGAAGAAAGGATGGGAGCAATAATTTAAAAATATAAGTCACAGCCTTGTAAAAAAAAAAATATGTTACGAGGACAAAAATTCAGATGGAGAAGAAGCTCTCAAGGAATGCTCATGACAACAAGTGTTGGGGAGCCAAGGATAAAGCTAGGGCTATGAAATGAAATCTGACTATGGAGAAATGCTAAAACTCCATTCATATTTTGTGTCTCTGAAAGAACGACCTTTGGGCTGGAAAGGACAGAGAAAACAAAAATGGTGTATGAAACTCAAGATTAATACATACATAGTATGAGAGCACCTACCCTCCCTTGATGAATTTAGAAACATCAGACCCAGGTAAACTGCACCCCAGTGACTGAAAAAATGGTCAGATGTTGTTGCTACCGTTCTCAGAAAGCTCATGGAGAATGGCAAAGTTTGCATAGGTCTGGGATATGGCAAATAATATCCGATTTTCCAAAAATAGGAAGAAATTAAGTCTCCAGTAAAATAGAACAATGAGATTGACTTAAATTCCTTGTAAAATTCAAGAATGTTTTTAATGTTTGTCAACATTAATGTTAGTCAATTAACTAATTAGCCAATCAATTAATGATAATTAGCAGACAAGAAAATGGGGACCACAAAGAAGGAGAATACCGCATCAAGAACAGGTCATGCAGAACTAAACTTAGTTGTTTTTTTGAAAGGGTTAGTATACCCGTAGACGAAAGGAATACTATAGATATGACTTACCTAGTTTTTTACCAAAAACTCTGACAGAACTTCTCATGCTGTTCTTGTGTGCAAAACAGAGATTTGGAATTAACGATAATACTATTAGGAATATTCAGAACTGGTTAAAAAGCCAGACTGTAAAGTAGTCATTAATGATTCAGTATAAACTTGAAAAGAGGTTTCCACTAGGATGTTCCCCAGGAAACATGTGCTTGGTCTTGTGCTGTTCAAAACTGATCAGTGATCTAATGAGATGAAATTTAATAGATACAAATGTAAAGTCTTAGATTTGGGTTTAAAAATAAACTTCATTGCCGAAGAAGACCATGCCATCAGAAATAATGGCATGACTGTTTTTTTGAGTGAGGGAGAGCTCTGCAGGTCACCAGTCTCACTTCTCTCCAGAACCATCTGAATTCAGTGACCAGATATTCATCAGAATGACTGGAGATGACCCAGGATGAGGTAATTGGGGTTAAGTGACTTGCCCAAGATCACACAGCTAGTGAATGCCAAGTGTCTGAGGTGGGATTTGAACTCAGGTCCTCCTGACTCCTGCACTGGTGCGCTATCCACTGCACCACCTAGCTGCCCTACAGTAAAGGATGGAATAAGAACGACTGGATAACATTTCATCTGAAAAGAAAGTCTGGAGATTTTAGAGGACTATGAATTCAATACAACAGTCTAATATGGCAACCAAAAAAGCTAAGATGATGGCTAAGTTGAGAGCTATACTTTCCATGAAAGGGACTGTGATAGAACTTGGTGCTGAGCAGCTAATATCTACCATATTTTATTCAGTTCTGGAAACCACTCTTTTGAAAGGATGATTGAGAGCCAGCGAGCATTCAGAGGAGAGTGAATGGTGAAAGGGCTCAAGTCCATTTCGTATGAGAATTAATTGAAGGGATTAGGAATATTTAGTCTGAAAAGTCAGGGAATATGCAAGCTGCCTTGTATGCAATAGAGAATAAATTTGTTCTGCTTTGCCCTGGAGGCCCACAACTAAGAGCAGTAGGTAAAAATTGAAAGGCAACATTTTAGTCATGTTGTAAAGAAGAACCTAATAATTAGAGCTACACAAAAGTAGAATGAGCTGCCTTCTGAGGCCGTGAATTCCCCTTGCCTGGAGGTCTTTAAGCAAAGCATGGATAATCACTTATTGGGCATGTTGTTGAGGGACTTCTTAATTAGGTATAAGTTGGACCAGATGGAAATTGGACTCCTGACTACTCTCCAGATTTTTTTCTTCCCCTTCACTGACTTTCTTGCCACCCTTAAGAAACCTACACCCTGAAATCCACTTTTCTGGTTGGTGACTGCCTGCCTGGACCATTATTTCAGAAGGGACCCCCAAACTCTCCAGAGTTCATTTCTTTCTTCTTGCCAATACCCTTCCTTCCCCTCCTACTTTCTAGCTCCCCTTTACATGTTTGTTTTCTCCTATTAGAACATTAATTCTTTGAGGACAATCTTGTTTGCTTGTATATATATCACCACTGCTTGGCATGTGCCATTTAAGAAATGCTTTTTCAATCTATTTAGATGGCCTCCATGATTCCTTCTAACTCTGAGATATGTCATATACTATTCCGTGATAGATGCAGCTACAGCAACAGCTTTGTTCAACAATCCTTTCATTAGTACCAGAACTTAAACTCTGCCCACAAAGTAGTAATCACCAAAACAGTTTGATTAAAAAATAGATGAATCAGTGGAGATTAAGTATATAATTTATAGAAGCACATGAACACAGTAGCCTCATGTTTGATAAACCCAAAGACCCTAGTTACTCAGATAAGAATTCACTATTTGACCAGAACTGCTGGAAGGGAAAGCAGTGTGGGAGAAACTATGAATATGCCAAATACCAACAGCTCATTGTATATCAACATAAGCTCTAACTGCATATATAACTTAGACATAAAGTTACACTTAGAAAAATAAAAGCTTGATTTAAATTGGACAAAGAGGAAGAAATGACCTTTCAGATCTATCAATAGAGGAAAAATGCATAACTGCAGGAGATAGGATCTCAGAAAATTAAAATAGACAACTTTGATTACTTAAATTTAAAAGATTTTTGCAGAAACACAACTAGCACAGCTAAAATTAAAAGGGAAACAGATAATTGGGAAACATCTTTGCAGCAAGTTTCTCTGTCTCATTTCTGAGATATATAAGGAATTGATTCAAATTTATTAGCATAAAAGCCATTCCCCAATTGATAACTTCTAAAAGAAGATGAACAGGTAGTTTGCTAAGGAAGAAATTCAAGTTATCAATTGCAATATGAAAAAAAATGCTTCAGATCTCTAGTAATTTAAAAAAATGCAAATTAAAACAACTGAAATTTTGCCTTACATCCATCATTGACCAAAAAATGAAAATGGAAAACGCTGGAGGACCTGCAGGAAAATAGGCACAAAACTATACTATTGACAGAGTTCTAAATTGGTCTAGCCATTCTGAAAAGCAATTTGGAACTATGCCCAAAAGTTACTATGTTCATTATCTTTCACCCAGTCATACAACTAAACCTATACTTCAAAGAGATCAAAAAAAAGAATAAAAATATAAACTCATATACAAAAAAATATTCTCTCTCTCTAGTTATGGGGCTTGAGAGCAGTGTGACTCAGTGGGCATGCACTATTAGATTAGGAGAGTGAGAATGTGGTTATAAGCCTGGCTCCACTATTTATATGACCTTGACCAAATGAATGACTTGAGCAAGTCACTTAACTAAGTGATACCTAAGATTCTAAGAGTCCTCCTAAGGCTATGCTCCTATGATACAATCCACATAATGTCATCCAGAAAGGAGCTTTAATATCTTTTTTATAACTCCTCTTAAACTTTATATCTTCCATGATAGTGCCAAATACCTTTGTGTAGCATAAGTTTCCTTGTTTTGTTGAAAACACCAAGGAAGATTGTATCCAAATTCCAAAATTATCAGGTGAAAGAGAGAATATTACAAGCAGCCAGAAAGAAACTATTTAAATATCATGGAACAACAGTCAAGATTAGGCAGCACCTTGTAGTCTCTACATTAAAAGACTGGAGGGCTTGGAATATGATTTCTGTAAGATGAAGGAGCTTAGATTACAACCAAGGATCAACTACCCAGCAAAACTGAGCATAATCTTTCAGTAGAGGAGATAGACATGCAAAGAAATAGGGGACTCCAGACCTTGATAAAAAGACCAGAGCTCAAAAGAAAATTTGATCTTCAAATACAAGACTCAATAGAAATATGAAAAGAATAGGAAAGGAAAACAATTATTCAATAAGGACAAACTGTTTACATCCCTACAAGGGAAGATGGTACTTGTAACTCTTGAGAACTGTATCTTTATTACAGCATTTAGAAGGGGTATACATAGAGTATGTGGGTATAAATTAACTTTGATGTGATGATAAAAAATCTAAGTGGTAGAAAGAGATTGTACTAGGAGAATAGGAAAGGAGGAAACAGAAAAGGGTACATCATATCACAAAAAGAGGCACAAAGACTTATTACAGTAGAAAGAAAGAAAGAAGGGTGATGTGCTTTGTTTGAACCTTTTATCGCATTTGGTTCAGATAATCAGATATAGAAATTCTAGCTTACCCAATAGGAAGTAGGAGGCAAAGGAGAAAGAAAAGGGAGGGGTAGATAGAAGGGAGGCGGTGGTCAAAAGCAAAATTTTAGTAAGGAGAGAGAAAAGCATAAGTGGATGAGGGGGGAAATAGGATGGAGAGAGAGACACAGATAGTAACCATAACTATGAATATGAATGGGATGAACGGAAGAATGGAATGAACAAATAAAACAAAAGTAGATAGCAGAGTGTATTAAAAGCCATAATCCTACAATATGTTGTTTACAAGAAACACTTTTGAAGCAAAGAGATACACACAGAGTAAATGTAAAAAACTGGAGCAAAATATATTATGCTTCAGTTAAAGTAAAAAAAAAAAAAAAAGCAGGGATAGCAATCCTGATCTCAGACAAAGCAAAAGCAAAAATAGATCTAATTAAAAGAGATAAGGAAGGAAACTATGTCCTGCTAAAAGGTACCACAGACAATGAATATCATTGCTAAACATATATGCACCAAGTGGTATAGCATCCAAATTCTTAGGGGAGAAGTTAAAGGGAGTTACAGGGAGAAATAGACAACAAAACTATACTAGTGGGGGACCACAATCTCACCCTCTCAGAACTATATAAAAATAACCACCAAATGAACAAGAAAGAAGTTAAGGAGATGAATAGAATTTTAGAAGAGTATATGGTAGACCTCTGGAGAAAACTGAATGGGTATAGAAAGGAATATACCTTTTTCTCAACAGTACATGGCAGCTACACAAAAACCGGCCATGTACTAGGGCACAAAAACCTCACAATCCTTGATTTATGATTCACTTGGTACTATTGTACATAGTCATTTATTTTGTTGTGTCTTTCAAAGAATCATATGATTTTAAAATATGCATGAAAGATACCTATGTACATTTCAAATCCATGAATATTATGTGGGAAGAGAGACTTTCAGGCATCATTTTGCTGCATGGAATCATATGAGTTTTTCCCCAATCAATAAACAATGAGAACAGCGAAATCATGAATCCTTTGCACCTTTTAGTGTGTGACTAAAGATATAGAATAGCATTTGCAAAACCTGCTGTTGTTGTTTAGTCATTTCTCAGTTGTGTTCAACTCTTCGTGACCTCATTTGGAATTTTCTTAGTGAAGATATTAGAGTGGTTTGCCATTTCCTTCTCCAGATCAATTTATAGATGAGGAACTGAGACAAACAGGGTTAAGTGACTTACCTAGGATCATACAGCTAGTAAATGTTTGAGGTAAAATTTGAACTCAGGAAGAAGAAATTAGACAGCCTTTCCAATATTCTCAAGCTGTTCCCTGCCATAAAAACTTGCATTTTTAACATGAATATTTTCCTAGCAATAATGAATGACTATAAGTCATAGAGCACTACAGTCTCTAAAGAATCCTAACTATAGGTTAATTAAAGGGTAATGGAGAGAAGTATGATTATTTTAAGCAGACTGCAGCATATTAGCAATGATGTATACAAGAAATGTTTGGTATAAGGTTGGAATTGGGGGTTGTAATATTTTTGAGGTAAGGTAGAGAGATTCTAATCCAGGTTTCTGACACAAGTACAATGCTATCTCCACTAGATCATGAATAATATTTATGAGATGATAAGTATCAATTAAAATCCAGAAAAGGGGAATCATCTTGCAAAGCCAAGATGATGGAGTAGAGGGTGGGACCCAGCTGAATTCTCCCAACACTCCCTTCCAAATAACTTCCTACATGAAAAGAAGATATTTGTAACTCATGAGACCTTTCTCAGTATTAGGGTAGTTGGAGGAGATAGCTAGATAGATAGAAAGACAGACAGACAGACACAGACAGATAGATTGATAGATAGATAGCACAGGGTGAGTTGAATATGAAGGGATGTTATCTAAAAAATAAAATTAAGGAGTGAGACAGGAATATATTGGGAGGGAGAAGGGGAGAGATGGAATGGGGTAAATTATCTCACAGAAAAGAGGCAAGAAAAATGTTTGGCAATGGAAGGGAAGAGGGGGGAGGTGAGAAGGAATGAGTGAACCTTACTCGCATTGAATTTGGCTTAAGGAGGGAAGAATATGCACACTCAATTGGATATCTTACTCTACAGGAAAGTGGAGGGGAAGGAGATAAGAGGAGGGGATAATAGAAGGAAGGGCAGATTGATGTAGGGGGTAGTCAGAAGCAAGTACTTTCAAAAAGGGCCAGGGTCAAAAGAGGAAATAGAATAAGTGCAGGGGGAGGGGCAGGATAGGATGGAGGGAAATAGAGTTAGTCTTTTACAACATGATTATTATGGAAGAGTTTTGCATAATTACCCATGTATATCCTATATTGAATTGCTTGCCTTCTTAATGAGGTGAGTGGGGAGGGAAGAAGGGAGAGAATTTGGAATTCAAAGTTTTAAAAACAAATGTTAAAAATTGTTTTTCCATGCAACTAGAAAATAAGATATACAGGCAATGGGGTTCAGAAATCTATCTTGCCCTACAAGAAAGTAAGGGGGAAGGGGATAAGATGGTGAGGGCATGATAGAAGGGAGGGCAGACTGGAGATAGGGGTAATGAGAATGCATGACATCTCAGGGAGAGGGAGGGAAGAGATGGGGAGAAAGTTTGAATGTTGAAGATTAAAAATTAATTAAAAAATTAAAAAATAAGTAGAAAGGGACAGATTTTTTTTCACATAAAGGAGGCATTCAAGGAATAGCTTTTATAATGGAAGGGAAAATGGAGGGAAGCAGTAGCAGGTAATGTTTGAATCTCACTCTCACTGGAATTAGTTCAAAGAGGGAAGAAAAAATGTGGGAGGGTGGGTGTGTTCTATACCCAGGTGGGTATAGAAAGCTATCTTACCCAATAAGGAGATATTAGGGGAAGGGGCTAAGAGATATAGAGGAGGGGGAATGATAAAGGGAAAGGTGGATTAGGAGAGGCAATGATTGGAAGCAAGACAGACTTTTCAGGAGGGACAGGATAAAAAGAGAAAGGATAAATGGGAAATGCATGGGATGAGATAACCTCGAGAACAGAAGCAGACAGCAGCATGGACTGGAAACTAGAATCCAAAAATATGTTGTATATGAGAGACACACTTGGGACAGAAAGACACACACACACACACACACACACACACACACACACACACACACACGAAGGGCTGGAGCAGTGTCTATTGTACTTCAGCTGAAGTGAAGAGGGCAGAGGCAGCAATCATGATGTCAGACAAAGCAATAGCAAAAATAAACCCAATTTAAAGAGATAGTGAGGAAAACTACATTTTGCTAAAAAGTACCATAGCCATTGAAATAATATAAAAAATGTTACAGCAAGTTTCTCTGATAAAGGCCTTATTTCTCAGATCTGCAAAGCACTGAGTTAAATGCATAAAAAATAATTACAACCATTCCCCAATTGATAAGTGGTCAAAGGATAGAAACAGAAAGTTTTCAGAAGAAATCAAAGTTGTTTCCAGTCCTATGAAAAAAATACTTTAAATCACTATTGATTAGAGAAATGAAGATTAAAACAGTACTGAGACACTACTTCACACCTATCAGAGATGACAAATGTTGGAAGAGATGAGGGAAAATAGGCATACTAATGAGTAATTGGTGGAGTAATGAACTGGCCCAGCCATTCTGGAGAACACTCTGGCACTATGCCCAAAGGGCTATAAAACAGGGCACATTCTTTGATCCAGCATACTACTACTAGACTTGTACCCCAAAGAGATCAAAGGAAAAGGATGCATATATACTTGCATATTTATAGCAGCTCTTTTCGTTGTGGCAAGGAATTAGAAATTGAGGGAATGCTCATTCACTGGGGAATGGCTGAACAAATTGTGACTTATGATTGTAATGGAGTACTATTGTGCTGTAAGAAATGATAGTACTGTTGTGTTATAAGAAATAGTGGTTTCATAAAAAAACATAGCAAGACAAATGCACCGATGCAAAATGATGTGAGAAGAACTGGAAGATCATTGTGCACATTGGCAGCAGTGTTGCAAGGATGATCAACTGTGAAACACTTGACTACTTTAATCAACACACTGATCCCAGACAATTTCAAAGGACTTCATGATGGGGAAAAAAAATGCTCTCCACCTCTAGAGAGATAATGGTTGAACTCTGAGTGCCAATTGAAGTATAATTTTCCTGCTTTATTTATTTTTTGTGATGTGGCTAATATGGGAAATGTTTTGCATGATTTCACATGTATAATATATATTTTTTTGCCTTCTTGGATGGTAAGGGAGAGGTGGGAGGGAGGAAGAGATTATGGAACTCAAAAACGTGAAAAGAAAAGCATGTTATAAATAAATATTTAAAAGAGCCATCCTTCACCAATATGATGACAAAGAAAAAGCAAGGTCACATAGAATATGGATAATGACAAACTTTTTCATTTAGATAGGTACAAATGTGGCTGTCCTTCGTTGTAGTGGCTGCTCTAAATAAAGCTTACAATGATGCTTCCATTTTCTACTTTCCCTCTCTGTTTCCATCTCTGTTCTTTCCTTGTTACTTCAATAATAGAATGCTTGGCTTCTTTACTAGGAAAAGACCGATTCTATGGATTAAATTGTACTGCTATTAAATTAATCAGGGAATTATGATAATGGTATCTAAAATTTATATAATGCTTCCCATGTGCCAGGCACCATGCTACGTGCTTTACAATTCTTGTCTCATTTGATTTTACAACGACCCCACCAGTGCTATGGTTATCCCCATTTCACAGATGAGGAAGGGGCAGGTAGGTGGCTCATTAGATACAGCACTGGTCCTGGAGTCAGGAAGACTTGAATTCAAATTCAGCTACAGACACTTAAAAGCTGTGGGACAATTCACTTAACCCTGTTTGCCTCTGTTTCTCATCTGTAAAATGAGTTGGAGAAAGAAATGGCAAACCATTTCAAGATCTTTGCCAAGAAAACCCCAAAGGGGATAAAAAAGAGTCAGACACAACTGAAAGGACTGAACACCAATACAATTAAAAGCAGATGAGGAAACTGAAGCAACATAGAGGTTAAGTGACTTTCCCAGGGTAGTACAGCTAATGTCTGAGGTTAGATTTGATCTTTGAGTCGTTCTTGAGTCCAGGTCCAGTGCTCTCTACAGTATACCACCTAGGAGGTTTTCTTGCATTTTTAGGTCTTATACGTTCTTTTTAACCTAAGCCTCACTCCTGATAACGACTGAAGCATGTGTGTTACTAATTATTCTTTTTTTTGTTGTTATTTTATTTAAAATGTTTGCATTTCCAGAGCTTGCTCTTTTTAACTAAATGTGGTGAATAACATTTTTTATAATCCAGAAAAGGAATTTGGGCATTATTGTAGACTATTCCCTAAAGATCTGTTGATGTAAAATATTACTGTAACCAAAAAGGCCAGTAAAATGCCAGACCTCATCATGAAGGGGGGGTGGGGGGAAAGCAACATTTTAAATTGCATCTCCCAGCTTAAAATTCCCAGTAGATCCTCGTACCCTGCTACCATTTCTTTGCAGGGGGGCGGGGGGAAGGAAGGGGTATGTGTGACCCAATGGCAACCATAGTCATGTCTATATGCACATACACACACAATCATATTTTATATATATATATACACACACACACACACACACATATATACATATTTTAGAAGATTTGAAATTTTCTTACTGTCTTTTGACGTTATTATTTTTATACCTTTTTTTTTTTTACCATTTTACAGTATTTGTACACCATTATTTTGTGATTTATCCTTCTTTCCTTTCACTCCCTTCCCCTGCAGTGAACCTTCTCTTGTAACAAAGAAGAAAAAAAGCAAAAACCAGTTGATATGTCAACCCCACATGAGAGAATACACAAAATTCCAGACTATAGACACCCACCCTTCTGAAATGAGAAATGGGGGAAATTTTCTCCTTCTCCTGGGTCAGACTTTGTCATTGTAATTACACAGCTTTCAGTCCCATTTTTCCACGTGTCTGCATATTTTACATGGTATCAGTTCTCATGAATTTTCCTTTGTTTCCCTGGATTCCTCATTTGCCATAGTGCAATAATATTGCATTATATGCTTATACTGCAGTTGGTTCAGCCATTCCCCAATGGATGGATGCCCACGATTTCCATTTCTCTGCTAACATAAAGTTGCTTGTGAATATTTTGGGTAGTATGGGACTTTTTTCTGTCTTTGATTCCTTGGAGTAGATGCCTCAGACACATACATATTTTCCAAGAGAGGTAATGATAACGATGAAGTAAATCTAATACCTTGGATATCAGGGAATCTTGCAAAGTTGCAAAAGACTTCAAATATCATTCTGTGCAACCTGCTCACCTATTGATACTTTAATACTTTTTTTTTTAGGTACTTAGTACCTAAAGAGGCAAACTTTTCTTTTTTGTGGGCAGATCTAATTTTCAGAAAGATGTTACTTACATATGACCCAGTCTGCTCCTTATCAGCTTCTATCTATTGTTCCTATTTCTGCCTTCTAGGACTGAAGAGTAAAAACTGTAATTCCCTTTTGTCCGAAAACTCTTCAAATATTTGAACGTAGCTGTCATTATGGTGCCCCTCCCATACCTTCTCTTCCCCAGTCTAGCTCCGTCAGCAGATTTCATTTCTAGTTCCTTCAGCAGATCATTGTGTGATCTGGTCTCCAGTATTATTGCCATTAAGGGATATAGGTCATCCTTCTTGATACTATGTCAAAAGGCCTAGCCTAAGAAGGCCAATGTGTCCCAGTGCATCCTGGGCCATCTCCAGTCATCCTGATGAATATCTGGTCACTGGATCCAGATGGCTCTGGAGGAGAAGTGAGGCTGGTGACCTGCCCAGCCCTCCCTCACTCAGAACAAAGTTCAGGGCAAGTCATGTCATCATTTCTCTGATTTCACGATCTTCTCCAAAAACAAAGGACAAATACGACCACAAAAATTGCATGTGCTGCGCTTGCCCATTCCAGCTCAAAACAGCGTGGATAATGGAAAGCTGACATGCCACTTCTGAAGGTCTGCCAATTCCTTTCTAGGTTTCTATGCCAATCTGGAGGGTAAAGTTGTCAAATAAATAAAGGACCATGTAGTCTAAGAGATGCAGCACAAGACCACATCCATTTTCCTCTGAACGCCCAGTTCTTAGCCTTGCATCATGAATTAGATCCAACCAAATGGCAAGAACTAATGCCTCTGGAGTCCATCCCTTCCCTTTTCTGTCCACAGTTGCCACCCTTTTGAGGCCTTCCTCAACAATAGCTTCCATTTTCTCAACATCTCCAGTCTATCCTGCATATCACTGCCAGATGAAAGCTCACAAAACAACATTTGTATCATGTTACTCTCATGGCACATTGGATAGAGACTTGACCTTAAGACCTAGATTAAAGTCCTGTCTCTGACTCATCTAGGTTTTGTGACCTTAGTGGGAAGTTCCTCACATTAGACTCCCTGTACCAATGAAATGACAGGTACTATCCTGTTCGTATTCCTTTACTTCTATGCTCAAAACTATAATTGGCTCCATAATTCCCTATGTGATCAAGACCACATCCTTAGTCTGGCGGTCAAGACCTTCCATGAACTCCTGTATATTGATCAAATCTTTTCTCTCACTATTCTTGATAAATCTTGCCTTCTAATAAGGCTTCTTCTCCCTCTTCCCCTCCCCCAACCTCTTTGTTTAGACTATTCCTAGCCTAGAATGCTCTCCTCTCTACAAATTCAAATATGGCATTTCTTTAAGGATTCATTACCACCACCAAGAGGGTTTCCATGGCTACCCTAACCCTTGCCGATCTCTCCCTCCTCTGACATCCTACACAAACTAGCTCTTGGTTGTGTGTATCTGTATGTATAGGTGGGTGTGTGGGTGGAAGAGGGGAGTGTTTGTGTGGCTGTGTTGTCCTCTTGTCCAGATAGTGATCATTAATTTCATAGACAGTCTGTACAGTCAGGGAAATGATCCTATTAGCCAGACTATGGTGTGTAGCTGAATGAACAATCTTTAGCACTCATCCATCAGTGGTATATCTGGGACAGACACTGCAAGTGAACCATGAACTGGGCCCAGAGCTGAACAGAAGGAGCAGAGAAGACTGGATTTGCTTTTGGGATGTGGTATAATTCATTTAATGATCTCAAGTTTCTCCTTGAAACAAAGGCCCATCCTTTAAAAGCTATTAATGATGCTGTATGGCTGTGAGTCATACACTACCATAATTTCCAAAGAACTGCAGCTGATGGACACCTGAAGGACAAAGGAGAGTGATATGGTGGATTGAAACAAGCTACAATCTATAACAAGGGGCAATTTATACAGCAGAAATTGTATAAGAGATGATGTCAGAAAAATAACCAACAAAGGGAGAAAAACCATGAGTCAGTCATGTCTTGAGAGCAAGTAACAAATGATGGACGGCTTACATGCTTCACTGGTGTCTATATTCTGAAAATGGGAGGAAGCCCCCAATGTGTTGGGGAAAGTCCCTATGGCAGATTTAGGAGAGGACACTGAAGAGAATTGCAGAGAATGGACAGGGATGGATAGGTTGTCATCTGTACCATAGGAAAGACTTCCCTCACTGGTGAGATCATAGTTCTGTTGGAGTGTGTGTATGTGTGTGTGTGTGTGTGTGTGTGTGTGTGTGTGTGTGTGTGTGTGTGTATGTGAGAGAGAGAGAGAGAGAGAGAGAGAGAGAGAGAGAGAGAGAACAAGAGAGAGAGAGAAAGAAAATGGATATGTATGTGTAAGCCAATCACCATATCACCATGATGGAAAAATCTTTGTGTGGAAATATCCTCCAACAGTGCTGATATTTGTCATTTATTACTGGCGTTACAGAATCCGCTGGGGCACTGAGGGGCTAAGAGACTGGTCTCCCATCTGTAGAGATATGAGGCCTATGAGGTGGAACTTGATCCAGGTTTTCCTTACTCCAAAGCCAGTTTCCTATCTACTATACCTCAATACCCCTCTGGATATCTATACAAGTACATGCCAAAAACAAACAAGATTATACACATATAGTCTTATTTTCTTCTATGTTTTTATCCCTATCTAGTAGGCTTCTCAAGGGCAAAAAAAAAGGAACACTTTTATCATCTGCTTTAAAGTATATGTGGAAAATACTTTATTATTTATCATTTATTGTTTTTGAATCTAGTTTTATGTGACTAGAAAATTGCCAACCCAAAAACTTACTGTAGTGATCAGCTTGATCTCAGAGACACCCCAGGGAAGAAGGCCACAAGGAATGCTTAGATCCCACCTAGTGCTTGTTTTCGGTCCACTCAGGTATTGTTTTGGGTCTACCCAAAGCTTATATTCTGGGGTCCCCAAACTAGATTGATGTTCCTGTTGACATACATCTCAAACTGGCCTGCTCTGGAGATTATTACTGCCTACGTGAGCCTCTATGCTCTTGTTTGAACTTTATATGATAAAGTAAACTCACAGAGACTCAATGACAACTGCCTCTCCTTCCTGGCTCTTTCCTCTACCAAATGAACAAATAAGTTTCTTTCAAAAACTATTTCAGATTTTGGTGTCTGTTCTCACGACTAAAATATATACACATATATACATATATTTACATATACACATGTACATAGATGTATACATGTGTGTATATATATACATATATCCACACACATATATATACTCTATGTGTGTATTTGTGTGTGTATCCTTTCCACCACTTACCTCCTCTAGCACCTAGTAGTGTCAGGCTCATAGTACCATAGCAGTTGCTCAGTAAATACCTAAGGACATGTAGTCCTCAGAACTCAAGCCCATCATGGCCCATCTGTACTGTGATCCACTCAAGTGTCTCACAGATTCCTTTTTCCAGAACCATAGTGCCTTTCACTTAGGTCTTTACTAGGTTTCATCTTAGGACAAAATTCTTTTCATTAACCCTTTGAAAAACAAATTCTAAAATCTTTACTTGCGAACTGAAACAGTTTTATTTACTTAATCTATTTAGTGAAACCTTTTTCCTCTAAGGAGCTCTGGTAATGAATAAGGCAACGTAGAAAAACTATAACAATGACATTCCTGGGCAGCCTTAACTAGTTATTTAACGAGAAGGGGAAGCTCCTATTACGGGGGGGGGCGGGGGGGGGAGCTGGGGAGAGGGGAATTTATATGGTTTGATTTACTTCAGCACATATAATTAAGCAATAGACTATTAATACTGCTGCCTTGTCTAATTAGCAGTGGCCTGTGCCCTGTTGGTCACAACATTTCATCTTGTTTGTTTACATAAAAGAAGAGACTTCACATGAAGCTCCCTTATGAAATGATCTACCCAGGAAGACACTCTAATTATCATTTAAGAAAATAAGCTATTTAATACTGTGTAGGCACTTTGGCAGTATCCCTCCAATAGGGCTGGTAATTATAACTCCTGTCAAGGGATGACTGGCTTTTCCCAAGTGTGATACCACTGATCTCACACTGTCAGGGAAGGACAACCATCAGAAACTCTCTCCTTTGGTTCCCTCTGCGCTGGACGTCTTGGTAAAATGTACAATAGAGGACCCACAGCTGATTGCTAGATTTTTGAGTTCAGAGAAGATGAGAGGTCATCTTTACATTAATATTCTGAGAATCAAGAATTCAAATGCCAACAATAATTGTACAGTTAGCAGGTAGGATCTAATTCCAATTAAACATAACAAAAAGAAAAGAGTCAGTGGTTGGTGAATTATAGAGAAATTTCTACAGCGTCTTTGGCTTAAAAAAACATACAATAGATTAATTTGAATTCCCTGATGACAGAATTCCATTTAGTTTTTGATGAGCAAAGATTTTTAACAGAGTTAATTATAATCTGAATGTGTCAGTCTCATGGCAACCATGGCTCCCCCCCCCTTATTAAATGATTGGGGCCCAGAAAAAATGCTGAGGTGATAACTATATACCCCAAGAGGAGGTAAAAAGAAGGCTTAAATCCAGGTTTTGTTACAATAATAAGGTTGACCTGCATTCCTAGTTGAGAGTCACCTGAAACTTGATGTTCTAGAGTTTCTGGCTTATGCGTTGCTCATTTATGGATAGAATAGTAAACAGTAATTCTTTTCTACCTTTATTCTACCAAGAGTTTGCCGCTTCGGTGAGTTGCAGTCCACAATGTGGGCCAAACAGCACTACTCAAATGTACACACACCTGAGAAGCCATTTGATGCTATAACAAGACTTCTCTCCTTCTGGTGTGGCCAGGGTGCTATGACACAGACCTGACATAGATTAATTTATCTCCTCCTCCTTCTCCTCCTCTTCCATTCCAGACAGATGGAACTGAAATCTGGGGTACTATAACGACTGCCCTCCTTATAGGGCTTAGTCTTCTTAGAACCCAGAAAATTTCCCCATTAACTGCTTTAACTCATTAATAGAAGACTGAGGCTCACTTTTACTTCTTAGTAAAACTGTTTACCAGGAACCTTTATGGCTATAAGAATTCTCAGGCCAGATAAGGGCCATCTCTTAGCTAGGGAATGAAAAGTCAAGTCAACTAACATCTAATTAAGCATCTGCTATATGCCATGCACTAGGTTAAGCATAAGGGATACAAAGAAAGACAAAAACAGCTCCTGTCCTCAATGAGATTACTGTCTAATGAGATAGACAACATACAAACTAAAAACCTACAGGATAAATTAGAGGTAATCTCAGAGGGAAGACATTGACCATTCAAGGTTACTAGAAAGAACCAATTTAAGCCCTCCTTTGGTTCTATCCACTTTGGACAATTTGGTAAAATCATTAATATGATGAAATTAGCACCAGCTTCTAATTACTTTAATGAGACAGTTTGGAAAAGTGGAATGAGCACCGACTCTGGGGTTCATTCCACCTGTGAGACCTTGGGCAAGTCTCTTGATCTTCCTGGGCCTCTGTATGATGGGAGGGCAAATGGATGGGGTTGTACTAAATGGTCTCTGAGGTCCCTTCCAGCTCCTTAAGATTCTATGAAGCATTGGAACTGACACCAAGAAAGTGAGACAGAAAAGGAAAGGAATTCTGTGGGTCATTCACATGTATATATCAGACAGGTAGGAGGGGAACCAAGGAAAAATGACGTCCTTAGAAATGAAAGAGAAGAGAATGCCCAAGAGGAAAGGATGAAGCTAACAGCATCAAACAATACAGAGAGGTCATAAATAATAGCTCACATTCATTGAGGTTTGAAAAGTACTTGGTATACATCATCCAGATGGCCCAGTGTACCCACTGTGAGAGCCAGGCCTGGGGTCAGGAAGACCTGAGATCCTGGGTAAGACACCTCAGTTTCTTCATCTATGAAATAGAGATACTAATAGTATCCACCTCAGATGTGAGACTCAAATGAAATATTTGTAAAGTGCTCAGAACAGTCTCTGGCATATAGTCGGTACTAAATAAATATTAGCTATTACTATCTCAAAGTCATTTCCCTTTGAGGTTGGCACTATTAGTATCCTTATTTTACAGATACTAAGACTCAGAGAGCTCCAGTGACTTGTCTGATGTCATACAGAAGTGTTTAAGACAGGATTTAAATACAGATTTACCCGATTCCAAGACTAGCAGATGTACAATGAAGAGATTATTCATCACTTTGGACAGAAGAATTTCTATCTACTTGAAAAACTAGAAGCCAGGTTGTGAAAGGTTGAGAAAACAGTAGAGTGGGAGACGAGCCATCACAGGCAATTGAGTCATGACTAGGTAGTAAATGAATGAATTCTATTCAAAGCAATCTGACAATCTCTTTCACCCACGATGCCTTTAACTCCATGATGAAACTAGGATAAAGCTGTCTTTGATTTTACAGAAGTCTCTTGGGAAAAGACAACTGTATCATCTGTGTCATAAGAAGAACTGAAAGGGATTTAGAGGGCATCTAAACATAGAACTGTAGTTCTAAAGTTGGAAGGAACTTTAGTGGTCATCTAGTCCAACCCTATGATTTGACAGCTGAGGAAAATGAGACTCAGAGAAGTTAACTACCTTGCCCAAGGTCATACAAGTTAGTTAAGTGGCAACTTTTTGTTGGGATTTAAACTCAGGTCCTAAGACATCAAGTTCAGCACACTCTCCCCTGTGAGTTACATCTTTATTTTATAGATGAAGAATACAAGACCCACAGGGGCATGCTGGGGTAGAAATAGTACTGACCTCAGGGTCAGAAAACCCAGATTGGAGTCCGAGTTCTCTTACTAGCTCTGTGATTGTGGCAAATCACCTCTGAAAACTTCAGTTTCTTCCCCTACAAAATGGGAGACATTAATTGATTTCCTGCCTTACTGGGTTATTATGAGGCAAACAAATTAAAGTTCTTTATCAATTAACTTGCTTTTAATGCATTGACAAAGTAGATTTGAAGAGAGAGAAAAAAGTCAGGGTGTGTATGAACAGTCAAGTTATTAAGAAGTTGGCTCATACCCAAATGACAAACATAACTAGAAAATAAAAAGGAAAGGAAATAAAAAAGATTGTAAGAGCAACGGATTAAGACAAGAGACAAATAAAGGATTGTGTGTGTGTGTGTGTGTGTGTGTGTGTGTGTGTGTGTGTGAGAGAGAGAGAGGGAGAGAGAGAGAGAGAGAGAGAGAGAGAGAGAGAGAGAGAGAGAGAGAGAAGTCTAAAAGGTCACCAGATAGTTGAAAAATTGTTATGGTGATTACAGGGACATCAGAAATGTCAGAGTAGGTCAGACCCCTCGTCCATCCAGTCCAACACATCTAACATGAACATCAAAAGAAGACAAGCTGTGGAAGGATGTAATTAATGTAATTAATCCTCTATAACATTACTTTTCTAAAGGTTCCTAATGTTCCCCTAAGACATCCCTTGATTCCTTTTGCCATTATGGATTGGTCATCCATCACTTCACCTAGAATCCTTTTTAAATCTACATTCAGTCTCATCACCCTGTAGGAGGTCAAATTTTTAAAAAGTCATTTTCATCATCATAATCTAGCCACATATTAAACAGAAGGTGTCCTTTGCTTTTCCATTGGTAATAATCTTTTGCCTCCAAGGAGATGACCTTATAATGCTTTCACAAAGAAAAGGAAAAAATGAGTTATCATTAGTTTAGGATAGCTGCGCCTAGATACTGCCAAATCATTTTAGGTTAATCTCTCTAATCAGTAGCCTCAAAGTTTGTTGGGGAGGTGGGATGGAAAATATTGCGTTATAGTAGAAAAGAATATATAGATGCCATTTGCAAACCTGAAAAAAAAAATACTCCTACATGAACCTGATTCTTGTCACAAAAAAGGACATTGAGAGATCATCTTCTCCAAAGTTATCCTTTTACAAATGAGGAAACTGAGATCTGAAGAGATGAAGTGGAGAAAACACCAGGCATGGAGTCAGAAAACCTCCGAGATCAGGGGACTTAATCCCAAGAGGTTTAGAGAAGAGCTCCTCCAAACTCTCTATTAGAACAAAATTCTTTGTCTGGGTTTGATGAAGCTTCAGATGAAATGAGTCACTTGCAAATTGTTGGACATTTAACATAAGGTGGCTGATATTGCCCTAACACAGGAAAGATATGGGAGGAAGAAACAAAGGTACTTAGCCTGGGACCATCTCTCTCCATAAGGAAATAGGTGTGGTCAGCAAGACAAGCCTTGAGTGGCTTCAGAAATATACCTAGTCCAAGGAGTTTCACTTGCCTATGACTTTTTAGGCCCTTCGACCCTTTTAGATGACTTGGACATTGCATCATGGAAGTCAGGGTCAATCAAGACCCAAGAACTGCTTTGTTCTAGGTCTCTTCAATATTTTCTGGGGAGTTGGGGTGAGGAAATTCCATTTAGTTTAATCAAGTCATGGGAGCAGCTTTGTTCGAAAAAGGGTGTAGCTGGAGCCAAGCTCTAAACGATGTGAACTTAGAAACCAACCACTACAAATCAAGACTTGGTTTATTGTTTTGCCTATTGTCTAGACTTAAGAAAATGTTAATAATGCAGATTAATACTATTTTTTCCAGACAGCCCAGTTATTAAACATTTATCAGCACACCGCTGGGTAAAACCTACCCATATTATGAGTGAGAGGAAAAAAGCTGAGTCAGGCAAATGCTGGTCCAGTTACAAGAGTGAAAAGTAGGTCTTGTAACAGAAGCTTAAAAGATTGAAGCCTACTCAGCGTAAGAATAAGGAGTAATTTCTATCCCTGTCTTCTGATATGCATAGGTGTAATCATGTCAGTCCCTTGCTGAATAAACTCCCAGTGTCTCCCTTTAGGAGTGACCATACACTCATCTGTGTGACATTTAAATCATTACCCCCTGGCCCCTTCCTAGCTTTCCAAACTTTGTATGCTTTATTACTCATCCTTCTGTACAATGGACACTGACTCTACTTCCCCTTTCTCTGTGCCTCCACTGGCTCTCCAACATGCCTGAAATGGACTTCCTCCCCACTTTGGCCTCTGGAAATCTTTCCATCCTCAGCTCATCATCTGAAACCTTTCTTAATCTCCCAGCACTTGGTATCTTTCATATTAAAACTATCTTGAATTCATTTTGTATAAACTTTGTCTTTACTTACTTAATTGTTATTTTAACACTACTTATTTGTTTTGTCTTTGTATCTCCAGCATAGCACATAGTCTAGCAACATAGTAAGGGCTCAATCACAGTTTTTGGTTTACCAATTGAATATAATATAATAAGGAGGATTTTTTTATGAGATGGACTTAATTCAGTTAAAGAATCCATTATTAAGCACTTACTCTGTGCACAGCACTGCACCAGTAGGCTAAGGAGTTGGCTATGGAAGTTTAAAGTAAAGGAAATAAACCTACATTTAAGCAGGAGAGATCTAAGCTGGTTATATGGGAGAGCTTCTTGTCTGGCACATTGGTCAAACCCTGAAATAAGCCAGCAAAGAAGATGGAAGAGGCTTTAGTGTCCAAGAAGAGAACCCTCAACAACCACATGGATGATTCAGATATTCACCTTTGTAGAAGCAGGATTCTGTAAGAAACATTTTAAGTTCTATAATAGAGCCAAGATCCATGCGAAATCACCTGAAATTCTGAGGTGGCATGTGACTCAGTTTCTCAGCATGGCAGGTGGAATCTCACAAAATCTACACAGAACTTTCTCCTTGGGTAGAGGGAACCTTATCTAGTCCAAATGACCATCATGGTTACTAAATTGTATTGTGACCAGTTTCTCTTTAATATACTTACAAGAATTCCTAAACTTACAATCAAATTACATTCCAATTTCCTTTATGGAAATACTGGGATAGGGGCGGGAAAGACCGAGTTCTGCCATTGGGAGTTTTGAACTACTCTATCAGGGGAGGGAGACAAGAATGATTTATTTAGCATAAAGGAATGCCATTCGGCCCTTACTAAAGAAGTGCTGTGGTATGTATTGTGTTCTGGAACTGGAAATTAAGCATGACAGGCTGACTTCAGAGCCAAACCTCTGCTTTATGGAATAAAGACTTCAGATTAAGCCTGTCGGCTTTCAAGAGCTGAGGAAAACTGTGTAAAAGTTTTACTTTACTTTCTCCAATTTCCTCTTCCCTTTTTCTCCAAAGAAAGGAGAGAAATGCTAAATTTTCTGTTTCTTTTCAATAATACTTTAAAAAGTGAAATAAATATCTCTAGGGATAAAGATAAGATAGATATCAGTTGCTTCTGAGTTACATATGCCTTTAATTGTGTACATAAAGTGAAAATGGGGAAATGGTAGTGACACACTTGAATATACGGAATTTAACCCAGTTGTGAGTCTACTTGTGTGATCAAATGTTAAGGATGGCCTAAAACTTGGGGGCTTGACAAGCTCTGTGGGTGAGTAAAGATCTTATGGGATTTATTTTTAATGACAACCTGTATTCTTAAGCTCCCTTAAATAACAGAGAAAGAGATTCATGTGGATCTGATGGTCATGGTCCCTAGGCTAAAATGGAGAACTCATTTGTTATAAGAAATTGCTTTAAATACGGAGCCCCAAACAAAACCATCATTCTCAAAAGTGAACAAAAAAGGGATGGGGGGAAGGTCAATAATCAAAGAAAAGTTATTATTCTCTGAACCAATCCAATGAGTAGAGAGAGAAACATGGTTTGGCAGAATTAGTCCTTCCTTTTTCCATTTGGGAAGAGATAAAATGAGCAAAGCGCTGTTGTTCGTGACATTGTCCCTGAAATGAGAGGAAATAGAAGGCACAGTACTCTGTAATAGACATCAGGTGGTGCTGTTGGCCTAGGACAGCTTGGTTGATATCCATGGAATAAATGTGTATACATATATTTTTATATATATATATATATATATATATATATATATATATATATATATATATATATATATATATATATTCATTCAGCAAAATGGCCGAGATAAATCACAAGAATCATGTGATCATGGAAGAAAATGGATTGTAGGGAAGGAGGGAGCTTAGGTGATATACTGAATAGAACACTGGACATGAAGTCAAAAAGCCCTGACTGACCTCAATCACATTCTAGCTGTATGACCCTGGGCAAGTCATTTAGCCACTGTCTGCCTCAGTTCCTTTATCTGTGAAATGGGAAAACAGTAACATTTATCTCCCAGGGTTATTGTTACATAATATTTGTAAAGCACTTTGCCAGCCTTAAAACACTCTATAAATGCTATCTATTAAAATTATATAATAGGTCCCAGACTTCTGGGAGCCAAGAGAGTGGAGTAAGCAGGAAATCATCTAAACTTTACCATATTCACCTCCAAACAACTAGAAAATAGCACCTCAAAACAAATTATGGGATGGAGGAAATAGCAAAAAAAAAACCAGGATGAAACAAATCTTCTAGCCCAAGAAATTTAGAAGACTGGCAGGAAAGGTCTGTCTCACTGTGGTGAAAGGGGAGTACAGTAGAGGACAAGAAGTGTCTTCAGGAAAGCCCTGAGCCCCAGCATGGCACCAAATGAGCAGGCAAACATCAACATCAGCATCCTCCCCCACCCACTACCACTATGTGTCTTGGCATAGTGCTGGGTGAACAGGCAGATGCCAGTGCCAGGACCCCCACATCTCAGTACAGCACCAGGTGAGCTGCCAGATCCCTGTGGCACTAAGCAGCACTAACGGCTCCCTACTGCACTTCACCCCCTTAGCATAGCACCGGGTGAGCCAATGGACCCCCAAAGTCCTACAGTATGAAGGTCCCTTGTGGGCCTCAAAGCAGCACCAGGCTAACAGCCAAGGCCTGCAGCCACCCCCAAGAAGTTTAGAACAGTATTCCCACCCCCAAGAAGCAGAGCTCAAATTTAAAAGGGAAAAGGCTGGAAAACAAGAGGAAAAAGAAACAAGCAAACAAACAAACAATCTGACCACTGAAGAAAATAGCTTCTTAAAAATTAGAACTGTATAAGTGGAAGCTAATGACTCTGTGAGACATCAAGAATCAAAGTTTTAAAAAATGAAAAAATTGCAGAAAAGTACTTCATTGGAAAAACAACTGACCTGGAAAACAGATTCAGGAGAGATAATTTTATATACACACACATACATATATAAATTTTTATTTTATTTTCCCTAGCTACACGTTAAAACAATTTCTTAATATTTGCTTTTTTAAAAGTTTTGAGTTCCAAATTCAATTCTTCCCTCCTTCTATTCTCTCCTCTTTCCCTGAGATGGCAAGCCATCAGATATAGGTTATACGTACGCAATCACATAAAACATTTTCAGGAAAGACAATTTAAAAATCATTGGATTACCTGAAAGCTACGATTAAAAGGAAGACATAGATATTATACTTCATGAAATTATCAAAGAAAACTGCCCTGATATCTAAAATAAAAAATAGACATTGAAAACCATCCATCAATCACCTCCAGAAAGAGATTCCAAAATGAAAACTTCCAGAAACACTACAGTCAAATTCCAGAACCCCCAGGTCAAGAAAAAAACATTGCAAGCAGCCAGAAGGAAAGAATTCAAATATCGAGGAGTCACAGTCAGGATTACACAAGACTTAGCATCCTTAACAAGAAAGGATCAGAAGTCAAGGAATATAATATTCTGGAAGGCAAAGGAGCTAGGACTGCAACCAAGAATTGCCTACCCAATGAAACTGAGCATAATCTTTCAAGGGAAAAAATGACTATTCAAAGAGTAGAAGACTTTCAAGTTTTCATGAGGATAAGACCAGAGCTGAACAAAAAATTCAGTTCTCAATATCAAGTCTCAAAAGAAGAATAAAAAAGTAAAAGGGGAGTCAATAAGGCTAAACTATTTACATCTCTACATGGGAATATGATATTTATAATTCTTAAGAAGTGTATCACAAATAATGTAGTTAGAAGGTATATACATGGACAGAGTGTGTAGGTATAAGATGATTGGGGTGGCATAACATAAAAAAATTAAGTGGGGAGAAAGAGGCTTACATTGGGAGCAGAAAGAAGGGAGAGATAGAACAGGGTAAACTATCTCACATGAGGAGTCATGAAAGACCTATTCCCCTCTGAAAATGGTGAACACACCACCAAGGAAGAAGAAATTGAAGCAATCATTAGGAAATACTTTGCCCAATTATATGTCAATAAATCTGACAATCTGAGTGAAATCAATGAATGTTTACAAAAATATAAATTGCCCAGATTGACAGAAGAGGAAACAGAATACCTAAATTACCCTCATCTTAGAAAAAGAAATTGAACAAGCCGTTGATGAACTCCCTAAGAAAAATTCCCCAGGGCCAGATGGATTCACAAGTGAATTCTAGCAAACATTTAAACAATAATTAATCTCAATACTATATAAACTATTTAGAAAAAAAGACAGAGTCCAACCAAATTCCTTTTATGACACAAATACGTTGCTGATACTTAAGCCAGAAATAATCACAGAATATCTTTGTATGTTCTGAATCTGAAGCAGGGCTCCCTCCATTACATGTCATCGTGCATTTCCAGAAGCCAACTTCCCAAGACTCCAAGTGGGTCAGCATCAGGAAGAGTAGATTGTGAAGGCTCAGAAGACTTGAGCCTCTGTTAGTAAATGCTCTCAAGTACACCATCCATGTCTGACAATATATGTAATATTCCATATTACTGGTCCCCATTCTCTCCATTGAATGGAGATGTATCATCACTTCTCAAGAAACAATCTTGGTCACTCTAAAGGATTCAGTTTTAAATAAAACTTTTAAAATATATGTTTTTTTGATCTTCCTGGAATAAGACTAAGTTATAGCTGTAGTTTTAAAAATCTTTTCTGAACATCTGTGATTATCACTAACCAGATTCTTATGGAGGAGTACATGTCAGACTCATCTCCCCAGCAGGGGAGGATTGTTGAAAGGCAGAAAGATATCTTACAACCTGCCCAATGTGGAACAATTCTAAGTGAATTGCAGTTTTCAGGTATGGGCTTTGGGGTAGACTGATGTGTTGGTCAACTCTCACAAGAGAAACCTCTATTGAGTTCTGGGATGCCTTCCACTGAGTTCTGATGCCTTAAAGAAAATCCTTTGAGGAAATATTGGTAAATACACTAGAGAATTCTATTCAGGGAACAGAGGAGGTGAATTTTCCCAAGAGAATAAGATAAAATTAGCTTCCAGAATAATAGTAATCTAAATTTGAGGCAAAATGCTTGCACAAGGAATTTTCATCCTTTTCCAATGAAATTTCATTCTTCACTTGGAAAACGGAATTTTTCTTCCACACCGCCTCCAGAACAGCCAGTTTGGAAAAGTCATGCCTTTGAACTCCAAACTTGAGAGCAATGACAAGTTTCTTTTTAAAGTAAGCATAGTATATATAGGATCTGGATCTACTCTTAACCCACTCATATTGGCCAGCTGCAACTTCATTAATTCAGCTTCTTCTTAGCCCTCAGAGTCTAGGGATAGCCCTGAGGGATTGGGGGCTGCCTTTCTAATTTTATAGCTCATGAGTTCCTACTGTTGAGTTTCCCCCATGACTTTCAGTTGACATTGGCCAGATTTAATTAGCTTTTAGAAATGGGTATTTACTGTGGTGGCATAGTGGATAGAGGACATCCCGTCAAACCTCTCAGAGTTCAGGAGAAAGAAAGGCTCAACCTTAGAGCACATAACAGTAAAAAGGGTAATTTCTATGAATTTCTCCTTAATCACTACATTTCTTTGCTGGTGTCCTTGTAGAGTCCTGAAGCTATCCTTCCACAATTCCTGCCGCAGAGACACAAATGCCAGCTGCTACAATCCTAAAAACACCGCTAGAACGCCAATGTAAATACAAGTACTTCAGCCTCCCAAACTTCACAAGGTCTTCCTCCAGTCAAGGTCGAGGTAGAAGACCAAGATGATGACTGAGGCTTGGACTCTTTTCTGTGCCCCCACATGCAATTCCTTCTCAGAGGTTATTGAGTTCATTTCTTAATTGGGTTTCCTACTTCCAAGCTCTCTTTACCCTTGTTGTAGCCTGCACAACCCTGCCAGATTAATATTCCTGAAACATGCCTTGACACCATCCCTTTGCTCAAGAGGAGAGACTTGCCAGTCTGGAAGGCAGGAGGATGAGTCTACCTCCTGTTTTTGACACATGCTTGTTCTGTGACCCTGAGAAAATCACTTAACCTTTCAGCGTTCTAGGCAACTGTTTCAGATTATAAATAGCACAGAAAGTACCAACCTGCACTAACAGAGGGTATTTATCATTGGGATCTTCTTATACCAATGAAAGAACAAGTTTGGTGTGCGTGTGCATGCGTGTATATGACTCACAGGGCAGTAAGGTGGCACAGTGGATAGAGCACTGGTCTTTGAAGCAGAAAACCTCATCTTCATGACTTCAAATCTGACCTTGGACACTTACTAGCTGTGTGACCCTGGGCAAGTCATTTAACCCTGTTTTCCTCAGTGCCTCATTTGCAAAATGAGCTGGAAATAGCAAAGCCCTCCAGTCTCTTTGCCAAGAAAGCCCCAAATAGGATTATGGAGAATCAGATGTGACCGAAATAACTAAACAATAGCACCAACCTTATAACTTCCCCTTGCATTTATAGAGAAACGATCATCAGAGGTCCTTGATAATCTCCATGAGTTCACAGCATAGGAAGCCTCTATTTGTATCTTTTGAGGAGTAGACAGAATTCTGGGTCTGCGGAGTTCCAGGTCTCAACAATAGAGAGGCATCCAAGGCCCTCCATAATCTGACTTTATTTAGTTCCAGATCATATTGTTGTCCTGTGCAGAACTCTCCACTGCAAAGTGGTCTGTGCATGGGTTCCCTGCACACACCATGTGCATTCCAGCCTCTTTACTCTTACCTATCATGTTTCCTACCCAGGAGGAGGTTTCAGAAGAAATTGTGGTCAGCTAAAGAAAGAGTATAGGGCGGACAGAAGAAGGGTGAGAGCCAGTGCTTGCCAGGAGTCGTGGGCTTTGTATGGCAGTAAGTGACTAAGGCTACTTGAGTCACCAGGAAAGTGTTGCTGATTGTGGCGTGTTATTATCTTCTGTTATGACACCATTTTCCTTGACCTAGAAAAGACACCTTTATTCTTTGAGTCTTACATTAGAGGCAATAGACTGGTAGTGTTAGGAAGTTAGGTTTCCAGATCATCTGAGTGGGGTCATCAGCCAAAGGAGAGAAGCTTCCAGAGAGTATCCAGGTCCTTCTGAGGCAAGGACTACATAGAGAATTTCAACATTCCAAAGGCTGAGTTTTTGACATCTGGATAGAAACCTCTCTAGAGGAAATGGTGTCTTTCAGGAAGAAGACATGAGACCTAGAGGCAGGAGATTCCAGGATTGGAATCCTAGCACTTGCTGTTTGTGTTACCATGGGCCGGTCTCTGATCCTCAGTTTTCTCATTTATGAAATGGGCATAATGATGCCTGCTTACTGGGTCCTACCCAAACGGTAGGGTTGGGCTTTCAAGATTCCTATGCACTAGAATTAAACTTGTAGCATTTTGTACTCACACAATAATGAATCAATTACTACACTGACAAATGCTTCCTTGGTCTCGGGCTTTAATTAGGTTGAGGTGCCAAAAATCATTAGGATCACCTATGTAGGATGTAAAGTTCTGCCTTCCACATCCTAGGTGATGGGGCTTGTGACCTAGCATGGACAGGTTGGAGGTCAGAAACTAAGGCGCAGGCTCAAGGAGCTGTGTAAGGAAGGGTCTACCAGAGAGAAGAGCATGGAGTCACATGGCCAGGGCACGGTGTAGCGGGAGATCCAAATATCCATTTGAGGGGATGGACATAAAGATGAATAAAGCCTTCCTGATTTCGTACCAGGTATTGTCCTTTATTTCAGGTGAGCATGTTTCTTGCTGTTGGGGGCCTGTTAAATGGGCTCACTTCTAACACCTATAAACACTATACTTGAGTTCCTGTGATGCTGTGGATCTCCATTGTAAAAAGAAGAGGTCCCACTTAGCAGGACCTTTTCCCCTCTGATTTTAGAGGCTTTAAAACAAGTTGCCTCAATGTATCATCTAAGAACAAATTGTTAAGTCTTACCTTATCATTTTTTAAATTCAGAATTATGAACTGGGTACATTCTTCCAAAAGCATTGTAGTCAGTCTCCATGGAGATCCATCTTCAATAGAGTTTAATGATCCATGATTTACACTTTTCTTTAAAATGTCCAGAGGTTATGTCTGTAGAACCATTTTTGGACAAATGTCCTAATGACAGGCGGGTGAATCTCAAACAGTAAGAGGAAGTGAGCAGAGAGTGAAATAAACATTATAATATAGTAGAAAGACATGGGGCTTTGAAATCAAGGACCTGAATTCAAATCTTCCTTCTGTCATTATCTTGTGGCCTTGAATAAGTTGCTTCAGGTCTCAGTTTCCTCATCTGTGAAATGAAGAGATTAGACTGAATGACTTCTAAGGTCTGGATCCAACTCTATATCTAGGATCCTTTGGAACTGGAGAAATTGAGCCAGGGGAAGGGAAAGAGAAAAGAGAAAACAGGAACAAAGCACAGAAAGGGAAGAGGGAATGTGTATGTGGGTAGATGGAGAGACAGAGTCAGAGACAGAGATAGAGAGAGGGAGGGAGAGATAAAGGAGAGAAAGCCTCAGGAAGAACAGATCCCAAGCAGAGCGTGAGCTGACTGAGTTAGGAGCTCATGGTCCAAGGAGAAAAGGAGAACAGGAAGGGGAGGACAAGTGTGTTCTCTGTTGGTTGCTGTGACCCATTTTTGAAAGCACAGACTAATTACTTTTCGGAGGGTATTATCCAAATCCCCAGGTGTCCATTCAGCTGAGGAGACAAAAGTTTATTCAGCTCTCCTTTTCATTATAATAGCAATTTCCCCACCTTTTCCATGTTAAAGGACCTGTTGTTGTTCTCTCTTGAACCTTGGAATTTCCAAGAAATCTGAGGCTGAAGTTCATTAGAGGGATAATTTATTTTTCATTATCTCTGTTTGTGAGGACAGAAAATTATTGATAATACAAAGCTGACTACTTCAGTATGAACTCTGAGGCTTGGGAGGCAGGGACCACGTTGGTTATCATCTTAGTGTCTTTGGCACCTAACGTGGCACCAGTCATAATTGTTCTCCTTTTTAGGGCTAACCCTGTGATTTCATCCATGTGGAAAGACCCTCCACTGGTACAGATCAGCAACTCATCTGTAACTTAAAGTCTTAGGACATTGAGAGGTAAAGCAACACTCACCTGAGTCAGGACTTGAACCCAGGCTCTCCTTCATTATCATTCACTTTTTCATTCCTCTCCAGGTTGTGCTCCTGATTCTCCAGACTTCTTTTTCCACCATGTCACAGCAGTCAGATATCTCACACTGGAAGATCATTCTATCCCTCTTATCCCTCCCTCTGACTGGTCACTTCTTCCTGGAACCTCCACTTTAAGGAAAGTACCCAAGTCAGACAGGTTTGTTTTTTCATTGCTTTTCTAGCTTCCCTCCTAACTCTCTGAACTTCTTTCTGAACCATGCCTCCTTCTAGGACCTTTACCTTCCTTTTATGTGTTGTCTTCTCCCTTTAGAAAGTATGCTCCTTGAGGGTAGGCACTTTCTTAGCACAGTGCCTGACATATAGTAGGTGCTATATAAATGCTTATTCCTTTTCCCTTCCACTTTTCCTGGTAGTATAATAGATAGAGCACTAGAGTGGGAGTCAGAAACAGTGAGTTCAAAATCTGCTCAGACAATTACTAGCTTTGTGACCCTGGGTAAGTCACTTAACCCTCTCTGTGCCTCAGTTTCCTTATCTGTAAAGTGAGTGTGTTAGACTCAAAGGCCTCTGAGATCCTTTCTTACTCTAAATTTGTGATCCTATGATTCCTGTCTACCTCCTCCTGCAGAGAAACCCAACCTATTAGGAGCTATCCCCTAGAGCACAAGAGATCATGTATACCAATGGAGCACATGAGATACTTGATGATGCTGTGTACTGACTATACATAACCAATCTTCCTTTTCCCTTCTCCCATCTTCCTTGATGATATCCTTCATGTCATTTCTCCTGGACAGTTAGTATCACATATTCAAGGGGACAGCTAGGTAGTGCAGTGGATAGAGCACCAGTGCAGGAGTCAGGAGGACCTGAGTTCAAATCTCACCTCAGACACTTGACACTCACTAGCTGTGTGACTTTGGGCACAATTGCCCCCAATTGCCTCATCCTGGGTCATTTCCAGTCATCCTGATGAATATCCGGTCAATGGATTCAGATGACTCTGGAACAGAAGTGAGGCTGGTGACCTGCACAGCCCTCCCTCACTCAAAACAAAGTCAAGTGCAAGTCATGTCATTATTTCTCTGATGGCATGGTCTTCTTTGGCAATGAAGGACAAACACACACACATATTCACCTCCACTATGTGCATCTCCATTGCTCCATTACTGGGTGACCTCAAAATGTCCTTCAGTCCTTTACCATTTTGTCTTCCAACCTGGAGACACAATGAATATTTGTTGGATTGGATTAGAGACTGTGGTAGGTCAGCTATATATCATCACTAGATGAAAATTATTGTAAAAAGATGAGTTATTGTTGGATTGGTTGGCTGATTTTTGGTTTGGTTTGATTTGGGATTTTTTTTCAGGAAAAAGCAGAATTCTCCTCTTAAGAATTTAATCTGAATTGAGCACATTTTCAGCTACACACATTTTATTAACTTCACATCAGTGCTAAGTGTACCGCCATGACCCTTGGGCAATCCAAACAGCATGACTTCCTTTACAAGTTGCCTTTTGAAGGAGTAAGTACAAAAAGTCACATCACTTTAGAACAAAGCCAGAACCCTAAGAAAAGAGCAATGCACCACCAACTTGTAGCCTCAATGTAACCATTTTTTTTCTAGTTACCTCATAGGACCTCAGGAAAGAGTGGTCCTACTTTCCTGAAAGTTCCATTCGACATTTTCAGATGAAGACCAGCCATTTGTTTGTTACTAAAGCCAGAGCTCACTGGACTGTAATCTGTCATGTTAATATCCTTAGATATTTCATTTCGATAATTTTCTGCAAAATTTCTAATAAACATATTCAAAATATGTTCCCCTGTCTAAAAAAACTTAGCATGTAAAAATCTGAGGTCAAAAAATAGAATAGAAGGTAATTACAATACAAGACTAAACCACTGGGCTCTTCCATGTAGCCAGATCTACCAGAGAATTTAAAATATGATTAGATTTATGCTTCCCTCCCCATTTTTCTTTAAGAAGCAACTTTCAGGGAACTCTTATTTTTTAAGGTTTACATCTCTGTTTTTGAGAGTCATAAGGAAGAGTGAGTAAATTAGACTGCTATTTGAACAACTATCATTTTTTTTAATTTTTCTTAAAATGAAAAAGGATAATTGATCCCTTTCTCTGATCCATCACTTGGTAGTAAATGTGTTTTCAAATAAGAGATTTTGGGGCAAATGTGGCAGCATACAAAGAAAGGAAAAGGAAAAACATCAGGTACAAAACTTAGGTGGTCCAAGTGAGACCTGCTGAAGCATGTTCTGTGTAAACCCACAGAGACCTCAGGAGGGGTGAAGAAGAACAGGTGAGAATGCTCCCACTCCCCAAGTTTGTGTCCAGCACAATGGAGTAGGAGTGGGAGAGGGAAGACGGGAAAGGCAGTGTTGAATTTCCAAAGACGGCCTTCTAGGTTTCTCCTTTGGTACAGGAAAAGTCCTATCCCTAATGTGTGTTAAGGATGTTCCTTTTCCTTCAGCTGGTTCCTAAGGCAATGAAATCCTAATGGTAAAAACAGGAGAACTTTTCAATTAGATTTAAAGGTAGAAAGTAAAAAATAACTGAGCACAATTAAGACTCTATAGATGCTCAGGAAAATAAACAATTGGAATGGGCAAATTATCCTCAGGAAGATTTTTCTGACTCTAAATCTCTTGGTTGGTGCAGGGAGAGGGCCTTGGCTTGTTTTCTCAAGTGAGGAAACAAAGGCTTTTGGATGAAGGTATTTTTATAACTTTCCCTTAAATAAACCATTAGGTGTAGGGAACAACCCTGCAAGAAAGGTTGATACTTTAATTATCTTTATCTCCATTTCTCAGATGAGGAAACTGAAGCTGAGAAAAGCTCAGCCATCATGAAACAGCAAATAAAGGATCAGAGGCAGGCAGGGATCTGTTGGTAAATGTTTAACAACCAGCTGTCCAGGAAGGGGGAGATTGTCTATACAACAAACTTTCAATTTTAATGGGCATTATTAGCATTTTTCCCATCCTACCTTAAGTCAAGGTAATCAACAAAACAATAAACCAAGACCCAATCTGTAGTGTTCACTGATTTCCAAGGTCTAAATGTTCATATTGAAAATTTATCGATTAGTTTGAGAGCCAGGTGGACTCTGGTACACCCAGCAGGTGGGATTCAAACCCAAGTCTTCTTGACTTGGCTTAAAGGAATGGGTATGACAACAGTAGTGGTAACTAGTATTTACATGCTAGCTCGACGTGCCATGAAGGAATGCACAGAATTTGGATAATACTATATAGGAGTTAGCATTTAGGTCCATTAAGGCTGACAAATATCTCTTTTATCCTCACCCTGAAAGGTGAGTACTATGTTTATCCCCATCTTATAGATAAACAAACTGAGGCAGAAAGAGGTTAAGTGATTTGTCTAGAGTTGCACAATTAACATCTAAAGATACATTTGAGCTTAGGTCTTTCTGACTGCAGGCTCAGCTCTCTATCCACCAGGAGAGAGGAGTAATCACTCATATGCCTTCACAGTTGACCTGCTGTAGCATGACGAGGTTGGCATATTTATATTAGTAAGAATTTAAAAGCCTGTGATGGGCACCAGTGAGTGGTGACCTTCAAGCTAGATTTAGTCAAATAAAGTACATGGAAATGAGGGTCTCTTATGTTTGTGGTACAATAGTACACAAAGCAATATGTAGATGGGCATGTTATCCCAGGGGTCCAACCGGAATGCTTTAAAAAATAATTTTCCTTCCTCTAGCAGGAGTTGTGGCTTTTTTAAGCCAAAAGTCTTCATCCTTCTGAACCTTCCTGAAAGAGTCTAATTTCAAAACCAGACAGAGTTATTCATGGAACTCCAATCACCCCCCCCAAAAAATGTGTAGGAAAGCAGCTATATGAATCTAATATATTAATGGAAACAAGTCCTGGATCAGTATTTAAATTACGTAGTGAGAGCCAAATGAAGGGAATACTGGTGCGAGTTTTCACATTGTCAATTTAACTTAGGAACTTTCCAAACAACACTCAAATTTGGAGTATAGCAAATAACTACAAAAAGTAAGAAAATTTACAGGGCTCTGGGTCAGGTTGCATGAAGAGATTTTTGGGAGAATGGGGCAGAGCAGAGCAGAGTGGAAAGAAGTCAGGACTTCTCTGCCCCTCGTTCAACATGGGACCTTGGGAAAGTCACTTCGTCTTGTATCCTAGCAAGATTCAAAGAGTCCTCATTTCCAAACCTTACACTGATTGGGAGTCAGGAAGACTTGTATTCAAATCTAGCCTCAGGCACTATCTCTGTGAACACTGGGAAATCACTCATCCTCTCTAAGCCTCATCTGTAAAATGAAGATTATAGTAACATCTACCTTGCAATGTTGTTGTGAGGACGAAATGAGAGGAAATATGCAAAAAGTCTTGCACGTCTTCAAGCTATATGTGTGTCAGCTATGATGAACTAATTAAAGTTTAGAATCCCTGCTACAGGGGAAACTGAGGCTGATAGATTACTTGTCCTCAGGAATTCTGAGCTGCAGTAGAGCTGCAGCTGATTTGATACTGGAGCTAAATCAACCCTCAATAATGGCGAGACCCCAGGAGCAGGGGCTTCCAGGCTGCCTAAGGAGGCAAAATTAGCCCAGTTCAAAAATGGAGCAGGTCAAAGCTTCCATGCCAGTCAGCAGTGGGTGACCACCGGGCTTCCAGCCTAAGTGAGAGAGAGAAGGTCAGTCTCAAAAAAGAAAAGAAAATTAAAATTTGAAGAACTTAATTATCCAATCCCTTTTCTGATTAAAAAAAGCTATTAGCATTTTGAATTAGCAACCAAGCTAGACTGCAGAATCTTTGTCTTTAAAAAAACTATTCTCAACCATCTGGAACAACAGGCAGAGACAAGGACAAGAAGACCTTCTACCCTCAGGCCCAAGAAACAGGTGGCAGCTCAGTTTTGTTTAGAGTTAATGTTTCCTACCTTAGCTAGGAAATTCTCAATGCCATAATTCATTTTCTGTCCAGCTTCCCCTCTCCATTCTACGAGTTCAACATCTCCTTACAAATGAGAGCTTTTTTCTGCTTTGAATGTCTGCCTTGGGTTAACTGGGCATGAGCTGAACTGCCCATCACCACTCACTTTCTATCACTAACAGAGCTAATTAGGTCTCTGATTTAAAAAAAAAAACCTGTCTGCTCCTCAATTAAATGAAATGTCACTTGGAAAAGAAAAGTAGACATTCCTGACTGAGGGTATTAATCTCCGGGCAAAAGGAAAACTAAGACTTTAGAAAGAATCCAGAGTGAAGACCGATTATTGGAGGAGCATTGACTGAGGCACCTCCGTCAGGGACCCCCTGAATGAGGGAACTTAGCACAGCAGAAAGAACTCTGGTTTTGGATCCGGAAGCTCTGGGCTCAAATCATTTCCTATTTTTAAAAATAATTTCTTATTGATATCTTTTGTTTTCACATTGCCTAAATGTCTCCATATATTCTTCTTAATTCCCCTACCAGAGAGCGATCCTATATAATGAAGAAAATTTTTCAATTAAAAAAAGAACAAAAAACAATTAGCAAAATTGATTAATAAAACCAAACAGATCTGGAAGTATACACAAGGTTCCACATCTATGGAGCCCTCCTCTTTGCAAAGTAGTGTGTCCGTGAATGAGTGCTGGTTTGGGGGAGGGGAAGAGGAGGGCATCTTCCCATACCTCTTCTCTGAGGCTAGGCTTGGTTTCTGTCATTTTGCAACATTTACTATGATGGTTTCATGTTTCTTCTATCCATTCACATTGTTGCAGTCACTATATATCGAACTTCCTTGGTCCTACATAGTTCATTCTGCATCAGTTCATGGAAGCCTCTCCAGACTTCAACGTATTCATAATTTCTTGAAGTATAGTCATCATCCATTATATTCATATACCACAATTTGTTTAGCCCTTCTGCAAATGATGGGCATCTAATTTGTTTCCAGATCTTTGCTACTACAAAAAATATCGTTGCAAACGTTTTGCTGTATTTGAGGACTTTTCCTTTTCAATGATCTCCAAATCCACCTTTGTTGGCTACTGTCTGTACAACTTTGAACAAGTCACTTTAAACCACTCTGTGCCTCAGTTTACTTATCTGAAAAGTGAAGAGGGTTGAGCTTGATGGCCTCTGAGATCTATTCCCATTCTGCTCTATGATCCTATGTGGGGCTGGCTAATAGGATGTGCTGGAATCTTACCCAACCTATCAGAATATGGTTCTGGAGCTCTCTTCTTATCTATAGACTATATAGAGCTTTGCTTTCTTACTTAACTACCAAGAGTCAATTGGGGAATGCTCAGCTTCCAAGAACCACTCAGGAACATTCAGGATGAGCCTAAGCATCAGTACACTTACAACACAGGCTGATAGAAGCAAGTTAGCAACTGCATTATTGAGTCCGGCTGAACACAGCAACAAACCCATTAGTGCAAGCTATTAACATAAATGAGGCTTGAAAATTTTTCTATAATTAAACTACCAATTTACAGAGAATTTCATAGGATATTATATAACAATGTTTTATGTATTGTATATATATATATATATATATATATATATATATATATATGTATGTATGTATACTATAGCAATAGCTTATTTTTTTTTAAAAGAAGAAAGAGAATATAAGGAGAGAGGGGAAGCCTGTTTTGGTGGGAAGAACCCTGAACTCTGAGGAAAGAAACCTAGGTTCTAGTTGACCTTCATAGGAACAAAGAGCTAGAGTTGGAAAGAACATTAGAGGAAAGGGAATAAGTGTTTATACAGCACCTGCTGTGTGCTTTGGTGCAGTGGATAGAGCACCAGTGCAGGAGTCAGGAGGACTTGAGTTCAAATCTCACCTCAGACACTTGACACTCACTAGCTGTGTGACCTTGGGCAAGTCACTTAAGCCCAATTGCCTCCTCCTGGGTCATCTCCAGTCATCCTGATGAATATCTGGTCACTGGATTCAAATGGCTCTGGAGGAGAAGTGAGGCAGGTGACCTTCACAGCCCTCTTTCACTCAAAACAAAGTCAAGTGCAAGTCATATCATTATTTCTCTGATGGCATGGTCTTTTTCGGGAATGAAGGATGAGCACACACTGTGTGCTTTATAATTATTAGTCCTTTGGATCCTTATTCAGTCATTTTTCAGTTCATGACTCCATTTGGGGTTTTCTTGGCAAAGATTGTTAGAGTGGTTTGCCATTTCTTTCTCCAGCTCACCTTACAGATGAGGAAACTGAGGCAAACAGGGTTAAATGACTTGCCCAAGGTAACATAGCTGGAAGTGTTTAAGGATCGATTTGAACTTGGGAAGATGAGTCTTCCTGAATCCAGCCTTGGCATTCTATCCACTGTGCCACTTACCTATGCTTATAAGGTGGGTGCTAGGATAATCTGCATTTTACCATTGAGGAAACTAAGGCAAGCAGACAATGATTTGCCTGGAGTCAGTTTTGAACTCAGGTCTTCCTGAATCTAGGCTCAGCACTGTATTTACTGGGAAACCACCTGCCTCTAAGATGAACTTGGAGTTCATCTAGTCCAGCCTCCTCACTTTATATATGAGGAAACTAAGACCCAAAGAGGTGACTGAATTTTCCCAAGATCAAACAAGTAGTAAGAGTGGATACACATCTTGGGAAATGAACTTAGGTTTTTGACTCTGAATCTAGTGCTCTCTCCACAACACAATATTGATTATTAACTGATTAACACTTATTAGTGCTGGGAACTTGGATAAGTAACTTAATGTCTCTGGTCCTCATTTGTAAAATGAGAAGAGTAACAAGCTAACTTGGAAAGGAGTTGAGACTGAACTAGGTGATCCCTTGTAGGTCTTAGAAATAGGATTTTTTTTTAACCTTGAAGGCAGAAATAGATAATGGTAGGAAATGGTACTTGGTACCTGAGTGATGATGGAGGAGGAAGTGATAAGCTAGTCAAAGACAAGGGTGCCCTGGCAACAGTGTCAAAGAGAGGTACATTCTGCAATGTGAACTTTTACTTACCTTTGGAGGCAAGCTTGGTCTAGTGTTTGGAATCAGGAGACCTGGAATCTAGTCCAAGCTCCGTCACTTCTTATTGCCTATTTACCCCTCTGCAAAGTGATGAAATTAGGGAGAAGTGATAATAAAGCCCTTCTTCTAAGGAGAGCAGTGGATACTGTGGTTGTGGAATGTGTTGGACTCTGATAGACATGGCTGCTTTGTCAGTGGACCTTACTTAACAGTTGTTTTGTGTCCTTACAAGAAAGGGTTAGTTTGGGTGAGGATTGGGTACAGTCAATGAAAAGAATATATAACTGGCATAAAAAGAGAAGGCAACAATAAAACTCTAAAAAATATTGACTGACTTGCACTAGGGAGACAGTGCAGTTCAGTGGAAAGAGCACTGCTTTCAATGTCAAATGACTTAGATTTATATCCCTTCTCAGATGATAACTACCCATATGCCCATAGGAAGTAATTTAATTTTCCTGGGCCTCAGTTTCCTTATCTGTAAAATGAGAAAGTAGACTAGATGACCTCTAAGGATCTTCCAGCAGTAAAATCCTATGATTCTATAAAATTCAAAAAATGCAATTTAGAAAAAAATGAGAACTGTGACATTTGGCCCAAATATGTGTAATTAATATTTTTTCATCCATATTTCAGTATCTCCTTCATTCACATCCCAGTTGAGCTGTACAAAGGTGTTTTACATAATTCATGTAGAAAATGAAAGACTAAATCATGGAAATTAATGTAAAATGGAAAGTTCATCATCCTGTAGCAAAGTGAATTCATGACTAGCCATGAAATCTGTGCCATATGCCTAAAAAAACTGGGGTGACCAAGCCCTGAAGATGTTGGTAAACATTGTTAAACATTCATTAAACTTCAGAAGCAGAGTGCTGTGTAAATTCAAATTAAAAAGAGATATTACAAAACCTTCCTAGCAATGTCTGAAAATTCTTGAGAAGAAAAATAAATGTGAAAACTCAGTAAATCTAGTTCTGATGCATTCTCTGTCTCCAGAGAGCTGGAGAGATAAAATGAATGATGATAAGAGGTTTGAGGTTTCTAAAGCACTCTACAAACATCATCTCATTTGATCCTTGCAACGTCTTGGAGTAGGGGCTATTATCATTCTGATTCTACCAGTAAAGAAACTGGGGCACACCAAGGTCAAGTGATTTTCCCAAGATCGCACATACCTTAAATGTCCGAGGGCAGATTTGAACTCCCATCTTCCTGACTCCCAGCCCCATCCTCAATCCACTGCACCACCTAGCTGCCTCTGGCTGATATGCTAGACCTGGAGTCAGAAGGACTATGACTCAACTGCTGTCTTTGCTATTTACTATCTGTGTGACCACAGAAAAGTCAAAATCTCAGAATTTCAGTTTCTTCATCTAAAATGAGGTGGTTGGATTAGAGTACGTCTAAGGTCCCTTCAAATTCTAAATAAGGTCTCTTGGAATTAAAATGGGATAATAGATACACAAAACTCCTTGCAAACTTTAACGTATTATATAAATCTATTATTACAATATTATATTACTATATCGATATATTAGTATTATAATAAATGTTAATAATAATCAATCTATGGTCCTTGATTCTACTTTGAGAAAGAATCAATGATGTAGAGTTGTTCTAAGGACATTTGGGGAAAGGGAAATATCAAGGATCCCCTGCTCTTCCAGCTCATGCCAGCAATCTAAAGGGCATTCCCTACAATCTGTTTCATATTCTCAAGGGATGTGGTTTCCCTGCCTCCTCTTTCTTGTCATTTTCCTTTCCTTGTCTGGGAGTTTGTTTTTCTTGTAATTTTTAATATGAGTCATAGAGAATTCGGTTGGGAGAAGACCTTAGAAATCACTGACTCAGCACGTCAGAGATCTGAAGCCTGAAAGGAAACCTAGCTGTCAATTAGTCCAAACTCATTCTTTGACAGATAAAGAAATTGAGGCTACACCTGCAAATGTATATAGCAGAGCTGTGACTCAAGCCCAGGTTCCCTGGTTTCCAGTTCAGTGATTTTCTCTTTAATAAGGGACAGATCAGAATTTCTGTTTTCCAAGAGATGCTCCTGTGGCTAAGCTTTGTTAAAAGTGAGATTTTGGATCATAAAAGTGGGAAAGGGTCCCACATGTACAAAAATATTTATAGCAGCTCTCTTTGTGGTGGCCAAAAACTGGAAATCAAGGGGATGCCCATCAATTGGGGAATGACTGAATAAGGTGTGGTATATGAATGTAATGGAATACTATTGCGCCATAAGAAATGATGAACAGGAAGACTTCGGAGAGGCCTGGAAAGATTTATATGATCTGATGTTGAGCGAAAGGAGCAGAACCAGGAGAACTTTGTACACAGCAACAACTACAGTATGTGAAGATTTTTTTCGGGTAGACTTAGAACTTCATTGCAATGCAAGGACTTAAAATACTCCCAATGGTCTCAAGACAAAATGCCTTCCACATCCAGAGAAAGAACTAAGGAATTCGATTGCAGAATGTAGCAGAGCATTTTCTTTTGTATTATGTTTTGGTTTGTTTTATGATTTCTCCCATTCATTTTGACTCTTCTATGCAACATGACTAAGGTGTGTAGAACCTATATAAAACCTATATAAAATTGTATGCCAACTTGGGGAGGGAGGGGAAAAAATCTAAGTTATATGGAAGTGATTGTAGAACACTTAAAACAAATAAAATAATAATAAAATAAATAAATAAATAAATGTGAGCTTTTGGGAAACAGCTACCAAAAGGGCCCTCCTGCTACTACAAGAACAATTCAAAGGCCAGTGTATTAAATTTGAAACACTGGCTTGTGAACAGGAAGCTCACAGTACTAATGAGGCCTCATTCACTGCTGGAGAAAGAGCACCTGACCTGGAGTTAGGGAAAGCAAGGGTCAAATCCAAGGACCATTAATGAAAACGTTTCACTAATAATAACTGGAATTTATATGGTGCTTTACAGTTGGCAAAGCGCTGTATCCAAGAACCCTGTGAGGGAGATGCTATTGTCCCCACTTTGCAGGCGAGAAAACTGATGTAGGAAAAGCAGATACAGGATTGGAGCTCTACCTTCCTGACTCCAAGTTCTGTGCTCTCACCCAGAGAAGTCAAACTGGGCCTTGGGGAGGCCCCAGGTTAACATATAGTTGGGAAATATTTAACAAAATAAATAAATATGCAACACAACATTGAGTAATGTTAATATGTGAATTTCTTTTTTTTTTTTAGAGGCAATCAGGATCAGATGACTTCCCCAAGGTCACGCAGCTAATAAAGTAACCAATTTGAGCTCAGGTCTCCCCAACTTTAGGGTGGGTGCTGTATCCACTGCCCCACCCAACTGCCCCACCCAATTGCCCCTTGACATGTGGTTTTCTAAATCAACATACGCTGCAGGAATCTTCCTTTTCTATTTGAGTTCGACATCATTCTTATCCTCTTGTCTCTTAACTGATGTGTCACAAATCATGTCTTCCCTGGACTTGATTTTTTCATCCATAAATTGAATGCAGGGGTGTGAAGGGAGCCCGAGGAGTCCATGAATTCTGTTATCTCTAGTATCTAGCTTCAGCAATCATCCTCTTTCTTTCATGCATCATCATTTTCTCTTTTTTTGCCTGCAAATGTGTTCAGGTTTCCCAGCTCCTAAAGAAAACAATGGATAAATCTCCTTGTCTGCCTTCTCAACCAATTTTTTTATTCTTTTTAACTGTCAAACCTCAAGAAAAATTGCCTCCACCTGATCCCACCATCTACTCATGATCCATTCTTACTTTGACCCCTTATATTGTGGCTTCTGCCCCATGGCTCTATTTCTGTTTCCCCAAAGGTCACCATTGGCTTCCTAATCACAAAATCCAACGACTTTTCTGTAGTTCTCACCTTTCTTTCCTCTGTAACATTTAACACTGTTGGCTTCCCCCCTCTCTGGATATTTGCTTCTCCCTTGTTCTGAGATAATAGCGCTTCTCCTTCTTCTTCCACGTAGCTGGTGCAGTGGAAAGCGTTCTGGACCTGGAGTCCGGAAGGGCTGAGTTCAAAGCCAATCTCAGATACTGGCTGTGTCACCCCTGGGTAAGTCTCTTCCCTCAGTTTCCTTATCTGTAAAATAATATTGCGACATCTCCTAGAGTAGCTGCAAGGATAAGATGAGGTATTTGTAAGATACTTTACAAACCTTAAAGAACCATAAAATGCTATGGTTAGTATTAATTATAATGCCTTGTATTACCTTATCTTGGCCTGAGTTTTCTTATTCATACAATGATGATGTTAGAATGAATGATCTCTAAAATCCCTTTCTTTCCATTCCAGCAGGGAGGGGAGAAGAAACCAGACTCTGGTTGGTAAAGAGCTGATGACCTGCTTTGACTGTACCCTTAGCACACCTTTGCTGGGAACACACAGTTGATGTTCAATTACTATTGAATGACTACAGATTTCCTGCTGATAAGGGTGCTCAAGCTCTGTTGGAGAAGGCTGAGAGGCCATTTCCCAGGCCTGGGTTGCAAAGACCTTTATTCCTCTGCTGAAGCAGTCATCAAGGACACCTCTCTCGCTCTTTAGTTCTGACTTGAAGGCTGCTTCGCACCAAACCAAATTGAGGTCACCAACTCAATCTCCCTTTTCCATCTCCCCTCCCTTGCTCCGAAGAGCCAGCGGCAGATGGTAGCTGTTTTCAATCACTACCCTCTATCTTCTTCCTAATTAAGATACCTATTCTTTTACCAGGGACTCTCTCAGCAGATGGCAAATTGTGACCTGTTAGTTGTCAAATAATCCTCAAAGGGTAATGGAAAACAGGCTTCCAGGTGTGGTCTTTTCCACTCTCTGTGCCAAGGCTGAACATTCAAGGCAGGAGACATTGAAAGAAATATTCTGCTGAGCTGACTTGTATAGGGTGCCCTAAAACAATCATTTCAAAAAATGCATATGGAAAACAAACTAATAGTGGAGGACCATGCTCACACTTCAGTCTGAATACATAGCTGGCCATTGACCCTTCTGGCATTCAAATTGCTATTGATTTATGAAACGGCTTTAGCATTCTGGGTCCTATGGAGTTTTCTGGTTGGAGTTAAATGATAGCCAAAAATAAAACCAATTAATAAACACTTATTAAACACCTGCTATATGCTGGGCACTGTTCTTGGTGCTAGGGATACAAAACCAAAATGAAACAGTGCCTACTTACAAGGAACTTACATTCAAGCAGGGGAGACATCTACATATATAAGTATATACAAAGTATATTTAAAATAAACCCAAGTTCAGTAGGGGAGAGGGAAAGAGCAGCACCAGCAGTTAGGAAATATATCATGAAAGGCTTCCCCAGCAGAGCAAAACATAGAAAGGGCACTAACTAGCATCAGAGGACCTGGGTTCACCTTTGGCACTGCTTACTTATATGACACCTTGGACAAGTGACTTCACCTCTCCAGGCCTCAGTTTCCCTAATCTGCCAAGTGAAGAGGACTAGATGGCTTATGAAATCCTTTTTGGTTCTAGATCTAATATCCCAGACAAAAGGTAATGTTTGAGCTGAGCTTTGAAGGAAACGAGAGACTCTTTGTGTATTTTGCAGCAGGTCTCCTCCACACTACTTAACCTGTTGATCCCTAACATCGTCTCTTCTTTGAAGGCGCCAGTCCTCACCTACCCACCCCCACACAAACACACACTAAACTGTAGAGGCCCATAGATACCAAACACGTGATCTCACCCTCACCTTTCCTCGACATTTGGTGTTCCGCTCTGACCCTTAAACTTGGAGGATAAGGAGGGATAGAGGGCATTTTAATTGTGTCTTTATATTTGCAGCTTGAAAAAACATACTGGTATAAGCTTTTTGTTTTTATGTTTTTTCTTGTGCCAGAAATCACTTTTAGGTTTTAAAATCTGCACCTAAATAAGCACTAAAGGAGCAACATGGCAGATAGTACATAGGAAGCTTGTCTTGGAGTCAGAAAGACTTGAGTTCAAGTCCTACCTTTGACACGTAATATGTGACCATAGATGAATCATTTAATTTCTCAATATCCCCCAGGCAACTCCCAATCCAAGACTCTACTTTGCAGAAAACCATGTCCATCTGCATTCGTAGAGGAAATTGCTCTCCGGGAGCTCTATACTAATGAAACTTTTTTTAAGACAAATATGTGTAGTCAACTTTCAACTAATTTATGGGGCCAACAAAAATGCAAAACATGGGGACGAAGGGATTACACCAGCCAAACTTAGATCTTAAAGAGGAAGAAACTTGGCCTAGAAAGGTCAAATAACTTACCCAAGGACTCACAGCTAGTTCCAAAATAAAATAATCCAGTAAGTCATTTAAACTTGGATTTGAATCACCCTGTATTGCCTTCTTCTTTTTTTTATGTTTGGCTTTGTCTGACATTAAAGTGAATTTGCTTTCCCTGAACACACATCGGCTGTTGTTAGGGAAAGGCAGTCCAGTTGTGTATTAGATGGCAGGGAGGATCCATCAACCTGGGACTAAACATTTTCTGTGGATAAATGACAATGTCTTGAATAGCTGGGCTGGCTTAGCCTGTGCTACTGTAGTAGAAAAGGCGGGGGGGGGGGAGCTTTCTCTAGGACACCCTCAGGATCCAAAGCACACACAAGGTCCACATCCTTCCCTGTCCTGGACAGGTGTAACAGGGAGTCTCTTCATTTTACTAACCCTTTCTCTCATTATAGAGCATTCTTTGAAGAGTTGCATGCATTCCTCAAGTGGAAAGATCACACAGCGCTTAGCTTAGTTACACCGCTAAGGTTCAAGCCACTGAGGCTGTTGTATGCTTCACTTCCCACAAGCTGCCCTCCTTGGCCTGGATTCCACCATGATCATTAGCCAGCAAACCTCATCATCAGGAAACTCATTATCCTGTGAGATTTCATCAGCTTTGCCTCATACCTCATCAGCATCCTCAGTACCCTCTGTCCGCAGTGTTCACTTGTGGCTCCCAGTAGTTGCAGTATGCATAGCAGCCACACTCAGGTAAAACCATCTTGGCAGATGGGCTAAACCAGGCTGAGGGTAACCCATGAGTTTCCAACCTATCAGTGAGTTAGTGAGATGTCTACTCCAAGCATGTGAAGATTTTCCTCTACAAAATGGGTAGATGAGAACAACTTCTTCCAGTGGTCATGAAGGCTGATGAAGGAGGTACTGTGATCTTAGTCAGACATGGAAAATGCCAAAATCATCCATGACAACCTGATCCATTGCCAGCCATATGACTTTTGTCTTGTCATTGGACTGCAAGGTCTCTGAAAGAGAGAGGTTGATGACTGTGCCACTCTGCCTCACTTATATCCAGTTCCTGCACAAGTCAAGACATCACCTTGTGATGTCACTGGTCCTCTTTGAAAGGACGGACAAACAACCTCTGCACCTCTGACTAAAGGAATGGAAGATGGAGCAAAGACTTCTTCCCAAAGACTCCATTTAAAGAGCACCAGTCCACCGGATTGTAGGCTCCTGGAGAGCAAAGAATGCCTTTCTTTTTCTTATTTGTATCCCTAGCACTGAGCACAGAGTCTAGATCATAGTAGGTGCTTAATAAATATTTATTAGCTGACGACAGTAGATCCCCTAGGACTCAGGGGTGGGTAACCTGCAGCCTCAAGGTCACCTGTGGGCTTCTAAGTCCACGGGTACGACCTTTGAACTGAGTCCAGGTTTTACAGAAAAAATTCTTTTATTAAGGGGATTTGTTCTGTGAAGTTGGGATTCAGAGACACACTTGAGGACCTAGAGGGCCACATGTGCAGGGATGAGAAGAGATTTCTTCCCCCTTCTTTCTTTTTTTGAAACAGAGGGCTGTACAATCCAAATGTTATTGTCTGTCTCATATTTGGAAAGAGAGAAACCAGGGACATGAATTCATTTTCAGTAATTTGATTTCCTTTTATCGACAGAGTATAACTATATTGGTAGATCAAAGGAATGCTATGATAGGACTTTCCTAGACTTTAGCATATTGGAATGAGAGCAGGTCTTAAAGCCAGGAAGATCTGGGTTTAAGACCTACCTCTGACACATACTGGCTATATGACCCAGGGTTATAATGAAACCTCTCATTACCTCAGGCATCTATAACTTACAAGACCATAAGGTGCCAACCAACATTCGTAAAGGGAGTTTCCACACCTGGGGATTCCCTGTACCAATGAAATCACAGATTTAGGCTTATTCAATCCCTAATTCTATCCTCTTATGCTGCTTTTGAAGAAAAGATGGAGACTTGTAGGGTCAGAATGGCATACAACTAAGTAAACTCAGAATTAGTTGAAGGGCCAAACTCAAAAGACTGGGTTTTTGTTTTGTTTTGGCTGACTTAATATATGTTAAATTAAGAGGTATAAATAAAAAGTTAACAGGCCTCTTGTACTCATTAGTGATCTAGTGTCAGCTTGGAAAAAGATATCCAATAAAGCACTGCAGGGATCTGTCACTGGCTATGTGTTGTTCAGTAAATTTGTCAATAGCTTGATTAAAATCCTTTAAAGCCTCCTTCAACCTACCTTTCCAGCCTTGTTTCATGTTACTGCATTCTACACCCCAGTGCATCCTGGGGCCTCTCCAGTCATCCTGAGGAATATCTGGTCACTGGATTCAGATGGCTCCGGAGGAGAAGTAAGGCTGGTGACCTGCACAGCCCTCCCTCACTCAAAACAAAGTCAAGTGCAAGTCATGTCATCATTTCTCTGATGACGTGGTGTTCTTTGGCAACGAAGGACAAACACAATTCTACACATAGTATGCCTACATACAGCTTCATCCTGATTTACAACATCTCATCTCTTGTCTCCACTTTTTTGTACTGACTGTCCCCTCGTGCCTAGAATGCACTCCTTCTCAACTATTCTCCTTAGCATACTTAGTTTCCTTCAAGGTTCAGCTCAAGGAGCACCTTCATTCTTTCTATACCACCTTCTGGCATAGTGACTGAGGACTTTGCTGATCCCACTAGCTGCTAGTGCCCTCCCCGCCCCCTCAAATCATCTTCTACCTTTAATCTCCCTGAGAAGACTAAGTTTCTTGAGGGCATAGAGACTATTTTCACTTTGGTTTTTGTATGTTCAGTGCCTGGCATGGTACATGGCATACGGTAGCAATTTACCAAAGGCTTATTAATTATAAAATTAAAAACTAGCAATTATACAGCTCTTAAATCTTTAATAAAGCACTTAATAAATATCATCCTGCTTTATTATCTCAACAATCCTGAGAGGTAGGTGCTGTTATTACCCTATTTTATTGATAAGGAAACTGAGTCACAAAGAGGTTGTGACCTGCCCAGAGTCACATAGCACATAAGCGACTGAGGTTAAGATTTGAACTCAAATTCCAATTTGAGCACTCTATCGACTATGGTCATACGTTTTATAGAGAGGAAAGGTTTGTTTTTTCCTCCCCTCCCCTTCTCTTCCCTCTTCTCCTTTCCTCTCCCCTCCCCTCCTCTCCTCTCCCCTCCTCTCCTCTCCTCTCCTCTCCTCTCCTCTCCTCTCCTCTCCTCTCCTCTCCTCTCCTCTCCTCT
>CM053769.1:72459329-72526228 GCA_028658325.1 Potorous gilbertii
AGTAGAACAGAAAAAGAGGATTAAACCTGTAACTGCAGATCTCTATTATGTACAGCTTGCTTTTTTTGTTAAGTATATAATAAGTTCAGTTTATAGCTTTCAAAGCTATTTATCTATAGTTCTTTCTAGCCTTCCTTCTTTTCTCTGCATCTTTAAAAAAATGCCTCTAGTAGATGCCAACTAACTATATGACCCTGGGCAAGTCATGTGGTTTTTGTTTTCTAGCATTTATATAGAGCTCTGAGATTTGCAAAATACTTTACAAATATTATGTTATTTTATCCTTACTACAACCCTGGGAAATATCTCCATTTTACAGATGAGGAAACTAAGGTACACCAAGGTTAAGTAACTTGCCCAGGTTCATACAGCCAGGTAATTATCTGAGCTAGATTTGAACTTGGATCTTTCTGACTCAAGGCCCAGCACTCTCTCCACTATACCATCTAGTTCAGTCTCAGTTTTTTCATCCATAAAATGGAGATATTATCACATACCTCACTGGCTTCTTATAAGGATAAAGGTAAAGCACTTTGTAAACCTTAAGTGGGCAATATTTATTTACAGGATAGTTGTAGGAATCAGACAAATCAATGTATACAATAAGGTATTTTGTATATCTGAAAGCTGTCTATAAATGTCAGTGACTACTATTACCACACAGCAAGTTACCTTGGAGGGGTAAAGGGAGCGGTCAGTGGATGCTGGACTTGAGGGTGGAAGCAGAGATGACTGAGTCTTGTCCAAGGGTAGACCCCCAGCCCCTTCTTCTTCCTGCTGTGACCTGAAGACCAACCTTCCTAGAGGTCCAGGGACCACCCTGCTCATACGCTTCATTATCTCTTCATTCCCTGTAGCTCCTGATCCCAAGTGTGTTGTAGGCCTTTATTAGAATATATTTTATCTCACACGTACAGTAATAATAGCCTGTTGCCTTATGCAGTACTAATCTGCCTGCTTCCTTTGTGAAACCCACTCTGACTTTAACTGACAACCACAAAACCCCCAAATCCTCCTAAGAAAACTCTTCAGTCTGTTCAAAAATAAATCAGGCTGGAGAAGTAGTCACTATGGGTAATTTTTTCCTGGACACAAAATCAACACGCTTTCCTCATTTATCCTTGCAACCTTCTCCAATAGAATGGGCCAGACTTGTTTTTTTCTAGGATATTACAGTCAGCCCGTCAATTATCTCCCTGGGGATTATTTCCTTTATCCATTACCTGTGGTATATTTAAAAATCAGAGGCTGATTTCCCTCCTATCACACAGCATGAGCTCAGGCTACCTTTCCCTAATGGAAGTTGGTTGCGTTCCCAGGAAAAACAAATTAGGCTGCCTTTTCTGCAGCAAAAGTAAGTACGACATAATGCATTCCCAAGTTAAGAAGGCTGATTTTTGGAATATCCATTGGTGTTTTGAATTATCAATGTTTTTGCTCCCCTCTATTGACATGAATCATAGTTGACTGTATTTTTTATTTCAATTATAATGGAATATTCCAATTATAAAGGCAATTTGAATGGAGATATGTAAAGGAGCTGAGATTTCATCAGTATGGGAGTTATCTTCACTTATACAAATTGAAGTCTATCTATAATTCATAGTTTTTGAGAGTTGTCTGAGGCGCAGATAATTTAAGCAACTTTTCCACTGTCACACAGATAGTAAGGGTCAAAGGTAAGAGGGACTGGACTCCTGACGCCAAGCCATAGATATGACCACGTGTTGCTTTTGTGGTTCAGTTATTTTAATTATGCCCAACCCTTCGTGACCCCACTTGGAGTTTTCTAGACAAATATACTCAAGTGGTTTGCCATTTCCTTCTCCAGCTCATTTTACAGATGAAGAAACTGAGGCAAACAGGGTGAAATGACCAGGTTCACACAGCTAATAAGTGTCTGAAGCTAAATTTGAACTCAGTTTTTCCTGACTCCGGGCCTGGCACTCTATCCACCACACCCCCTAAGTGCCCCTAGAACCAAACATATTTAAATTCACTCACCTTCCCATCCCCTCCAGCATGATTAGGTAGAGTAAAATCCTATGAGAACATAGCCCATGGAGTGAGTTTAGTGCTATAATACCAGCATCATGAATCAGGGATCCCATTTAGAGAAATTTCAGCCCTGAGATAAGCATTTGCCAATAGTTAAATCTTGCCTTTAGAAACAAATAAAATAGGAAAAAATGGAGCATCAGCCCAGTGTGAGAGAAAGTAAGGAGCCAAGAGGGCTGCAAGTCATGTGACCCTCATGGTCACTTGTTCAGTAATTTAATAACTGACATAAGAAATGGCAACTGAAAGTAAGAAGCAGTCAGAATCCTGGGAGTTCCAGTCTCCCTTCTGGGAAGTAACTTCCTTTATTCTCAATTTTCAGGATTATAAGCCCCTGGGAGTTGCCTCTGCCGGAGATCAAGTCCAACAGAAAGCAATAGGCTTCTCTTGAGGCCCAAGCAGAGTGCTTGGCATTAGCCTGACTTCATATCTCCATTTCCCATATGACCCTAGAGTAATGAAATCTCTGTGTCAGGCAAGTTCCATCTGTTTTCCAAGGTACTGAAAGTTCCCAGATAAGGTTCAGATTGTTTTCACCATTCCATTGAGGACCCCACTCTACCCATCTCTCCTCTTTCTAACGAGGAACTGTGAATGCATCGGATTGCATTCCTTCCTTTGAGCAAATACTAGGACATGAAAACCCAGATTTGCACAAAATAAATTAACAGAGGATTATTCACTTTACAAAAGGATTCAACAAAGGATATCCTTAAAAGAGAACAACCCCTAAAGGCCTTAAAAATTATTTCCTCTACAAAACCATGTGATTCTGAAAAATTGGATCCGCATAGTGCTATCTATGGATACTCAATAAATACTTGTTAATTGGTTGAAGCACCTACTCAAAATAGTAATAATATAAAAAATAACAATAAATGACCTTTATATAGTACCTCAAGGTCTACAAAGTGCTTCACATATGCTGATTTGAACCTCCTGCATAAACTGGATTTAAGTGAGATAGAGTTGCATAAAATCATCAGCCTTAGCGTCTTCCTGAGTTACTGAAGTCCAGTGGCAAGGCAAAAGCCAAGATGGCTGGTGACAGCCCAGGATCCAGTAGTTGACCTTGGCTTCTTCAATGGTTGACTAGCTCTAACACCTGCTTCTGCCACCTTCATGGCCTGTTGGGATAAATTGTTCACCACCACCTGTTCCTACAGGGAAATCTTCATATGCTTGTGGTAGACACCCTGTAACTCACCGATGGGTTTGAGGTCTATTGGTTACTCTCAACCTGGTTTATCGTGTTTGCTGAAATAGTTTTACCAGGTGTGGTTGATGTATATGCTGCAGCATCTTGGAGTCACAGGTGACAGGTAGACACCAAAGGTAGATGAATGGTCCTGTAAAGGGGTCAGTAAGTTCTCACACCCAAGGTGCTTGTCTTCCCTTAATACCCCTTGATCCCTGACCTTGTGAGGTAAGTTCTGGGATGTTATCACCACCATTTTGTAGATGAGAAAACCAAGGCTCAGAGATGATGTCACAGTTGACTTACTCAAGGTCACACAGGCAGTAAATGTCAGAGTTGGGACTTAAACCCAGGCCTTTTTGTTTCCAAGTCTAGTTTATTTATCTTACTGCTGCTGAATAAAGCAAAGCACACACGTAGAATGAGTGCCTCTTGAACTGTTTCCATGGTACATTGACTAATGCCACCATGTGAACACAGAGTGGTAAAAACCAGATGTTATGAGGTTATTGAGTGTGTATTCCATTTGTTGGGTGAGCTGTTGTCTCCCCCATTGGATCAAGAGCTCCTTGGGGGTCAGGAACTGTCTTTTGCCTTTTTTTTTTTTAGAACTTAGCACAATGCCTGGCACACAGTAGGTGCTTAATAAATGTTTACTGATTGACTGATCAGTTTCAATATATTTGAATTAAGTTGTTGCTTTAAGTAAAATATTTTTAAGTGATTTCCAATCCTGCCTCACCCCTTCTTGAAATAATCATTTGATGGGAGTCTAATACTTCATAGGCAGGGATGTGTGAGATATAAAGGGAACTCAGCACTGGCCCCTTCTCCATTTCCTGCTTCAGTCTGCAACATGGTGCAGTGACTGTCATCTGCTGACATTGGGTCAGATTCCAACTCTGACATCTGCTGGCTGTGTGACCTTGGGCAAGTCACCTGATATGAGAGGGAGGAACAATGACACCATGGTACAGAGGAGGGGAATGTAAAGCACCTCATCTCAGACAGTGGGTGGAATACAGGAGGAGGGGCACTACACTGAGAGTCAGACCTGGGTTCTACCCCTGGCTCAGTTCTTAACTCAGCTGTGAGAGGTTAGGTGAAACACATCATCTCCTTAGCCTTCAGTTCCCTCTTCTGTAAAATAAGGTGACTGGACTCAATGATCTTTACAATCCTTTGCTGTTCTAAAATGGTATTCAATTCAGCCTATGTTTTTAAGTCACTACTATGTGCAAAGTGAGACCCTAAGGAAGTTACTTAATCTCTCAGTATCCAAGGCAACTAAGACTAAGTTGTTGAGTGGATGTTGGCTGGGCTTCCATGAGTAGAAGGAATTTCTCACCAGAGATACTCCCACATGATGAAATACAAGTCCATTAAAATAATAAACCAATAAACCCATGTAAGGTACCATGCTAGGGGTGCAAAGACAAAACGACAGATTTTACCCTTATATTCTACAAAGGAAATACAACTTACATAAATAAGTACACAGAGTGCTTTGTCTTAAATCATTTGCAAAGGGGAAGAGTATGGGGGGGGGCAGTTGGAAAGGCCTTTGGTAGGAGGTGACACATGGGCTGTGCATGGAAGGCAGCTAGGGACTGTCAAAGGCCAAGGAGGGGAGGAAATGACCTCCAGACATAGACTACAGCTGTGCAAAGGCACATGACTGACCAGTGGAATTGCATGTACAAGGAGCAGAGTACAGAAAAGGAAGCACTAGGGAATACAACGGGGAAGGCAGGGTTGTGGGAAGCATATTGTAGAGCCAATACATTTATGTTTTACCCTAGAAGAAAAAGGGCACCATTGAAGATTGGGAGTCAAGATTGTTGCAGTTTAGGGGTTCTGGGAACCCCAAAATGCAGGGGTACAAGGCAAGGGTCTGCCATGAAAGAATTTGACCACTCAAGCCCTCTTTCAGTCCAAGTAGCAAGTTTATTAAGATATCATTTGGGTGAGCCACACTCCTCATGAGTCTGCCATATTTATGGTGCTATTACAAGAGGGCCAGATTTTAAGAATCTGTGCATTTGATGAGGATGGGACTGACATTTTTATACAAAAATACCATAAGAAGATCTGGATGGCATCTAGGAGTGGCAAGTAGCCTGAAATGGTAGAGAAACAACAGAGAAAGGGCCCTAGATGGGATTAAAGAGTATCAAGAAAGCTAATTAAGTAATCAAGGTGGGCCAGGGTGGGCCAGGTGCCTTGGACAGAGGCACCAGTGAACTGGGCTACTGAAATGTATGGGAAAATTCAGGGACTGGGTTGCTTTCAAAGACATGATTTTCTCCTTTCATAGATTCAGGTTCCCTTCTCTTTTAGGGATGACACAGTCATATAAGAATATGATAGTTGTCTGGAGGATTATGAGAGAGGGATGAGGCTGGAGACAGAGAGGCCATTTGGGATGCTCTTACAATAATCCAAATGAGAGGTGATGAGAGAGGAGTCAGATGTGAAAGATATTGCAGAAGCGGGAGCAATAAAGACAGAACTCCATCAGATAATTGGTCTAGGGAAAAGGGAAGAGTTAAGAATTATTTCAAGGAAAAGTAATTCTAGGATGCTAATGAATTCATTTGAGTCAAAATGTTAATGGTCTATTGCATTATTCTCTTGCTCAGTCAACAGCCTCCCAAGGGTCCTAAGGGTTTTTTCACTTTTACCTACAAGATTTTCCCATGGATCAGACCAGGGTGGTCTTCAAGGTGTCACATGTAATGGAATAAATTTTCCCCCAGGCCACCCTTTACTTCACTGAAAATAGTTCACTATTATATAATGTGGAGGGATTTCATCAGGAACTCAGGAGAACCCTGCCTCTTTAGAGGGAAGATTGCTAACTACCAGGTTCAATGACTCCTGAAGGGCCAAGAGACCATGGAAGACTATACAGGTTCATTTTTTGGAGGGCTTGGCTTTGGGATGAATGAATTCAGGAGGACATTGTAGCTGACCTATCTGTATTTATACTACAACATGTGTTGAGTTCCACTTTTAGCTGAAATAAAAATTTGATGGAAAGTCCCATCTCTCACACAGCCATTGGGAGCTGGTTGTATTACATGACAGGGGAAGAGTCAGTTCCACTCAGGTAACACTGTTCTCAGCTCATCCCCACTGCTGAGCACAGAACTCCACCTAATCAGGGAGTTAGCTAACCACAGACCAACTGTTTTGAACAAGGGGCTCCCTAGACTTTCTTTTCTCATTTCCCACTTACTGACCTACCTGTTTAGGACTTTGAGATAGAGCTGCCACATTCCCCCATATGTAGTATGGCTAAGGTAGAAAACCTGCCCCCACAATATAATGTTTGATTGTGTGAAAAAGAGGGTTCTGTTGCTTGGCCAGTCCAAAGAGGGTGTCTTTGTGGGAGTTCCTGGAGCAAGCCCAGAGGAAACGGTTCTTCTAGCATTCAACTTTCCCTGACAGAATTCTAATATATCTTGGTAATTAATGAAAATATGAAAATGAAAAAATTAAGTACCTACTATATGCTAAGCATTAAGAATACAAATAGAAAAACAAAACAGTCCTCTCAATGAACTCGAATTCTAAGTGGGAGAGAGAACAAGTATAGAAGAGTTTAGGCACACAGTAAATGGAGAAGTATGGTGTTCCACCTGTAGGGTGGATGGCAAGGCTTAGGGGTCACTGAGGTAGATTAGCAGGTTCCTTCAATTGTAAAATGGGGATTTTACAGTATAACTTTCAGGGCTGTGGGGACCATATGAGATGATGTACATAAAGCACTGAGTACAGTGCCTAGTACACAATGAATATTGGACAAATATTTGTTCCCTCCCCTCCTCTTCCCCTCCACTTCCTCTTCCCTTCCCCTTCCCTCTGATGCATACTGCTTATGTGACCCTGAGCAAATCAGTTAACTTGGTGCTCTAACCAACTCCCTATGGCTTTAAGTGGCAGAGAAATTCCCTGGGAGTTTCCTAGGCCAATGAAATCCCAGGTCCTATCCCCATCTCTATCCCTATTGCCTTTATTTTCAGACAATGCAATTAGCTGGAAGATGAGTTATTACAAAAACCTGAATTTGAACAGTTGACAGACAAATCATCCCAAGATGCTCTTCTGTGGATTTTGCACACAAATCCTTAAGCTGAGCTATTAGAACTCATCTACCAACAGCAGGTGCAGAATCCCTGTGTTTAGGCCCCAGTTGTCTACCTAGGTTTCATTCCAGGCCAAAGCTTCATACTGGTCATTAAAAACTAGCAATTGCCCACTGGATTTGTTAAAACTTGACACTCCATTATCTGTAGCTCTTAGAGGCTAGAAGTATAATACAATACCTATGGACATCTAATGACGTGAAATATATGGTCTGTCTATTGTCTTCTGGGACGATCAATAAATCAATAATAAACATTTATTAAGTACCTACTACATATCAGGCACTGTGCTAAGCACTAGGGATACAGAAAGAAGCAAAAGACAATCTGCCCTCAAGAGAACAAACATATATACAAATTGGTTATATAAAGGACAAATAGGAAATATAACAAAGGGAAGGCACGAAAATTAAGGAGGGTTGAGAAGGATTCCTGTAAAAGATAGGATTTAGACTTCAAGGAAGTCAGAGAAGCCTGACAGCCAAGATGAGGAGAGAAAGCATTCCAGGTATAAGGGATAGTCAGAAAAAATACCCAGAGCTGAGAGATGGAATGTCTTGTTCATGGAACAGTCAGAGACAATGCATCAGAAAGTAAGATGTAAGAAGATTGATCCTGCATCACTTTTTATTGATCCCATTTATAAGTAATTGATTTTGTTCTGTAACTGCTTTTCCCCCGTAACTGCTTCAGTCATGGCTCTCTGTCTCTGAACTTAGATGATCATCTGGCCTGTAATGGGTTAAGTTTAGACATCCACCTCTCCTGCTAATCACTGATCTATTCTTGCCTCAAGGAATTTTGCTAACCTTAGGGATTGTGTGTGAGAAAAAGGGACATCTGTGCTCCACCAAACTATCCTTTAAGGATGTCTGGTTTATTGTCCAAAAGTGTGTGCTACTTCACACCTGTACTCAAACAATGAACACTTCTTAGTCTCATGATAGAAGGAAGAGGATTGTTGCATTATCAAATTTCCAACCAATCGTGTTGTTTCTTGCACCTCCACTCTGTAGCCAGTCATATTGTCCTTATTCCATGATGCCATCTACCTTGTTTTGCTCTCTGTTCTGTACTCCCTTAAACCTATAAAAGTGGAACTATCCTTTTGCTTGGGGTCTTTGGAATAAATGGAGGCAATGCTTTGACCCATTTATGGTCAGTATGCCCCTGTTAATAAATGTTACCTTGCGCCGAGATCTCCCTCAGTTTACCCTTTTGTTAATATCTCAAACACAACAACTGGGATAGATTTTGAAGGGCTATGCATTCCAAGTAGAAGATTTCATTTTTATTCTGGAGGTAAGCAGGAGCCACTGAAGTTTTTTATTAAAGAACCCCTCCCAAACTCCTCCATTCCTGGATAACATTGGAGTTCATCATATACTCTCCCTCCTCCTAAGGGCATGATGCCGTCTTGGTGGTAGTCAATAGTCTGACTAAATGATTTACTGCTTACCCTGTACAGAACTTTTCACTGTGGCTGAGGATACACATCCAATTCTCCAGTTTCACAGCCTTCCCTCATATAATTTCTGACTGGGACCTTAAATCTATCACCTTTTGCATACAGCCAGTTGACAAGTCTAACGAAAACTATCTCTACAACAATTCTTTCATGCAGCCTCTGTTTTCTTCTTCCACAACTACCAGGCTGGTATAAGCCTTCATTACCACCTGCCTGGACTATTCCAGCAGGTCAGTCTATCAGATCTTCCCAGTTCAACCTTTTCTCATCAAGTTCATTCTTCATATTGCCAATGAAATAAGCTTTCTTCTGCACAGATCTAGAGGGGCATTATTCTGGCCAAAAAAAAATTAGTGATGATTGCCTATAAAGAAAAACATCGGATCCTTTACTTTGATTTCAAGACCACCGAAGGTCTCTTCTGGCTCTGAACTTAAGATCTTATGCTCCCAAGTGGCACCACCCTACCTTTCCAGCACTATCCCATATTACTACTCCTCTGTGTACACTCCAGCGAAACTCACCTGCCTTCTTGCCCCTGAACATGCCTTGTATTTTCCAGACTCTGTGCCTATGCTTACACTGTGTTGTTTTTTCTCTTGCTTGGCATGTTTTTCCTGCCCTTCTTTATCTGTTGAATACTTATCTATCCTTTAAATATCAACACAGGTGTGAATTCCTTCATGAAGCCTTTTCTGATCCCTCTCGTAGTACCAATCTCCCCCCTTCAGACCTCACATAGCATTTTGTGATAAAACTTCTATAATCTACTGGACTTGTAACAGTGCCTAACATAGCTATGTGTATTTATGTCTTATCCCACTACTAGACTATAAACTTTATGAAGACAAAGACTCAATTTTTTATCTCCCTCAGAATGTGACACCGTGCTTTGTACACCTCAGACGTTTGATGGATGTTCACTGAAATGAATATAATCATTTTTTGTATTCACAGTATAAGGGCCCATTTAAGAATACTAGCCCAGAGGTATTAGATCTTTCTGTATTTTCTGCATATGGGTAGCATTACAGACAGCTAGGTGGCAGATCTGGAATTAGGAGGACTCATCTTCCTGTGTTAAAATCTGGCTTCAAACACTTGTTTACTGTGTGACTCTGGACAAGTCACCTAATCCTGTTTGTCTCAGTTTCCTCATCTGTCAAATGAGCCGGAGAAGAAAATGGCACACCACTCCAGTACCTTGCTAAGAAAACGCCAGATGGGGTCACAAATTGTTTAACATGATTGAAATGACTGAACAACCACAAAAAGGTAGCCTTACAATCAAAGGAAAGCTCTGCCCTTACTGGATATGGGACCTTGGTCCCTGGGACCCACTTATATTGGAGTTGATGATGTGGAAGCCCCTTCTAAATAAACACCTGTGATCATCCGACCTCATGATTTTGCCATGGTGAAGGCTATTAACAGCAATCACTCTTTCTTGCTCCCACACCTCAGCTGCCCAACCTCCATGATTACGGACAACACCACCTTTCTCAGACAACTTCTGTAATTTAAAGGAAGTAAGGAGATAATAAAGACCTTGAGCCACCACAAGGACAAGTGGTTTTAAAAGGGAATCCTCTTGATCCACTTCAAATCACATTTTGGGGTAGGATATTGCTTCTTCCATCAAGTGAGATTAACGATAATATATACTGTGATTTGCAAGCTTTAAAGTAATAAAGGAATTATGGCTATTCTTATTATTCAATATTAGGTTCCCCTCAATTCCATATAAGTTCTTATTATTTTCAAGTGAGACAGATAAGCTATCTATCCAGGGATGATCAATTTCAAGCTGGACAGGACCTCAGAAGCCATCTATTCCAATAAGGGATAGAATCAGGTTTCAGCTCCACTGACTCCAAAGCCACCTCCCTGATAAGCAGGTTCACCCACTCTCCCCATTAGTGACTCAATTCCAGAATGTTCACATTTAGAACCTTACAGATTAGTCTCTTCTACATCTGCTGAACCCAGATCTCATGGCCACATTGACTACTCATTTATTTGGATGAGTTTTCCTCTCTCAAAGTAATTTCATTGAGGGAAGGAAAGGAGAGCATAATTTGGGCCTGCACATCATCTCCCCCTATTTTAATGCACTTTCTGGCAGCTTCTGAAGAGAGAGGAAAAGAGAAGGAGAAAAGAAAAGTAAGCTTTAATTACTAGAATATTAGGACCTGCTTGATTGGAGTCCTCTCAAGCTAAGGCCCCTTAAAAAAAGTGAAAAGAATATAAAGCCAGTGCAAACAACAAAGCATTCAGAGCTCAGTTTTCAATTAGCAAATGATATATTGTCTCATGCAATTATCTCGATGGCACAATTCGGCACCAGCCCAGAGTTAGATCACTGCATGGAAACAGCAGAGCTGAAGTCAACAGACCCGTCAGGGTAACTTTCCCCCTGGATTTAAGGACATAACAAAAATAGGTCACAAGGACAGGGTCTTCCAGATAGTGAGGGGGTATGAGTGAGTGTAGGTCTCAAAGTCAGGAACACAAGATAAAGTTCTCCCTCAGCCATTGTGGCTGGGTGACCTCAGACAAATCAGTTAGCTTCCTACTGCCCCCCAGGCAGATCTCTAAGAGTTTAAATTACAGAAAAGATGCAGACTTGTTTTGGTAGAGGAACCTCTATACCAATGAAATCATTAGGGCTGGTCCCTCCCCCATTCAACAGACTCTCAATTACTTAGATGTATTCAGGCTGTTTCCAAAGGAAGCGCCATATTTGCAAAGGAATATGAGCTCCTAAGGCAGAGAGATAATTTCTTTCTTTTCTTTTGTCTTCAGCATCTATCAGAGTGAGGCTTATTATACATAGAAAATGGGCATTGCATTCATTCACCCTTCAGTAGAAATAATAACTAGCTTTTTATATTGCACTTTAATATTTACAAAGCACTTTACAAATATCTCAATTTTTTCTTCAAAACAACTCTATGAGATAGATGTTATTATTATTTCTATTCAGGAAACTGAGGCTAACAGAGGTTAAGTGATGGCACAAACATTACAGAGCACTGTGCAGATAGGAGTGTTTACATAAGACACATTCCCTGTTCTTGTGGATACAAGATACAAGTATAGATAACTCTAAAGCATAATAATACATAAGTGAGTTAGAGAAGTCCAAAATAAAAGTGCTGATTTTATAAAATAAATAAAAGAGTTATAAAAGAAGTAAGAGTTCTGAAGGTGAACGCTTTAACCAAAACTAAAGGAAAAGGCGAAGGTTTAATGAAAGAGATCACATTTGTGTTGGAATTTAAAAGATAGCTAAGATCTGACTGAAGATAAAAGATAAATTTAAAAGATAGCTAAGGTTTAATGGGTTTAGACAGAAAGGATGTTCAATCCAATCCAATCCAATGCAATTCAATGCAAAAAGCGTTCATTAAACATACTTTGTGTGTGTCAGGCACGCTGATAGGTGCTGGAAGGGGAAGGAAGGAAGGAAAGAAGGAAGGAAGGGCGGGAAGGAGGGAGAGAAGGAAGAGTCTCTACTCCCAAGGAGCTGCCATTCCTTTGGAAAAGAAATAACCTGAACATATATAAATAAATACAAAACATAAAAAAATACATAAATAAATACAAAAGAACATAAATACAAAATAATTTAGTGAGTAAAGGGACCTGAAAGACCTGAGAAGGAATCAGCACCTGAACTTAGCCTTGAAGAAAGTTTGGGATTCTAAATGGCAGAGAAGAGGAGGAAGAACATTTCTGTTCAAGGCCCTGGAGATGGAAAAATGAATTGTTGTGTCCTGGAAACAGCAAGTAGGCCAGTCTGGCTGCATGGCAGGTTGGGTTAAGGAGAGCAATGATGGGCAGTAAGATATTCCATTGATAGGGAACAACATATTTAAGGCACATATACAAGGGAAAGTTCAGAGCATATCTAGAAGACATAGTGTCCTCTAAGTCTGAATGGAAGACAACATGCAAGGAAGGGAATGTTATGAGATAAATTTAGGATGGTGCCAAGATTATTGAGAGGTCATTTGTTCTAATTCCTCTTTACAACATGACTAATGTGAAAATACGTTTAAAATGGATGGATGTGTAGAGCCTATATTAGATTGCACACCATCTTGGGGTGGGGAGAGGAAATGGAGGGGGAGAAAATTTGGAACTCAAAATCTTATGAAGTGAATGCCAAAAACTAAAAAGTAATTAATTTTTTAAAAAAAGATGAGAAGGGGACGTTTTTGAATGCCAGACAGGGAGTTTGAACTTTACTTGGAAAGCAATAAGGAGCCACCAAATATTTTTGAGCAAAAGAGTAGCATACTTAAGAACGATTATCCTTGCAGTATGAAGGATGGATTGGAAGGAGTGTGGAGAAAGTGTAGGTAGGAAGACCTTTTAGGTGTCCCCTTAAGTACTTCATGAAAGTAGTAGTGAGGACTAGGAGGTCATTAGTAGTGGGAGCAGAGAGTATGGATTGGATATGAAGAAGCTTGTGGAGGGAGAATAAACAGGACTTGAAATGTCCACTGTGCACTCCCATCCCTAACACACACACACACACACACACACACACACACACATGCACTTAACTTTATTGTAGGTGCAAGAATTCCTAGTTCTAGCTTTGTGTGACCCATTTTGTAATGACAAATGTTGGGGGAGCGGAGAGTCAAATGATCAGTTGAATTCCACCAGAGCTATCTGTCTCTGTGAAAAATCTTTATCAGGCTGGCATTTACAAGCTCGTCATATTCCTCTCTCTCTTTGCCTTTCAGAAACAAGACAATTTTCTTCCTGTCACTGCTTGTTTTTTAATTGCGCAGTGGCACCTAAGTGAATTATACTATTTATGTAAGAGCTGTTCTGTATCCTAAGCCTTGATTTCCCTCATTACCAACACAGCACAGAGCAAACCTTAACAGGTCTAACGCTTCTGATGAATTGACTTCCCCTGACATGATAGTGATTGGTGAGGCCTTGGAATACTGATACTGGAATACTGCAGTGGAGGGTATACAACCTGTGGTGGGGCACCATTATCTCCTGGATTTTTTAATACAAACTCTGTTCTCTCTGCCTAGCTCCTTCTTCCCTTATGTACCAGGTCCCAGGAATTATGCAACTACTCCCAGAAGGCAATGGGATATTGCCACCAGGCCTGCGGGATAGCCTGGATATTTGGCACTTGTGTAGAAAAGGGAGACAAGAGGGAGCCTTGGCAAATATTTGCCAACATTATCTCAATTGAGCCTGACATCTGAACCCAGGTCCCTTTAGTTTTCAGTGTCCTACTCACTAAATTATTTTGTATTTATGTTCTTTTGTACTTATTCATGTATTTATTTTGCTTTTTATATTTTGCATTTATATTTTCTACTTGAGTGTGAGATTGATACTATTGTAATAATTATTGTCCTTTTCCTTGACAGATAAGGAAACTGAGGCTGAGAGGTTAAGATATTTGGCGATGGTAACAGAGCTAGTAAATATCAGACATTGAATGTGAACCCAGGACTTGATGTGTCTAAGCCCAGTATTCAATCTACTATAATACATGTCATATCTTTCTGAGTTCTTCGGGAATGACTCCCTTGTTTAGTGATAACAAGCAAATTCTGACTGTGTATCCTCTGTAGTAGTTTCACAAAAAGAACTAAAAAGACTGAGTAGATACATGATATGGTAGAAAGAATCAGTAAGTCAACAAATATTCAAGTGCCTACTATAAAACCGAGTACTATGGTAAGTCCTCGGGATGCAACGAAAGGCAAAAGACGGTGCCTGACCTCCAGAAGTTCACCATCTGCAAAATGTCATCATTTTTGTTTCTTCATTACCATGTGTATTACCTCAATTTTTCTCATGTTTTAATATGGTTAGCACTTATAGAATTGTATTAAGTAATGGCGGTGACCCTGAATATCCTTGCTTTATTCCTCATTTTATTGAAAAGGCCTCAAGCATTTCTTTGTTATACATAATGTTGTTGGTTTTAGATTCAATATTATTTACCATGGTAAGAAAAAAGTCAATCTATTCTTATGCTTTTGATTTTTTTTTCATAGAATTGTGTGTTCTATTTTGTCAAAAAGGAGTTTCAGGAGTTTCATTATATTACTTATAATATGTAATATTTATTTTGTTATTAATTTGATCTGTTACATTTATAGTTTGGCTAATTTTGAACCAATCTTGTATTTTTTTTCATATAAATCCAACCTGGTCATAGTGTTCCTAACATTTTAAAAATACCACTGAAGACTCTCTGCTAATAGTTTCTTTAATATTTTTGTACAGGTATTCATTAGAAATAATGGTTTATAGTTCTCTTTCAGTTTTATCTCTCCCTGCTTTATGAAACGGAAATAGATTTGTTTCCTAGAAGGAGTTTGATAGAATCCCTTCTTTCTCTATTTTTGTAAATAATTTATGTAACGTTAAAATTACTTGTTTTTGAATATTTGATAGAACACTTTTTTGTACTTTCATCTGGTCATTTGAGTATTTTTGTTTTGTTTTTTGGAGGGGAAGTTATCACTATCATTAGCTGAATTTCTTTTTCTAAGCTCTCTTCAATTCTTGTTATTTTCATCCAGGTATTCATGTGTTTTGTAAATATTCATATCTTTATTTAAATTATTCATGTTCCTATATAATTGAACAAAATTGTTTTAATAGTTTCTTTTATTTCTGCTCTATATTGAATTATTTTTTTCATTTCTGAGTAATGGCAGTTTGGTTTTCCTTTTTCCTTTTAATATCAAAGTAGCTAAGAGTTTGTCTATTTTATTAGTTGCTTCAAAATAAAAAGGCCCTACTTTACTTGATTGACTGAAGTTTTTGTTTTCGATTTGTTTATGCTTTGATTTTCAGAATTTCTACTTTTGTGTTGAATTGGAATTTTTATTTGATACTTTTCTAGTTTCTTTAATTGCATATCTATTTGATTATCTGTTCTTTTTTCTCTACATCCAAGAATGCTTTATGTTATCTTACTGACATTTTCTTTTATTTCTTTGATTTGTTCTTTAACCCATTTTTAGGATTATATTAGTCTCCATTTAAGTTTAAAGCCTATAATTGTGTTGGTCAGTAAAACACTTTCTTGTTTAAGTATCTCTCCATTTGCTTATGTGATTTTTATGCACAATTTTTGTAAAGGTGCCACGTGTATGTGTGTGTGTGTGTGTGTGTGTGTGTGTGTGTGTGTTTCTACTCAGCAAACACTAGAGATCTGTAAGATCTAACTTCCCTAAAATTCTATTCAGGTTCCTCATTTCTTTCTTGGTTTTATTTTTTTGTTGTTAGCTTTATGTCTGAAAAAGGCACATTACGTTCTCAGAGTACTAATAGTTTTGCTATTTCTCTCTAAAGTCTGATTAACTTTTCTTTTCAGTCCTTCCATTTTATGCCACTTGGTGCATATTTAGTAAGTATTGATGTTATCTCATTATCTATATCTTTAAGCATCTTCTATCTGCTTATCTCTTTTTATCATATTTCTTTTTACAGATCCCGATTTTAAAAATTCTCCTAAGGCCTAATGATTCTGTTTTGACACTTCATTTTTAACTCTGTATTAATTTTTATGTTTCAAGAGAAGTACATATTGTTGGATCCTTCTTTCTGATCCATTCTGCTAACCTACTTGGTTTTATAGGTGACTTCATCTCATTCTATTAATGGAAATGCTTATTAATTGTTTTTCCTTTGACCATACCATCACACCGTACTTTTTACCTCTTCGTCCCATGCCCTGATCTTACAAAGAAGGAGGTGGGGGAGAGAAAAGGAACACTAAAAAACTATAATTAAAGTGATTTGATCCCATCCTTCTGCCGCATCCCACTCTCTTCAGCCAGTTCTTTTATACTGAATTTGTGTTTCAAAGATTTTATCCTTCTCTGGTTTTTTCATCAGGAGTACTTGAAAGGCCTCTAATCTATTAAAGGTCTATGGAATGCCTCCTATAAATGTCTGGATTAGCTGAGCCTTAAAGGGAATTTCTAGCTTTAAATCTATACTCCTATGACCCTGTGTGCCAGGCATTGTGCTAATCATTTGAAGATAAATATAAAATTGAAACAGTCCCTGACCTAAAAGAGTTTTTATTCTACTGGGATAGGGCTTCCATTCTTCTGGGGCCACAAGTTGATTCACTGAAAAGTCTTAGCGATGGAAGGTGAAATAAGAGCTGCAAACAGGACATAAAGCAGGAGGGGGCAAAAAGGGAGATGCTGAGAGGAAACATGGATTTCAGGCTGTAAGAATTCTATTCTAGGAGAGAAAAAAGGGGTCAAACTAGAAAAAAAATAAGGGTTTGACTGAATATTTTCAAAGGTTGCACATATTAAGCAAGTTTTAAGTCTGGCCATTTGTTGACAGACCCATTCTCTCAGATCCAACAGACTTTCCTTTGTTAATTTTCTGGGCATCTACAAGGAAGTGGGCTTCACACTCTTGTGATAGAGAGTAATCTCTAAGCAGGGATGTGTTGGAGCCAGCTCAAACCAGCTCCCAAAGCCTATTAAGTTTTCAATTTGAGAATTATACCTTGGAAATAAGCAATGTTATGTAGCTAGGGATGATTTATAGCTTTGTGGATTTCTAAAGTCAAGAAAGTGATAGAGAAAATGTTAATAATAAGGTTAACCTTAAAAATATTCTGTATTTTTTTTTGAGAGCCAAATGTTAAACATTAATCAGCACACCTCTGTCTACAGGTCACTCTTGACTTCTCTGGCAAAACTATCTCCAGAAAAATTATTTGCTGATTTTTAGCTTTATTGATGACTTTTTAAAACTTGTTGTTTATTTGTTTCTAAGTATGTCCCTTTCCCCCCAACTCTATGAGCCTTCCCTTGTAACAAAGATTTAAAAAGAAAAGAAAAATAATTAGTTCAGCAAAATCAAACAATGCATTGATCTTGTCTGACAGTAAATGCAATATTTCATAACTTTAATTCCTCACTTCTGCAAAGAACAGAAGAAGATATATTTTTCTCAACTCTTTACTGGAACCAAGCTTGATTAATACAATGACGGTATTCAGTTTTGACTTCTTATTATTTATATGTACAGTCTTGTCATTTGGTATCTTGTTTTCCTGGTTCTGCTTACTTCACTGTACATCAGTTCATTTAAGTCTTCCCATGCTCCTCTGCCTTCTTCATCTCCATTAAAGAACAGTAATATCACTTATAGACAGTAGGATTCCACCACAACTTGTTCAGCCATTTCCCAATTAATGGGTGCCAACTGTTTCCATTTAATTAGTACTACAAAAAGTGATACTATAAACATTTTGGTATTTATTGGACCTTTCTGTCTGTCTTTGACTTTCTTGGGGTAGAAGCCTAAATAAGTAGGACCTCCGGGTCAAATGACAGGGATATTTTGGTCACTTTTTAAGCATAATTCAAAATATTTTTGTTGTTATTCCACAGTCAATTTTTAATTTACCCTTTTCTTCACTGAAACTTCCATTGTAATATAAATAAACAAAACCAACCAACACAAGGACTGTATCTGGCAGTATATACCACATTTTGCACCCATATTAGATCACTGCTCTACTGCCAGGAGGGAGATGGATTTCATCATCTCTTTTCCAGGAATAAGATACCTGTATAGAATTCACAGGTTAGTACACAATTGTTCTTTGATATTTTTCCCACTGAGAGGCCTCATTTAATTCTTGAACAAGTTTGCCCCTTGTAGCCCAGTTAGGTCTCTGTGACCTATAGCCAGGACCTGTCCCTAACCACCTACCTTCCTAGATTTCTGCCTGTTGCCTCTGAAGTTTGGGCCCACCTCAGTTATGCTGCTCCCAATTCCAAGACACACTTTGGGTCAGTATCTATTCAAAACCACAGCTTATGATGCTTTTCTTATACCAAACAAAACCAGAAAACCTATCAATTTATAGAAAATGTCATTTATTTAAACATAATAACAAAGAAAATTTCTCCTATATACATAAGAGCACACTCTTGCAGAGACTTCTAGTTACTTCTGATTTTGAGGATTTTCACTATCTATGTCCCATACTATCTATGTCCCATGCTCTCTGCCCTAGCTTTTCTGGCTTCCTTCAAGTTTCAGTAGGCATCCTTGGCCATCTCCAGTTATCCTGATGAATTATCTGGTCACTAGACCCAGATGGCTCAGGAGGAGAAAGTGAGATTGATGACCTTGCACGGTCCTCACTCAAATTGAAGTCAACTACAAGTCATGTCATCATTTCTCTGATGTCATGGCCCTCTTCAAGAACGAAGGACAAACACAACCTCAAGTTTCAGTTAAAGTCCTACATTCTGAAAAAAAAAGCCCTTTCCTGTCCTTCTTAATTTTAGTACCTTCCCTCTTAAACTACCCTCAATTTATACTGCATATCTTTTTTTTATATCAGTTGTTTGCATGTTGTCTTCTCTATTAGACTTTGAGCTTCTTGAGAGCAGAGACTGTTTTTGCCTTTCTTTATATGTCCAGCACTTAGTATAGTGCTTGGCAAAAAGTAGGTGCTTAATAAATATAAGTTGACTAACTAACTGACTGACCAAGAGGGAATGCATATAAGGAATATAGAGCAAAAGAAGAGTCAAGGAACACACATAAAAGAGGGAACATATGTAGGAAACATGAATATCCAGAGGAAGCCACACTCTTAAGGCTTTTGGAACACTCATCTACCTCTGAAGTTACAGTAGCTCTTGTTATATCAATTTGGTAATTTTATCTACTAAGCCACTATCTCAAACAAGCTCCAAACTATTCTCTTCGATAGTTTTCTGATGCTGATTCTCTGCCAAACTCCTGCCATCTGTTTGTCCCCTGTTGATTATAGTTTCTATGCCACCTCTTTGCCATGAGAAGCAATCACAGATTTTTTTGTGTAGCTAGCCGATAATTCAAGGCTTTGTTGTTTTTCAGTCGTGTCTGACTCTTCATGACCCTGTGGACCATATTGTCCATGGGGTTTTCTTGGCAAAGATACTGGAGTGGTTTGCCATTTCCTTCTCCAGTGGAGTAAAGCAAACAGAGCTTAAGTGACTTGTCAATATCCTATCCACTGATCCACCTAGCTGCCTAGTCGAACACTTTTGTGAGTCAAACTAAGAGTCTCAGACATACAGCCAGCCAGCAAAAAATCTTTACACTATTGTCTGCCTTTTTGATCTTTTTGCTTTCTCCTCAGAGAACACTCTGCCTATGTGATTATTATTTTGCTTGAAGTTTAAAAACATTTCAATTCCCATCATGCCATCATAATTCTTCAAAGAACAAGACTAGATGAAGTAAGTGGAGCTGCTTATCTTCATTAAAAATCACTGCTCTCTCTTCAACTGCCTCCAGATAAAATGTACAGTCCTGGAAAATCATACCTGGTACAGTTTATAGAGAAACATCATAAACATTCACGAAACTACCTCTCGGGGTTGTGGTAGGGATCAAATGAGTAAAGTGCTTAGCATAGCACCTGGCACATAGTAGTAATTCATTAATGCTTATATACTTCCTTCAACTCAGGATGCAGTATTTGCTCTACTATGACATGCTGTCTCTCCTACATGATCTGTCAAACCATCACTAAACTTACTAGCTGCTAGACTTCCCTGATTTATAGATGTGTACGTTTTCCTCTATAACCAAGAGTTGTCTCTGCCCAGTGGTTCTGCCTTATTTCTTCATCATGGCCACCTTAGTGTGGCTCATCTGCTGTCAACTGGTTACAGAAGGAGATTAAGTTTTTGCTTTTGTTTCAGATTAAATTTCTTCCCTGCTTACTACAGATATGACTTTAGAGGTTAAAGGCCAAGTACCTCCTTTATTCCATGAAGTCAAGAGTTAATGGAATTAAGACATTGATTTTGAGAAATGCTGGCTTTGGAGGTAAAGAAAGGAAGGGTTCATGCAATAGTAGATCCTGTCTTATTTTCTAGCCCTATTGAGGAAGGAAGACACCATCCCAGTAGGGGCATTCTAGTTTTCAGCAGGTTGATGTTTTCAGTTTAGTAGAAATCCATTATACTCTGGTTTATTTTCTTTAAATTTGTATTGATATCTTTTATTTCTACATTATCCTTATTTCTACTTATATCCCTTCTCTTTACCTTTTCTGAAGGGCATCCCTTATAACAAAGAATTTAAAAATAAAAGAAAAAAAGCAGTTCAAAACTAATTAACACATAGATTAAGTCTGACAATAAATGCCATGTTCATGCACGCAGTCATCCACCTCTTCAAAGAAAAGAGAATATGTTTTGTCCTTTGTTCTTCAAGGTCAGACTTGAGCACTATAATTACTCAGCATATTCACTTTCACCGTTATTATTTCTATTTCTGTTACTTCTGGCATTGTCTATATTTTTCCCTTGTTCTGATTACTTCTGATTAGCTTTGCATCAGTTCATACAAATCTTTCCACTCTTCTCTGAATTTTTCATGTTCACTTTTTTATGGCTCAAAGATATTCCATTACGCTTATGTGCCATAATTTGTTTAGCCATTTTTAATCATTAGACATCTGCTTTCCATTTCTTTGCTACTATGAAAATATTGCAATAAATATTTGGATGAATATGGAGGCACTCTCTCTTTGACACACAGTCACTTAGTAAATATTGACTGATAGAGTTAATTTTCAAAGATCCAGCAGGGCATAGGGGAAGAATCATGAATTTGGTATCTGAAGACATGATTTGAAATCTACATTCTGCCATTTTACCTGTGGGTCAGGGACAGCTAGGTGGCACAGTGGATAGAACACTGGTCCTGAGTACAAATCTGGCCTCAGTAGCTGTGTGACCCTGGGCAAGTCACTTAACCCTGTTTGTCTCAATTTCCTCATATATAAAATGAGATGGAGAAGGAAATGGCAAACCATTCCAATATCTTTGCTAAGAAAACACTAAATAGGGTCACAAAGAGTTGGACACAACTGAACAACAACCAGTAAGACTTGGAACAAATCACTGAACTTCTCAGTCTTCCCATCTGTAAAATGAGGATATAATCCTTGTACTGCCTGTCTCACAGGGTTGCAAAAAGTGTTTTCTAAAGTTTAAAGCAATGGATAAACTAGTATTATTATTATACAGATTTGTTTAAATCATATGTGTCACGTGCTATAACCACCATGTGACCTAACCCAGATGCAATAGTACTGCACACTCACGTTGCCCAAAGTCTGACTCCTTATATCTTTTCACTTTAAGAAGTAGGATTTCCTATTGCTTTTATGTATAACCTCCACTGAATGTATGGGTTCATATAGACTGAGTTCTCACACAAACTCTCTGATTCACCTTTCCACCAAGTGTGACCTCTGGAAATTAAAAGTTTGCCTGTTATGGTTACATGTGTGGGGACCATAAAATATGGGGGAGAATGTGAAAATGTGTTTAACAAGAATGTATGTGTTGAACCCATATGAGATTGCCAGTCATCTCGGGGAAGGAGGGAAGAAGGAGGGGGAGAAAATTTAAGACTTATGGAAGTGATAGTGGAAAATGGAAAACAAAGTAATTAAATTTTAAAAACTAGGTAAGAAGCACCAAGAAAATTTTATATATAGATATAGACACACATATATATTACATATATAGATATAGGCACACATGTATTACATATATATAGATATAGACACCCACATATATATTACAACAATGCAAATGGAAAGAACAGCTATACACCAAAAAAATCAAAAATAAATGTAACACAATTATAGAGGTCAAACAGGACTCAGATAAATAGATATGAAACACTTCTAACCCACCCCTTCATGGATGGAGGAAATCCACAGGTATTATACATTGTTTTTATTCCTTAATAATATATTGATGTGTTTTTTCCTCTCCAGAATAATACCATTTGCCATATGGGATGTCTGTCTGAAAGGGGTAGGGGGAGGTAGAAGGATATTTGGGATAACTATGGGTGATGTAAAAAAAAATGAAAATATCAATAAAAAAAGAAAGAAAATTGGATGTTTCAATGACTCTATTTGCCTGTTGATTCCTCAAATATGTAAGGCATTATACTAAGTGACCAACTCTGCTGAGTTCAAAGGAAAGATAATAAATAAGAATAGAAAATGTGTATGTCAGGGGTTATTCCAAATAAACATGATCCAAGTTCTCCTGAAATAGAGGGGCTCATACAAGAGTTCTCCTGATTGGATCAAGCTCTCAGGTTTGGTTTGGTTTGGTTTTGGGAGTTTTTTTGTATTTTATTTTTTCCAATTATATCTAAAGATAATCTTCAACATTAATTTTTAATAATATTTTCAGTTCCAAATTTTTCTCTCTTCCTCTCCCTAAGACAACAAGCATTCTGATATAAGTTATAGATGTACAATTGTTTTGTTTTGTTTTTTTTTAGAAAAAAGCTCTCAGATCTTGAAGAAGAAATTTACAAATAAAGGATTGACCTTAAAGCCAGGAAGTGTGGCTTCTGTCCCATTTCTGCTACATCCTGGCTATGTGACTTGGGGCAAGCCAGGAAGTGTGGCTTCTGTCCCATTTCTGCTACATACTGGCTATGTGACTTGGGGCAAGTCACTCAATTCTCTAGGCAACTCTCTAAGACTATAAATTGTAAAGAAAGTATCAAGCTGCATCAGGAAACATAGTTTCCTCATCTGGGAGTTCCCTGTACTAATGAAATCATACATAAATCCCTGTGCCTATTCATTCAACTTCAGGTAAATTGAGACCAGATGCTCTTGAGAGGTATTAATCTCCGTCCAATCCACTAATTATATAACTGAGTGACTACAGTTAGTTGCAATTATATAATTAGATGTCCCCCCAAAAGTACCTAAAGTGCAATGTTCTAAAGCTTTTTGGAAGCTAAAGGCAGAAATAACAAGGAGAGATGAGAAGTCTGAAAAATGTAGACTGTAGAAGTCAAAAGGAAGCTTTTCTGAGTGAATATCAGGGATTTAGAAAAAAAGATGACAGAAAATTCTATCAGAAAAAAAACAATTATTTTGATATTACCTAGGACATATTGTTTAATCGCATTTGGTAATTTGATTATACTTAATTGTGGTTGGAGAATACTTCCATGGGGAGGAGTCGATATAAAAAATAATTTTAAATTATTTTAAAATATATTGCTTCTCACTGGAATATTCAAAATTAAGCAACAGGGAGAACTGAATTAATGACTGAAGCATTTATTAAGCACTCATGTATGTGAAGTACAATGGTTTAGACAGCCCCTGCTCTCAGGAAGTTCACTTTCTAATGGGAGAGACAAGGCATAAGGAAAGTTTCAACTGCAAGTCAGATGGAAAGGTCCCATGGTCCTCAGGGTGCAGCAGCAAAGCAGTTAGTCAATAAGCCTTTATTAAGTGTCTACTATGTAATAGACAGTATGCTAAGCAGATGTAAATGCCTCTGGTTTAACATCATTTCCACTGATAAAATTATATTAATTTGTGATGCTGAATCATTGGACAATGCCAAGGACTTGGGAGGCAAAACCTTTCTTTTCTGAGTCTTCCAGTTGTGGTTATACCATCTGTGGGAGGGCTCTTGTCATCATCCCACCAACCTTAAAAAAAAAATCACTTCCACTCTCTAAACCTCCTTCAGTTTTCTCCTTTGTAAAACATTAGATCAGACAGCTATGTCCCTTCCAGCTCTGATGTTCTATGATCCCATTAAAGGGCTGTGATCAGCATCTGTGAAGGCAGTACCAAGATTGATAAAATCATAGACCTTCTAAAATGTTAAAGTAACTAGTTATGAAACCACATAAACATATAAGCTTGATTTAAGATAATATTGCTTATCTCTGTATTCTAAGATGGCCATGCCCACGTAACCATGCCAACTGGCCTTCTACCCTTCTACTTTGCCCTCCTTTCTCCCTGCCCAATGCCTGTCCTCTGTTTAAACTGGACAGCTGGGTGGCACAGTGAATGGTGTGCTGGACTTGAAATGAGAAAGATGTGAGTCTCATGTCCTATCTCATATACTTACCAGCTATGTGACAAGGGGCAGGTCATTTAACTGATGTCTGCCTTAGTTTTCTTATCTGTAAAACTGTAGTAGTATCTACTCAAAGTTGCCGTGAGGATGAAATTATTTAATATTTGTAAAGCACTTTGCGATCCATACTTACATAAGTTCTAGCTATCATCATCATTAATAAGATAGAAAAGATCAGCTACATGTCACATTTTGTGAGGATAGAATGACTTAAGAGTTACTTTGCAAATGTTAAAGCATTATATAAATGCTAGCTGTTAATATTACTCATTATGCTACAGGAGAAAAGATCAACTGCATGTCATAGGTATCCCTCTAGTGACAAAATAGAGTTACTGCCCTTACACTGACTCACAAGGCAACAACCATATTACAAGTGCGTCTATATATGACTTGTATTGCATAGAAGTGAGAACATCAAGAGATAGGAAATTCATTAGATCCTCTCATCCCACTGTCTCTTTTTTTTTTTTACAAGTGAGAAAGATGAGGCCTATGTGCTTAAATAATTTGTCTGAGGACATACAAGGAGTTGATGGCAAAGCAGGAATTGTAACCCAGGTCTTCTGATTGGGAGCCATAGTTCTCTCTGCTACATCATGCTGTCCTGTGAATGTGTTGAAATGGGACAGTGGAATAGCACCTATTCACATGGATAAGCGATGTTTTTAAAGACATCCTTACACACATAATAAGGCTTATCAAATCCAATTTGGGAGATTGGCTATCTCTGCTGCTCCAAAATCTTAAATTTATAAACCATAGCAAACCGAATTGCCCCTCGACTTTCCGGAATCTGGTTGACTATATGAAGACAAAGAGTGATAAATACCTTGCTTTTTAAGAAAGAAAAGGAAAAAGCACAGGAGAAATGGCAGATCAACAGATAATATTAACATCAGAACACTCTTAGAACAACAAAGGAAAATAAAAATTCATTTTTCTTGAAATAGCATGTCTTTGAAGAATTGGGTTTTTTTATATATACTGAATACATTTCTTTCTCATGCTTGAGCTAGTTCATCCTGGTTTTTAGAAGTTTAGGGAGTTGAAAAAGGAGGAAACAAAATTAAGGATGTCCCAAAAATTGAAAGCCTGGGAAGGTAGGAGAATGGTGGTGTGCTCAACAGACATAGGAAGAAGGCTTGTGAAAAAGATAATGAGTTCTTCTTTGGACAGGTTGGGTTTGAGATATCTCTGAAACATCTGGTCAAATGCAAAAGGTAATTGATAAAGAGATGGTAGGATAAGGCTCTATAGGGAGGGAGATAGATGGAGATGACATAGATGTGTCAGGAAAAAAGCCAGTAGTTGGGGACAGATTGAAGATTAGAGATGGGATGGTAGTGTAAAGAATTTGCCAGAGGGGATGTCATCAAGTGTGTATTAAAGGGGGTGGCTTTAACCAGGAGGAAACTAGAGTAAAGGAGGAGAGGACAGATGTATGAATGAAGTGAGATGAGGAAGAGGGAGGGAATTTGGTGAAATTTTTCAACTTTGATGCTAAAATATGAACAGAGGACTGGGACTGGAAGTGATGCTGTAAGAGCCTTGAGGAAAGATGACAAGGTCTGGAAGGACTGCTGTAGCTAGAGGTTAGGTAATGGACTGGCAAAGAGAGAAAGATTATGTTGATGCAATGAGGTCCCAGATGCAAGGAGGTCATGGTCTTCTTCAAACACGAAGGATGAATATATTCAACTTGTGAGTAGACCGAGCTGCCTGAGTGGGGACCCAGCTATCTGGGTAACCCAGCTCATCCTCTCCCTTCTGTCTTCCTCTCCCCTTCTCTTGGGGTTTACTGGTTAGATGTCCTTCCTTCCTTCCTTCCTTCCTTCCTTCCTTCCTTCCTTCCTTCCTTCCTTCCTTGTTGTTCCCAAAACCTTAAACCCAGCGCACTCTGAAGCTCATAGATTAAACAATAGGTTCCTGCTCAATTAGAGTGATAATTAATAGTAACAGTTTCTCTTTCCCTCTCAGTTTGATTTAGTTATTTTTTTCTTTGGCTCATTAAAAGGACCATTCTCTGGTTATTTCTTCAAGAGGCCTATTCACTCAGTGGGCATTACCTCTCTCTGAGTACATGAAAAAGCCTAGCCTAAAAAGGCTAAGGTCTCCCATTGCATCCTGGGCCAACTTCAGTCATCCTCATGAATATCTGGTCACTGGATTCAAATGACTCAAGAGGAGAAAGTGAGGCTGAAGACCTGCACAGACCTCCCTCACTCAAAACAAAGTGCAAGTCATGTCCCCATTTCTCTGATGGCATGGTCTTCTTTGAAAACAAAGGATGAACACACATGGCAGAGCAGAATGATGAATTAATAAGTTAGGGTAGTTGTGGAAACAATATGTTTGTTGGAGTCCCTTAGTATTATAAGAGCAGGAGTTGAGGGCACTTAAGTCACTGAGGAATAAAAAGAAAATATCCGAGGTATTAATAGATAAGGGCCACCAGGGTCTGGATTGGGTCCTAAATTTGGATAATGTGAATCTCACTGGGGGAAAGGTGCCATTGGTGTGATGGTGCCCTTTGGAAATGGCCATGGAGAAAAAAGACAAGGATTCTAATTGCTCTGTTATAACTAGTGTGAATAAGGTTTGTAAAAGCAAGTGTTCTGGAAAAGTTCTGGAAAAGGACAGTGAATGAAGCATCCTCATGAAAGAGGAGCCAGGTCTCAATGAGTGCCAGAGGATGGAAGGAATTTAGGGTGAAAGTAGGTATGCCAGAGGACGCAGCAAACAGAGTTGCAGTGGGACATTGCTGGGGGACAGGCAGGGATTAGGAGGGGATCTGAAGGAGCCAGCTGTTGAGGATGGGGAGTGGAGTTTGTAATCCAGCAGCCTAGGGTTCAGAATCACTGAGTTTGGTAGGGAATAAGGGGGTGAGGACAGTAACCTTTGAGAAGTGAGTTCACACAGAATATTGATGGCTATTGAGGGAGGCACGGTGGTTAGACTATGTAAAAGTTGATCCTCATGGCAGAAAGTATTGTATCCTGTGAAGGTCCAGGAAGCCTCCTACCAGGTGAGAGGAGCAGGAGGAGGTACGGGAGACCAGTCTGGAGTCTGTGGGTTTGTTGGGGGAGGGTGGGGCAGGAGTCCTGCATCTCTGCAGGCGAATGCAAAGATCCTTGTTCCCAGGGTAGGGCGCTAGAGAAAGCCCTGAGCCTGCAGAAGGTGCCAGGAGGTCTTGTTTTCAGGTAGGCAGGAGCTGGAGAAAGCCTTGGAGATGAAAGAGGTGCAGGGGGTCTAGTTGCCCCCCCCAGGGGCAGGAGTAGAGGGAGGGAAGAGTCTTGGCTTGGGGTACAACCTACAGAAGCAGGAAGACAGAACAGGGTCTTGTTCATATGTTGACTACCTGTTGCCTGCACTAGAAGGTCCTGGTCCAAGACAGATTTCATACAAATGTGAAGTGTGGAAAAGGCAGGGTGAGGTCATGGAATAGCTGATTGAAGGCCCAGCTTCAATTTGAACTACATCAAGGGAAGTAATATGAAATAAAGATGGGAAAATATAACGCACACAGACTGTAGTGGGTTTTGACTGCCAGGCTAAGGAATTTGTATTAAGAAGTCATTTTCGTTCCAAGCAGGCTGATAGGGCCTGTCTTCCAGGGGGCACAGAACACCTTCCCAGACCCAGCTTGGAGGCGACTTATTTATGGAATAATCAATGGCATTGAACCAGTGCTCAGCCTTTAATGGGGCTGGTTTTATTCCTCATAATAAAGATTTACTACTGAATCAGGAAAAACCATTAGGGCTAAAGTTGTAAATTCAAGACCATACCAGGTGTGCTATTTGTCAATGCTCACAAAAGTCCAAATGAAAACACATTAATTACTAATTGGGAAAACATCAAGAGCCTTCATTTAGTTTGAACCAAAAAACTCCCAAACCCAGTTAATGAAGCAGTTTCTTTTTACCCCCCTCCAGGACATGAAAGCTAATATTAATAACATTTGGTTTCTAATCAACTCCATGATCAGCTTCTATGACAGATCCTATTAGCGACGGTAGCTGATTTAAGAGCTTTTTTTTTTTGTATTTTCAAAATCTCATTAAAACACAATATTGACTTTTTTTCTCTAAATTTTAACTTAATGTCTACAAATAGATCTTTGACTGACTCCAGAGTGGAGTAGTGCCACATAGGTACCTTTCAATATACAGGAGAGTCAAAGAAACAATGGGCCAGATCTCCCTGGACAAGAAAACTCCTATCACTGAGGCACCTTAGGTAGTCCTTATAAATGAGCAGGGTCCCAGACAGTAAGGATGACCAAATCAAGACAAAATGGAAGGAGATGAAGGCCGGCTACAGTGAAAAGAGCCCTGGTTAAGAAATCAGAGGATGTGAGTTCTAAACCTACCTCTAAATACTTGTCTGATCATTTAACTTCTCTGGGCCTCTATAAAATGAAACGGTTGGACTAGAGGGTCTCTGAGGTCTCTTTCACCTTGAGATCTATCCCCTTACGAGCAACTTGGTTTGGTATCCATATGCCTCTCTTTTCGATAGGGTCTTTCCTGAAGGCATCCATTGAACTTGAACATATCCCCACTGAACTTAGACAACTCCATGCTACCAATTCTTATCTCCCCTCTCAAGCCTTCCCCCACACCACACCCCCTACTCCTACAATGTCCCCAAACAAAATCGATAGAAGATTTTACCTTTCTAGAGTCATGGGATCGCCAAATTGGAAGGGACCTTAGAGGTCATAAAGTCCAGCCCTGTACCTGATGCAGATAAGTGGTCCTCCACTCTCTTTCTGAATACCTTTTATGACAAAGAAAGGAAGTAAGAGGACCAACATGAAGAAATTTTTAGTGCTGGGCGCACATTCCTTGCTGAGAATGACGGAAGCAGGTATTTGTTGACCAGATGACAACAGATAATGATCTGCTACCTCCCCCCCAATCAACAAGCATTTAGTTTTTAAACTATTTATATCTCGTTTTAAAATTATAAGTAAAAACAATTTTAACATTTTTAAAAGATTTCTGAGCTCCAAATTCTTTCCCTACTTTTATGCCTTCCCTGATCTGCATTTCTTTAAGCATTAGCGATTTAGAGTATTTTTCATATAATTATAGATAGCATTGATTTCTTCACTTGAAAACTGCCTGTTCATAGCCTTTGAGCATTTACCAATTGAGGAATGATTCACATTCATATGAATTTGATTCAGTTTTCTATATATTTGAGAAATGAGGCCTTTATCAGAGATACTTGCTTTAAAATTTTCCTCAGTTTTCTGCTTTCCTTCTAATCTTGGCTACATTGGTTTTCTTTGTGCAAAAACTTTTCAATTTAATGTCATCAAAATCATCTACCTTATATCCCATAATACCATCTCTTGTTTAATCATAAATTCTTCCTTTATCCATATATAGGACAGATAAATTATTCCAGGCACTCCTAGTTTGTATATAGTATCATCTTTCAGGCCTAAATCATGTGCCCATTTTGCCTTTATCTAGATCTGTGGCATGAGATGTTAGTCTATACCTAGTTTCTGCCAAACTGCTTTCCAGTCTTCCTAGCAGTATTGTCAAATGGTGAGTTTGGGTCCGTATATTTATCAAACACCAGGTTATCATGCATTATGTGTTATGTGTTGTGTAGCCAATCTGTTCCACTAATCTACCATTTTATCTCTTAGCCAGGACCAGATTGTTTTGATTTTCACTTTCAACAAACATTTATTGAGATGTGACAGTCTCTACGCCAAGAAAGGCAAAAATGGTACCTACCCTCAAAGACCTTATATTCTAATGAGGGACAGAACGTATATAAGTAATTACATACAAGTGACATAGTGAATAGTATGTGTGGAGCATGATGAATATATCCCAGAAGAGAAGGGAAGGTCTTAGGAATGAAATTTGGAAGATACAAAAAAAAATAATTCTGATGTGGAAGAAAAGGGGGTCAACAAAAGAGATCCATGTGAATATACAGGGAACTCATAAACCTAGTGAAACATTTAAAGATGAAGAAAATATAGAAGAGAGGGGGTAGGTAATTAAAGATAAAAGCACATAGATGGCATGGTGCTGTAAGAATACAGTCAGGGGCACTTAACTTTCTTGAGTTGGAGGGAAATCTAGGACAACAATAAGATTTTCTTAAGCTATATTATAGCAAAGAGGTCGTTCAACAAAAGGACAAGTCTTTTGCTTCAGGTGGCTAGGATGATGAAAAGGCCACAGTATTTCACTCCTACTGTTGTTGTTGGAAGGTTTATAGACAAGGGTACCCTTACACAAACTATTTGTACATGGTTAAGCAGTTTTGATGAGAGAGAAACTTGACAGAAATACAAGGGAACTCAAAACACAAGCTTGGGTTGACCATTACAAGTTCTTGGATGTGGTAACCCAAAACATGAATGCTTTGGGTAGATTCAGAAGCCAGAGGTACCCAAAATATCTTGGAGCCTTCTCCAGCATTCATATAGTCACTGCATTCAGTTGACATCATAGGTATGGAAAACTTTAGTTACATAAGGTTGGATTTAATCAGTACAATAATTTCCCCCTATAATAAATCATTTCTCCTATAGCTGTAAACTGAAAATGACTCAACAGTGTGATATAATAGCTGCCAAACTATATCATTGTCATCTTAGACTTCACTGAGAGGAATGTGTCCAGAACCAGAGAAATGAAAGTCCTTGGTCGGATTCCAGAGGGTCCAGTAACATGGTGATGATGGGATACTATTTGGCAAAAAACCTGAAGATCATGTCAAAAATGGTTCAATTAGAAGTGGATAGAGTGCTAAATCTGAAGTCAGCAAATCTTCATGAGTTCAAATCTGGCCTCAGATATTTACCAGCTATGTAATCTTGGGAAAGTCACTTAACTTTGCCTCCATTTCCTATCTGTAAAATGAGCCAGAGAAGGAGATGGCAAACCATTTCAGCATATTTATCAAGAAAACCCCAAATAGGGTCCATTATGAAGAAATGAACATGACAGAAAAATGACTAAATAACGAAAGGTGTTAAGTCTGGAGAAGGAAAGACTTTGGAATAAGGGGATGGAACACAATTGCTATTTTCAAGCATTTGAAGGACTGATACAAATATGAGAGTTTAGCTTCATTCTGTGTAGCTTCAGAGAGTAGAATTAGAAACATTAAGTGAAAGCTGCAAAGAGGCAAATTTGGGTTTGTTGTAAGGAAAGCTTCCTAACTATTAATGTTATCCAGATGTGCAATAGGCTTCCTTGGCAGATAGAAGGTTCTTCTAATCTAGTCATTTTCAGATAATGGCTGAATGATTATTTGTCAAGTGATGGGGAAAATTCTTTTTCAGATATAAGTTACCCTAGCTAATCACTGAGACAGAGCCCTCCCAACTCTGAAATACTGTGAAAATGATGACTTCATGAGGCTGTCTTCTTCACTTTGGCACTGGTGTGCTGCTGTTACCTAGTCGACAGTATGTTATAGCAATGGATTTCTTTCTTTTTTTTCATTCTTTTTTCTTCCCTCACTTCCTCCCTCCCTCCTTCCTCCCTCCCTCCTTCCTTCCTTCCTTTATCTTTTTCTTCCTTCCTTTCCTTAAATTAACTCAGGAAGCCCAGTCTACTGATGGCCACATAATGCAATTGTACTCCTTTCCTTCCCAAAGTGTCTGCAAAGCAGACACTGCCAGTAAAACCACTAGAGCCCTTCTTATCTAGATTCTAAGTCGCCATGAATAAAACCCATACAGGAGCCACAGATAATCAAAGTGATAGAAGGTCATCATTTGTAACTATCTGCAGTTACAAAACTGCCCTTCCAGTAAGAATATGTTTTCTTCACTTCTACATGCCATCATCCACAATCAAGGGTGCAACGAGCTTGTTGTGTCTTTTTGAATAATTGGGGTCCCTGAAACAGGATGAGATGTCTAATTAAGAGCTGATTAGAAGAAAACCATGGAAACCAAAGGCTCCCACAGAAGAGCAGACAAAGTGTGATGAGGCAATAGGTACCAGAGCTGCCCCAAACAACTCCCACTGATCTTGTACTCACTAAATGAGAGTATTCAGGCCAAATTATTCCCAGTGTTTTGTTTTTCTCCTTCTGGATCTGCAAATAGGATAATTTCAGGTTTTTTTGTGAGTAATAACCTCTTACTTAAGAGGCTGTGAAGCCTTGCAAAGAACTCCTTTCCATTCAATTCAGTTCAACTAGCATTTATTAAGCATGATGTCAAGAATGATGATTAAGCACTATGCTAGGTAACAGGATTATAAAGTGTAAATAAAAAAAAATTCCTTCCCTCAGGGAGCTCATGTTTCACTGCTTCACCTCAGGCTCCTGAGCCTATGGTGAGCACAGTCACTAATCAAGTCAGGGATCTGAGCCACCAGGATAGCTGAGTGAGGAAAACATCAAGTGCTATTAGAAGACCTAGCCAGAGTCAGTAGCTGGATCTTCAGGCAGGTTTGGTGTTGATGCTGAGTCTACCAGGTCCTTGTGGCTTTGTCTCACCCCACCTAGGCTGCTGGATCAACTTAGGAAAGGAAGATACAGAGGAACACAGTGCTTTTTAAGACTAGGAAGCAAAGGAAAGGATTAGGAGGTCAAGCAGGCCCTGACCAATAGGGAAGCCACGCGCAAAGCTGCTGCCTTAGGTATGTTGGGGATGAGAAACTTTTTTCACCTTGACCAAGAATTATTCTTAGTTGGGAGGAGGGACTGGAGACCCCAAGACTGGCCCAAGAGAGAGGGAACAGCCTACGCCTGAAGATCATCTGGTAGCTTCCAATCTAATCCAAACTAATTTGATTAGCATTTATTAAATTTATTAAATTAGCATTTATTAAATCTGTCTATTACAGAGTGGGGAACCTATGGCCTTGGGGCTGCATATGGCTCTTTAGGTCCTCAAGTGCAGTCCTTGAAGTTTGAATTCAGTCAAAACGCAGCACTTAAGGATCTAGAGGGCCACATGTGGTCTCTAGGTTAGGTATAGGACATTGTGCCAAATGCTGGGGATAGAAAGGCAAAATAAAAACTTATCCTTTTCTTCAAGAAGCTTATATTCTATTGTGGAAATGCATTCTAAGAGGCAGAGGTGAGGGGGGAGGGGCATTTTAGGCACAGGGGACAATTTATGCAAAGGCAAAAAAAAATGGAGATGGAAAAATAAGTTCAGGAAAGAGCAAATGGACCAGTCTTGCAGAAATATAAGATGCTTGAAGGGAAGTTATGTGAAATGTATGGGAAGAAAGGATGGAATTAAGAGTGTAAAAGGCTTCAAATGCCAAGCTAAATTGTTTGCATTTTATCATTAAGCCACCGAAGATTACAGGGGAATAGCACTCTCAGACTTTTTATTTAGGAAGATTATTTTGGTTGGAGAGGGCAGACTCTGGAAGTCAGGAATCCCATTTGGAGGCTGTTTATAATAGTTAAGGCAAGAGGTGATGGTCTAAATTAGGGCTGTGAGTACAAAGAGGGGGTCCAGTGTGAAAGAAGTTGTGGAGGTAGAATTGACAAGATTTGGCAACTGATTGAATATAGCAGGTGATGGGGAGGAATGACTTGAACACCATGACTGCAAACCTAGATGACTGACAGTGGTTTGCCATTTCTTTCTTCAACTCATTTTACAGATGAGGAAATTGAGGCAAACAGGGTTAAGTGCTTTGCCCAGTGTCAAACACCTGGTAAGTGTCTGAGACCATATTTCAACTCAGGAAGGTGAGTCTTCTTGACTCCAGGCTCAGCACTCCATCCAGTGTGCCATCGAACTGTCTCTACTTTCCCCAACAGAAGTGGTCAAAAGACATTGCCAGGGAGTTCTTTAACAGAGAGATGAAAGTTATCAATAATGATATGGGTAAATGTTCAATGTCACTAAAAATAAGGAAATTATAAATCAAAACAACCCGAGATTCCACCTCACAATCAACAGATTGGTATAAATGAGAAAAGAAAAGGGAAATGGTAGTCGTTGGAGGGGCTGTGGAGGAATAGGCACTGGTTGTAGATTTATGAATCAGTCCAAACACTCTGGAAATCAATTTGAAACAATGTCCAAAAAAATTAACCAAACTCTACATTACCTTTGACCCAGTTACGAGGAATGTAGCACCTCCACTGAGGTCAAGGACAAAAGGAAAGGACTCATCGGTACAAGAATATTTATAGCAGTACTTTTTTTTATTGTGGCAAGGAACTGAAAACAAAATGTGTCCATACACTGGAAATTGGCTGGGCATATTGTGGCATATGAATACAATGGAATTTTTTTACACCCTAAGAAATGAAGATTATGAAAAATTCAAAGAAACAGGGAAAGATTTGTATGAATTAATGCAGAGTGAAATGAGTTAGCAGAACTGAAACAATTTATGTGATGAGTCCAACAACATGAGGAGAAAACAAAATTTGACCAAAGTAGCATGACTTCAAAAGATGATCCACCCCTTGGTAGAAAGGGAATGAACTAAAGGTAGAGAGCCAGATGTGTATTCTCAGATATAGTCAATATCTTGATGTGTTTTGCTTGCACTGGGAGTCAGTCCTTTAAGTACTGGCTCTATCACTAAGTAGACTGTGTGGTCTTGGGGAAATCACAACTGCCACTTCATATCTAAAATTGGGTAATGATACTTATACTATTTATCTCATGGGGTTGTGAGGAAATCACTTTGTCAACCTTGAAGTGAATTTAATAGGGGTAGTTATTAATGCTATGGATTCTCTGTGGAGAAAGGGAATGTGATGACCTAACACATGCTTATTAGTGTTGCCAAAAACTAGGAGTGAAATTATGGCTTTCCCCTACTGGTTCCTAAACTTCAGTATAAACGTTATACCATTTGCAAATTAGTTTATGTATTCATTTACTGAGGTAACAAATCTTATGTTTCACTGTGTAATGAATCTTAATGAGAATCAAGATGACTTTACCAGTGGAAAATTTGATTGGTTTAAATCAATTCTGCTACTTGGTGATATGGTCTTGTCTGCAGGCTAGTAAAGGTGTCAGGTCACAAAATAAATATTTGGTGGAGAAAGTGGATGGCACCCAGACAAACAGGGACAAATTGAAATATGTTACTCTTTGATTCCAATAAGTACACATCATTCATTTTTCTCATAAGCCATCAGACAGGTACCATTTTAAAATGGTTAATGCTTTCTTTCAGGGAATTGGCAACCCTTGAGCCAGCTGTTGTCTGTGAAAGACACAGCTACAAAGGTTGCAAATTTATACAAATGGATCCTAGAGTGGCTCTGTGCTAAGAGGCACTCTGCTCCAAGCATACCCCTGGCTTTAAGAAGACTGTAATTCTTAGTTTTGATTTGTCTATGTTTCCTTTAAAAGCTAAGATTCAGTTATTCTCTGTTACCCCATCTCCATGTAGATGGCTCTGCAGAACACTGAACTCCTTGATGTTAATAACTTGAATTCTGACACCACTGCCCCTCCCCCTCGAGATCTTGCTGTGTTTTCATATCAAGTTAGAAAAATGCTTTTCGGACTCTAAATGGCTCTAAGGCAAAACTAGCTTAAAATGTACAAGAACTGGAGGGTACCCAACATTAAGTTGAAATTACATCACGGGATCTTCAAACAGCTCAGAGTTTAAAGGAAGTTCAGGTACATATCGGAATTGTTTTTTTCCCCCTCTTCAGCCTTGCACTTATTCCCAAATCAAAAAATACAAATGAGGTCCATGCCAGTGAACTCTAGTCTCACATTTCTGATTCAGGATTATCTTGACTTCACCAGGATGTTAGAATATAGACATCTTATCAGACCAGGACATTAACTTCCCCTGTTGAGTAGCTATCAGTAAAAAGATACTGAATTTAAGACTCTATATTGTGTCTCAAGGAAAGTAAGATACAACTTCCATTCAGCAACTAAAATGATGATGACGATGGATGATAATTTAACTGTATTTAAGTTCAAAAAGCCTCAATTTTCTCATATGTAAAATGGAGAAACCTAACCTGTAGAACCTATGTTAAAGGGTGGTTGTGTGTCTCCAATAAAATCAAGGAGGCAAAGCATCTTGCAAGCCTTAAAATATATGTTGATTTTTATTTTTAAAGAAAGTAGCCCAGTTTCAGGTATGTATGCATTCCCCTTTTGGATCTAAGCTAGAGAAGGAAAAGAAGGCATCCTTAATCAATAACTCATATTTCTTGGATATTTTATAGTCAAGATTGCTTTGTAGTCCAAAAGGCCTTACGTACATTATTCTTTTTTTTAATGTTTATTTTATTTTTAGCTTTCAACATTCATTTCTACAAAGTTTTGAGATTCGAATTTTTCCCCATCTTTACCCTCCCCCCACTCTTGCATTCTGATTCCCTTAATATGCCCTCTCTTCTATCACACCTCTCCCTTCCCTTATCTCCATCTTCTCTCTTTTCTTGTAGGGCAAGATAGATTTCTATACCCCATTACCTGTATTTCTTATTTCCCAGTTGTATGCAAAAACAATTCTCAACATTCATTCCTAAAACTTTGAGTTAAAACTTCTCTCCCTTCCTCCCTCCCCACTCATCCCCACTGAGAAGGCAAGCAATTCAATATAGGCTATATATGTATAGTTTTGCAATAGATTTCCATGATAGTCATGCTGTGTAAGACTAACTATATCTTCCTCCATCCTTCCCTGTCCCCCATTTATTCTATTCTCTCTCCTGATCTTGTCCCTCCCCATAGGTGTTTACCTCTGTTACCTCTCTTCTCCCATTTGCTCTCCCTTCTATCATCCCCTTCACCCCACTTGTCCCATTCTCCCCTATTTCCTGTAGTGTAAGATAGATTTTCATACCAAATTGAGTGAGCATGTTATTCCCTCCTTAAGTCAAATGTGAAGAGAATTTTCACTTTTTCCCTGGCACCTCCTCCCTTTTCTCCTCCATTTGAAAAAGCTTTTTCTTGCCTCTTTTATGAGAAATAATTTGCCCCATTCCATTTCTCCCTTTCTCCTCCCAAAATATTCCTCTCACCTCTTAATTTTATTTTTTTAGATATCATCCCTTCTTCTTCAAGTCATCCTATGCTCTGTGTGTGTGTGTGTGTGTGTGTGTGTGTGTGTGTGTGTGTGTAATCCCTCTAACTACCCAAATACTGAGAAAAGTTTCAAGAGTTGCAAATATTATCCTTCCATGTAGGGTGTAAACAGTTCAACTTTAGAAAGTTCCTTTTGATTTCTCTTTCCTGTTTACTTTTTCATGCTCCTCTTGATTCCTGCGTTTGAAAGTCAAATTTTCTATTCAGTTCTGGTATTTTCATCAAGAATGCTTGAAAGTCCTCTATTTTATGGAATGACCATTTTCTTCCCCTGAAGTATTATACTCAGTTTTGTTGGGTAGGTTATTCTTGGTTTTAACCTAGTTCCTTTACTTCTGGAATATCATATTCCAAGTCCTTCAATCCCTTAATATAGAAGCTACTAGATCTTGTGTTATCCTTATTGTATTTCCACAGTACTCGAATTGCTTCTTTCTAGCTGCTTGAAATATTTTCTCCTTGACCTGGGAACTCTGGAATTTGGCTACAATATTCCAAGAGTTTCTCTTTTTGGATCTCTTTCAGACGGTGATCTGTGGATTCTTTCAATATTTATTTTTGCCCCCTGGTTCTAGAATATCAGGACAGTTTTTCTTGATAATTTCATGAAAGATGATGTCTAGGCTCTTTTTTTTGATCATGGCTTTCAGGTAGTCCATACTTTTTAAATTGTCCTTCCTAGAGCTATTTTCCAGGTCAGTTGTTTTTCCAATGAGATATTTCACATTATCTTCTATTTTTTCATTCTTTTGGTTTTGTTTTGTAATTTCTTGGTTTCTCATAAAGTCATTAGCTTGCATCTACTCCATTCTAATTTTTAAAGAACTATATTCTTCAGTGAGCTCTTGAACCCCCTTTTTCCATTTGGCTAATTCTGCTCATTAAAGCATTCTTCTCCTCATTGGCTTTTTGAACCTCTTTTTGTCAACTGAGTTAGCCCATTTTTCAAAGTGTTATTTTCTTCAGCATTTTTTTGGGTCTCATTTAGCAAGCTGTTGATTTGCTTTTCATGATTTTCTTGCTTCTCTCTCATTTCTTTTCCCAATTTTTCCTCCACTTCTCTTGCTTGATTTTCAAAAGCCTTTTGAGTTCTTCCATGACCTTAGACCATTGCATTTTTTTTTGGACATTTGGGATGCAGAAGCCTTGACTCCCTCTGATGGTATGCATTATTCTTCCTCATCCAAAAGGATGGAAGAAAATACTTGTCTACTAAGAAAGTAACCTTCTATGGTCTTATTCCCCCCCCCCCTTTTTTGAGCATTTTCCCAGTCAGTTACTTGACTTTTGAGTCCTTTGTGAAAGGGTATACTCTGGGGACCTGTAAGTTCTCAGTTGCTCCAAGGTGGCACAATCAAGGGAGAGGAGTTTACTCCTCTCCTGGCCTGAACACCATTCTGGGAGTAATAATAAACTTTTCTGTCCAGAATCTGCAAGTAGAATTCCCTCTCCACAACCACCTCCAGCTCCACTAAGCCAGTGCTGCTCCTCACCCAAGGGCTAGGCTCAGGGGTGAGATTCAGATCAGCGACTCAATTCTCCTAGGGACTTTAGGTAGAGGGCTCCAAAAATGGAAGCTGCTGCTATAGAGGTTGCTGCAGGTAGTCCAGACCACATTCCCTTCTACTGGGTGAAGGAGTTTTCTCACTGACCTTTGAAGCTGTCTTTGGTTTGTAGATTGAGCAATCTGTGAACTACTGCTGCTGGTGGCTCCCTGAAGCCTGTTCCGGGTCCTGTCCCTGTTGCACCACACAGCCCACAGTGGGCTTCCAGGCTGGAAATCTCTTTCAAACTGTCATTTTGTGGCTTCTGCTGCTCTAGAATTTGTTTAGCATCATTTTTTACAGGTAACTTATGGGCTATATGGCTATATGAGCTTCTACAGGTCCGTTCTTCTACTCCGCCATCTTCCATTATTCTTAATAACTTAATAACCCTTTGACATAGGTATTAAAAGTGTTCCTATTTTATAGATTAAGAAACTAGGCTTAGAGAGAAGCAGTGACTTGTGCAAAGTCATAGTTACTAAGTGAGTTCCATGATTGGAACTCTGATCATCCAATTCCAAATCCAGTGCATAAATTTCATTAGTGCAGGGAATTCCTGGTGAGAAACTTTGTCTATTAATACAGATCTGGGGTAATAGGAAATTAAGGGATTTAGCAAGGGTTACTGAGTCAGCACAAGTTAGTGGTTTAGTGTAGCTTTTATTATGCCTCTCCAATACCAGATCATCTTTACATCATTTGTGACTGAGCTACCAAAAGAAAAATGGTCTTAGATAAGTAAATGAGGTCTGAAGTTGGTCCACAATGACATTTGCCTTTAGGTCATGTTTCATACAAAAGTATCAAAATAATGTTGAGATTTTAATTTTAATCAGTCGAAGAAAGGATCCTAGGATCTTAGAGGGAGGATAAGATGCTTTTTTCTTAAATAAAAGCCTAAATATCTTCCATCCTTTCCACTTGTTTTAAATGAACAATGGACAATATGAGAGTCACTAACTTTTCATGGTATGTGAAGGTCTAGGAATCAGGCTCCAGAAATGAGGCTGGAGATATTTCGTTGCCAAAGCAGATGAATCAAATCAAATCATTATCTTTAAAACACTTTCTATGGGTTTGGTATATACTAGGTACAGGACATGATACAGATAACATAGAGTTTATCTTCAAAGAGCTTGCAGTTTTAGTTAAGGAGGTAGGACTAATACACATGAAGACAGAAACGTCAGAATATTAGAAAAAAGATAATTTACAATTAGATATTCAGTTGTATAGTGCAACCAACAAATGCTCTAAAAATTTGGTGGAAAGTGAGTTCAATGAGAACTGGACTTGATATGGAAAGTTTCATAATTTGAGCAGAAAGAGCTGAAAAGGCATTCCAGGAATCCACTTAAGTGAAGGCACACTGGTGTGAAAAGAGATGATTGAAAAAAGAAATAATTAATTTTGTGGGACAGTGAGGTCAACCTGGTTAGGTTAGAGGGAAACAGGAAATGACTGGATACAGGTAAATGAAGCCAGAGTATGGAGGGTCTTGAAAACCAAACTGAATGTATATTAGATGTAGTAAATAGGGAATCAGGAGACTATGGGTTTGAATAAATTTAATAACATTACTATTTAATTTTTTAAACTTAAATAAATTTTTAATATAATCTAATTATTTAATTAATTTAATATTATTAGCAAAGCCAATTCTCTTGCCCATTACTAGAGGTCACAAGGTTGATTTCAAGGACTTCTTGATAGTATCAGTAACTATTTCAAAGCCAACCATTCTTTCAGTTCTCCCCTGACCCAAATAATAATAACACTGAGGGAAATGCTTTCAAAGGTAAAATTCAAAAAAACAAATTGAATCCTTAATTTTCTCTGAAGGTGGGTTTCAGGCGTTACCATAGAAAACATAGACAAAAGGAAACTGGCATGTTCTTTGCTATATTTTGCAACATGTCTTCTAAACAAATAGCTTAGATTTAATGTCTTCACTATCCCCAATGTTTTAATCAAGCTTCTTCCCCACCCCCTGGAAACCCGCTCTTTGAGTACCAAGATTTCATTCTGCTTTTAATTGATTTTTGCTGGGAAGGTATTTTCAGACACATTACATAGAAGTGTATTCCCAATAGTGATGTCAAGAGCTTCTGGCAAAAACAATTGTTATGTCAATCGTTTACTATATGGAATTATGATTAGGAGTCATGAATTGACATCAAGAAATCTGCATAATGACATACCTTGTGCTATAACTGGGTTCTACTGCAGTTCACATCAAATAAATTTAATGATGACATTATCCTCAATAAAATCAGACGTCTAATATAACATATGGGAAATTAAGCAACAGACCTGTGGATGTTAACAATGCCCATTTTAAAAGTGGGTAGTTTTCTATAGAGAGTTATAAGAGAATCAAGAATTACTGATAGGCTGTAAACACAGTATCTTTTAATTTACAAAATGCCACTATTTTTATTTTATTATCATAAAGAGGCATATTTTCAACTGGATTATAACAAAATTACCACAGCTTATTTCAAAAGAAATATTTAATACAAGTTTTTTTTAGAAAATTAAATACATTTGTTTAAAAATTCTATTATGTAAACCATAACAGAAGAGGGGTTAGAATAATACTACACATTCCGGTACATAAATGCATAATCTGTATGCCTTATATACATACACACTACTTTAGAATGGAAATGATCTTTCTTATCATTGACATTCAGCTGACAAGATGATAATCAACAGATCACCCTAGCTTGGCCAACTGCCTGCAGCTTTGGGCCCATGCCAATGATAATCCTCTCCTATTGCACTCAATGATCAACATTCGTTGGGATTTATCCTTTTCAAGTACCCTCTTCCATGTGCCTGCCTGAGGAGTTAGGCAATATTTACTATTCTAGGGATAATTCCAGTGATGGCTAATCTATTGATGCATAGGTGAATAAATTCTTTCCAAGAAGATTTCTAGCTAACGAGAATGCTCACTAGGCATTTTTGTTTTGCAGAAATGTATGTTAGAGCTTTCACTTTTCTTTAGCTGTCAGCAACTCTGATTGCCTCTCTAGAAGTTGTCATTCTGACTCTATGTCACCCTAATTTTCCTGAGTGCTCTGTGTTCATGAATTCTGCTCCCCTCCCCAACTGAATTTTTCTAAGGTGAATCAAGAGCTATGGTGCTTTCCATTCTGTTAGGAGATAAAAGGCAGGACTAATGAAAATCAAAGAAAACATGTCCCAAGGTGACTGGACATGACCAAGATAGTGGTTTTCCAAATGTGATAAAATAATATTAAAATACTGGTCCTTCTCCTAGAGTATCTGAATTAGGTGAAAGGTCTAAGCACAGGCCCTTGGAACAACTACTATTCTAACCTTTTTAGACAATAGCTCTGTTCATACAAGCTACTAGACCAATTATTTGTTAATTGTATTGGATTGTAGCTTTTTAAAAGTGATTAGATTGCTTGGGAAATTGTTTCTTTTGCTTATTGATGGATGAAACCCAAGAACTTCTATTTTTGGCATTGTTCCAAAATAAACCCATAAGTCAGAATTTAGAGATATCAGAGACTGACACTTGTCCATAACAAAGCACTTGTTGTGGGTTAAATGGGCACGGTCACCAAGGACATTATAATCACATGTATTTAAATAAGATTGGGAAGAATATGATTTAGTAGGCCACTCCCCCCTCCCCTTCCAAAAAAAAAAAAAAAGATCAGCTCTACACTTTACACATTCATTCCTACTGATGCATTAACTGATGTTTTGTTTTAGAAATATAATCAAGATCATATGCTATGGAAACATAGAATGAACTTTTTGGCACAGAATTGTTAGATAAAATATACAGTGCTACAATTGTGCAAAAATAGAACCAAGCAAAATTTGGAAAAAGCAAACATTTAATGTTAAGTTTAATGAAACAATACATAATATTTTGAAAAGTGTTAATATTACAATAGATTTTGTTGAGTATGACAATGCACATTTTCCTGGAAGCTTCTCTACTTCTGAAGGTACAAGACCATGCAGATGCTAAAAGATCTGAACATGGAGAAGAGACCAATGGGAAAGAGTAGATGCAACAACTCAAAATGAAACATGAGGCAGCCCCCTGACTCTGGGGCTACACAACTTTCAACGCTCTGTGGGTGGGACTCAATGAGTGAAGCTTTGACAGGAGACTGTGTCAATTTTCTAAGAGCCCAATCACCGAGACCCAATTTCACAGGTTGTCCATAGATTGCTGACTAGATATGCCAATTACCAATTTGCATGACATTAATAGTTTGTCTCATGACAGGTAAGGAAAAAGCGGACACAGAGGCAGAAAATCCCCTTCTCTGAAAAGTGGCAAAATCACTGGTATTGAATAAAAGCCCTACTATTTGCCCAAGAGTGAGTGATGTGTTGGGGTTTCAACTATGGACTGAAAGTCATTCCCATAGGAGCATCCTCCATGCCTCTACTATTGGCTACAAGTCTGCAGGAACTTTTTAAAAGATCACAACAAGGGGAATGTATTCATAGGCTAAAGATAATGACTGAAAAGCTGAGCAAATTCACCAGAACTTGCTGGTCAGTGAGAAAGCAAGGAAAGGAATATGGGAGACTTACCACTGTGAGTAAGAATGTGGCTGATTTATATGAAGAATTTCTTTATCCTTAAAATAGCCCCTGAAATGTGTGCCGCCTACATAGTTGGGGTAGAGAGGAGAACGAAATAACTCCTATTAGTTGAGTCCCAACACGCAGCTTGAGAGTATGGAAAAAGACATGGGACTAGGCTGGGACTAGGAAGCTGGGGCCAGCCCAACTCAACTTTCATCTACTACCTTGAAGACCATGCCAGAATCCAGTGCTAGCAAGGCTGAAGACTGCCCCCACCCCCACCCCTTTGATACTTTAAAGGTTTCTACCTAATTAATCTAAACTAATTAATCTGAAACAACCCCAGCTCTCCATTTTGCTTTGTATGTGGCCTTCTGTGTAAAGAAATGGGACTTCTCAAGAAGGCCTTTTTAAAAGTTTCATTCAGTTTGTTAGCGAATATTTATCAGTGGCCACGGTACCCACTCTTGTCCCAAGGCTTGGTAACTAACTGTGGCCCCCCTTTTGAATCATAATAATAGCCTGACAAATTTCACTTGCATAAACCAATTGGGATTAATTCACAACACGCACACAAACACACACACACACACACACAACTAAAATATTCCCCGTAAAATTTGCTCTCATGCTGCAATTGTCCATGGATAAGAACTCACTTTAATAAAGTTGCAGTCTATGGAATTACGCCAAGCTCCCTCTAACTGTGTCTTGCCTCTAAATCCTTGCCAATATTAATTCCTTCTCCATGATTTATGCCTTGCATTAGATGGTAGAAGACGATCTCATTTGTTTACAACATGTTCTGGCAATCCTTTTGGTAAATAAAAACCTAAATTTGACCGGCCTAGTTATCATCAGCCCATCTAACACATGAAACTTAATAGCCTTGTCAAGTAAAGTCTTCTTTACCAGCTTATTATCTTATTCCGGACTAAGTTGGTGCTATTGGGGGTATGTGTGTGTGTGCGTGCGTGTGTGTGTGTGTTTTCCTAAATAGCAGACTTGCTATATATCGATGTAGAGAATATGTGCCTGGCAATAACAACTACAATGCTCTCTCCGTAGACAATATCCCTACAAACTGTGGCCAACAACGCCTACCAGTATTGCTGATAACTGTACTGCTAATTTCTGCTACACAGGTTCAGTTAGACCGTGCCGCAGCTTGTTCAATTAAGTGAAAACCCAGTAAGATTGACAATAATTGACCCTAATCACACCCTGGATTGCTTTTTACTAAATCAGACAGCCTGTAAATCACATTTTCCTTATTGAGGATGAATAAAATATTCTATTCAGTACAGAACTGACCTTCTTTCCATAAAGTCTTGCATTCCTTTGAATTAAACCTTGAAGGGTCCATAGCAGGGGTGGGGAACCTGTGACCTTGAGGCCACATGTGACCTTCTCTGTCCTTGGATGAAGCCTTTCGACTGAATCCAAGTTTCACGAACAAATTCTTTAAGGGGATTTGTTCTGTGAAGTTTGGATTCAGTTAAAGACTCGAAGACCTAGAGGGCCACACGTGGAGACCTAGAGGGCCACATGTGGCTTCAAGGGTGGTCCATAGTCTCTCTAAGCCCAAGGAAGCCCAAGCCCTTAACTCTCTCTTTTCATTATATCTCTAACTTAAATTGCAGAGACAATATCCTTTTCAACAGGGAATGTGTTCTAAGGCTGCCCAATAACAACCCTTAAACAATTACTAATTTTTCATTCCTATCATCTTTGAATAGGCCTTTGAGGGGCCTCAGAGAAAAGAAGGGGGAGATGCTTCTTGTTTTTAAAAAACAAAAAAAGCAACTTTTTGCTTTTATTTTATTTTTCAACTAACAAGCATTTATTTTTCTCTCTTTCCCTCTTCTCTGAGATTCTATAAGAGATGACACTCTAACTGGCATATATATATATATATATATATATATATATATATATATATATATATATATTCTATAGATGCTGGAAAGGCAGAACTTAAATATTTTCAGAGTAGTTTTATCTACCTGTTCATTAGAACAGATATTACCATCTGTCAGTGCAGAGTAAAAAGAATATTAATTTTGCCTTCTCTAAAACTGGCCAATACTTTTCTGAACCTTATATATGCTATCAGAACTTCACATAAAAGTCTTTTTCTTCCTTCCTTCCCTCCCTCCCTTCCTTCCTTCCATGATTAGCAGCCATGCACAACATAGACCACAGCATCAGAGAACAATGACATGAGGAGGAATGCACTGGGTCAAAAATCAGGGTTTTGTTTTGGGGAGGGAAGGGCATCAAAAGTGTCATGGCATTCTTATGACCTGTGACCAGTGTCTGCTGTGACATATGTTTCAGCTCTGCTGCTTCAGAAACCTACGGATCCTGCTCCTATCTGCCCCATTTTCTTACAGTTCGCCCAACCTCATTTGAAGCAATGGTGAGAGAATTCTGAAGTGTTAAGTGGATTGATAATTGCAGTGCATTATACATGATTCCAAAGTTACGGCTGTCTGTAGTTGCTGTAATTTTGGTGTCACATGTGCCTTTGCGCTAAAATTAGCAGAGGACAATCTGCACACTAAAGATGATTCCAGGTTTTCTACATGATCTCGAAACAGGGAGTTGGATGCTAAGAGGCAGAGCAGGTGCACCTTGGAACCCCAATATCCTTGGGGTCAAGTTAATGATTTTTTAAAAAAATCTAAATATGGGAAGAACAGATAAAAAATCACTCAGTGAACAGTGAAGCTAAAAATGAACAGTAGTTTTTAAAAATACGGGCAACGTGCGTAATTCTTTCCCCATTTAGCATCTGACCATCTTGGCACCTTGTGCTCTTTGATGATGGGCAGATTTTCTTAGTGGGGGAGAACTTTGGTGTCATGTTTGGAGAAGAGGAACACAGAGTCACACTGTAAGCAAATTTTAAGTCAATTATTCCATCAAAAACAATATGAAAAAAAGAGGCTTGTCAGTCTACACCCAGTCTACTTGGGTTTCTATGTGTATTTTAGCCTCTAGAGGTAATATAAGATATGGAAGCTAGAGAGAGATATTCGCTCCTTGCTGCTGGCACCTGGACTTTTCAAAGTGGTGTTTCTGAACACATTCAGCAATTTTTTAACGGAAAACAGCTTCAAAATAACCAATATATAGGAAGCCAAAAACAAAGTATAAAGGTACGGGGTCACTTTGGCTTTTAAACCTTCTCTGTTTATTTAACTTATTATAGATATATCCAAGGTTAGATGTTCAAAGCAACCTTCCATAGAGTAGTAGGGACAAATACTCCATGACTGGCTATTCAGAGATTCCTGGTGTTCTTGATAAGTGGCCCCTGGGGCTCTCCTGCTATGATATGCTATGGATATTGCCAGGGAAGATAAGTTGGTGGGGAATTGAGAGAATATTTTGTTCCAAGGATAGGCTTGGGTTCTTTCTCTCCTTCCCCTCCCCCATTCCCTTCCATTGCTGCCTGTCTTTTCTTCACAGGTTCTAGTTTTTTGATTTGTTATTTAAATCTAAGCTTTAATTTCTTCTCTATACTTTAATTCATCCCCAAGTGAATCATTCAAATGGAGGGTTCCTAAAATTGTTACTTAGTCTCAGTCTCTGCCTCCATCCAGGGCAACGATAAAAGTATCCCACTATTTTTTAAAGTTATGGAAGACAGAGGCCCAATAGGTCTCCTGGGAAATACCTAGTAGTGACACAAAGAAAGAGCCTCTTTGAGCAGGTGGAGGTTTCTCCTAAATCTTGCCTCCCGGCACATACTAGAGGCTTCATAAAAGTTTACTAACTGACTGACTACAGTTCAAACTGGCTACCGACTGAATGCAGGCTACTCTTTTAATAATTATCATCCCCATATTTTACATGATTCCTATCTTTCTGTTGATGTTTTCTATCTCAGAACCCCACATCCATTCACCCTTCTTCATACAATCCGTTTTCCAGCCCATCTCCGAAGCTTCCAGCTTCACACTACTCTCAGTGGCTAAGGAAGGCAGTGGGAGGATCATTTCATGATTTTGTTAGGATGCCTTTCCTTGTGTATTCTGGCCTCACTTTAACTCACATCGTTATGAGGCTGGAGCACCATGACATTAACGTTACATTTAATTGATGGAGTTATTTATATGTCTTTGTTTTTGGTCCTTTTTCCTAACTGTTGAGGTCATATGAAATTCTCATCTTTCTTCCCCAATTATAGGCAGGTGATATCACTATGGAGTTGATGCCCCCCTCTCCAATCTGACATCTAAACTGAATGTTCCAATGATGGGGAAATGGGGAGGCGCTGCAAATGAAAACATGGCAGCACAAAATCCACCACAAGCATCTATGTTTAGAAAAATGGGAAAAAACATGATTATTTTTGGGTGGGGAGGAGAAGGATGAATAATGGGAACCAAAAATATTTAGATCAGAGTTCATCCAAACATCCAGTAAAATGAGAGGCACAGCAAGCGAGCCCAGGAAACTCAACTCCTCATGGATTCTTTTCAGCCTCTTAGTTACCCTAAGGCACAAGACATTCTTTTTCGACAAAGGTAATGGTTAGTAGGTCTGTTTGCCACTTCTAACCCATTTTATATGTTGAATGACAAAAGAATGCCCAAACAGCCTCCAGTTTTAATATACGGGATTTCTGTAACAGTCAAGTGGACAACCTGCCACGGGATCTAGCAAAATGCTCAGAATTCCATTCAAGACTGGATTACTTTAGTATTAACTTCCTTATTAAACTGTTCAGTCTTATTTAGGAAAAGATCTATATTTAGTGCTGTGCCCCATCCTGTGGCAAAAACAAAGGAGTTGCTTTAAAAATAAAAAGCCAACAAAATCTCAGTCTTACTAGGCTCTTTCTCAAAGGAGTCATTGGGTAACATACCATTAGGAAAGAGATGCCTGGAAATAGATGTTTAGGTCACTTGTCCTATACTGCTTGCTGTATTTTTTTTAACATACGTAGAGAGCCCCCAAATGACAATGAGGAGTTGATGGGTAGTAGCAGACAGTTACATAGAAAAAAACAAAAAAAAACAGTCATTCTATTTCCCCCAAAGGAAAAAGTCAGAGGTTGTTTTCAATCATAGCTTTCCGAAGAAGCAAAAAAAAAAAATCTCAGTTGTGCGCCTCCAAATCAAAGGCATCTTGTCTCTTGACCTGGTGATCCTTGCACCTCCCACCAGCTGCATCAGGTGTCTCCTGGAAGAGGTCAAGGGCAGTGAATCTCAGACTGCCTTAAGACACAGCTGGGAAAATTGGAATGCAAAAAGGCAGCAGCCACGGGGAAATCAGTTACCATGCCACTGTATCTCCAGGTGAGGAGCCTCTTTCTTTAGGACAATGAGCAAGTGCTGCCTTCTGGGTGACCTGTTTAATCAGAATGAGAAACCACGGTGTGGATGGTGTCCTTTTTCCAGGGTTAATGTAGCATGACTGCTTTTTCCTCTGAGGCGAAGGAGCCAGCTACCTCAGACAGGTCAGAAGCACTGCGCCAGTCTGAAGAGTACACAGCACCAGCATCTGGGAGCCTACAAAAGGATCAGAGGTCACCACTCTGTGGTTCCACATTTCGTGGCTCTCTCGGATGGTTCCGGGATAACTTGGGGAAGCGGGAAGCCACTCTGGTCCGACTGTTTTTGCTTACTGGTTCTCCAGGAGGTGTAATGTCACTACAAGACAGAAAGAGAAAGGGTGTATATTTACAGAGAATTCGTCCTTCATTCCAGTTCTACATCGATTCTGATTGCCCGGTATGGAAGTGTGCTACAGCCTAAAACCAGATATCAAGACAATGACAATAACTCACATCTGAATAGTTCTTTAAAGATTTTCAAAAATAATTTCCTTGTAAAAATCCTATGAACTATGTGATGTAAGTGTGATTCCCATTTTATAGATGAAAAGACATCCTTAGATAGGTGGTCGCATGGCTAGAAAAGTGTGCTAGAATTCCAGTTCAAGTCATTTCTGACTCTAAGTCTAATCTAAACACTAACCACCTATCTAATGCCACTAATGGACTAATAAGCCCAAGAGCTTTGGAAACAGCAGAATCTTCCAGATCACTGGCTTTGATTGTAGTCTAGTCCCTGAAGCATTTTTGTTTCTGTAATCCTAACACCTTGGTACATAAAAGGCTCAAAAAATGCTTATTACTTGACTGATATAGGTTAGTTTTTAAAATTATACCCTTTAATCTTTGCTCCCTAAGGTGTGCATATCTGACCTAAGTGTCAGTACCCTTTCCTAAAGAACACTGCTGCAAACCTAGAATCAATGCCAATATCCAAGGGCAGGGAGTGTTTGGAAGCAGGGTCATTAAAGAAAGGCTTAGAAATTGCACTGGGACTAAAAAGGCAATTTACAATAATAGGGGCAGCTAGGTGGAATAGTGAATAGACAGCCTGACTTGGAAGACCTGAGTTCAAATGCGACCTCAGACACCTACTGGCTATGTGAACCTGGACAATTCACTTAACCCTGTTTGCCTCAGTTTCCTCATCTATAAAATGAGCTGGAGAAGGAAATGGCAAGCCAGTCCAATATCTTTGCCAAAAAGATCACAAACGAGTTGGACACAACTGGAACACCTGAACAGCAACAAAACGAGTACCCCGGAGGAAAATGGAAGTGGGAGGAGGGGAGAAGAAGAAGGATATGGGCACTGTGTGTCCCCATATTATACTCAGAAAAGAGCCACACTGAGCTATTCAGCTTTCCAGGACTCAGTTTCCCTTTGAATCACATAAAGGGTTTGGTCTCTAAGGCCTCTGAAGGACTTGTCTCTTTTTGTCCTTGGACACTTGTGGGTGCACATACAATGTTCATTGGACACTCTAGGCCTCAGTTTCAGGCACAGTGAAAATGTTTTTCATTTTCAATGCCCAAGTTTCACTTAATGGCTGGCTTAGTGAGTAACAATAGTAACAGTTTCTCTTTCCCTCTCTGCTTTGTTTAGTTGTTTTTATTTTTCATTTGCTCATTAAAAGGGCCATTAGGGCCATTCCCTGACTACTTTTTAAAGAGGCCTAGTCACTGAATGGGTGTTACCTCTCTCTAAGTGAGTATCTGAAAAGGCCAAGGTCCCCCATGGCATCCTGGGCCATCTCCAGTCACCCTGATGAATATCTGGTCACTGGACCCAGATGGCTCAGGAGGAGAAGTGAGACTGGTGACCTTGCACAGCCCTCCCTCGCTCAAAACAAAGTCAAGTGCAAGTCACATCATCATTTTCCAGATGGCATGGTCTTTGAAAACGAGAGCAAACACAAGAACAACTACTGATCCCCAGGCTATAAACTTCCTAAAGGGCTATTGCTATTCCCTAGTCCTGAGAGAAATTATATCTCTATTGGTAAATGAAATCTGAGGAATTTAAATTCAATAATTATCTCCTCTCCCAAATCCTGCTTATCATATAGGTATGTTCTATGTTCAGGATTGCTTTTACTCTGGATATAAGGAAAAAGTGATGGGGGAAATCTCTCCTTAGGTCTCTATCCTTATAAACCCAACCATCAGGGAAAGGAAGAGGTTGGAAAAGATGAGTTTTTAGGTTGAGGTTAGTAGGTGCTACCATTTTATTATTCTAGTGAGAACAGTTTGCCTTCTAGGCTATGAAGACATCACAATGGGGGATACTTCAGTGGCCAGGCTTTTGGTCTCCACTCAGGGCTGTGAAACAGTAAAAATCCAGAGTTAATAAAACCTGGACACTCGCCTCTTCTCCTAGGAGACTACTTTCAAAAGGAACTCAATCTGGTGCGTTTTTTTTTCCTTTGGGTGGGGTTGGAGGGGGTGGGGAGGGGGAGGTTGGCCTGGGGTCACCATTAGCTTTAAAACAGTGAAATAATCACTGCTTCTTCTACCTCTAAAACCAAAAGCAGAAAGAAGGCAAGGTGAAATCCTCATTCTGAAGTCAGCATTTACACATTTAAAAAGTTGGCCACAGTAGAAGCAGCAATGCAACCCAAAATGCTTTGCTGGAGGCAAAGTGGAGGCATCGTGGAGCGTGGCAGTTTGCGTCCTTTTTGCAGAGCAGTTAGTGCAGAACAGTGCCTCATTTAAAATGACAGCTTTAAATAAGGGATATTGATTTTTAACTAAGGTTCACTAAAGGCCCCAGTACAGCACTAACTCTTCCTTATTTAAGTAGAGCATGTATATCCTCTATATGAAATTCTCATCCCTCACAACACTTATTAGCCACAGCTGTGCTGCTATTATGCACCAGTGAGACTTTTAAATGACGGTGTCATCCTGTAGCTCACTTTGTCGATACAAAGAGCTCCTTATCATGGTTGTACGCCTGGGCTCTCAGAGCTGATTGTGGAGGCTTCTTAGCTCAGTATTTTTTTAAAAACAACTTTGCAGCCCCAAGTACCTTTGGAGGAGATCGCTTGATTAACACAGTCAAATGGTGTAAAGTCTCAAACGTTGGTTTCATTTAAATTTTAGCTCTGCATTCTGTGATCCTGATAGTGTGGCTCTCTGCTTCATGAGAAGTGATAAGCTACTGATAGTAGCACCATCTCCACAAGAAGTGTTTTCTGTTTCTAAAAATCCACCTCCAATGGGCCTCAATCCTTGACTGGAGGCAATACTGTTCCCCACTCGGTGGTGAGGGGATATGGGATATGGGAGGGAATGGGAAAACAGACATTAAGTACGCCTGTTATGTAAAGATCCCAGAGAATAAATGTCCATCCTTTTTCAGCAACATCGCAGTAGAAGCAGCAATGCAACCCAAAACCAGTCTTTCCAGCTCAGGCTTGATCTTGCAATTGTGCCGTTAGGTGATCCCCAGAGCAGTGCGGTTTGAGGCCCACCCGGGAGGTTCCACTTGAAAATATCCCTCCATTTAGGGCAAAAGATCCCCAATCATGTTATTGACTTCTACATTTTACAAACAAGAACACTAAGGTTTAGAGACACGGTATGACTTCTTTAAGGTGATGCAAGTTAACCAAATAGATAAGACTAGAACCCAAGTTTTACAATCCTAATCCAAGACTCCTTCCCTATTTTCTCTCCTCTCTGTGAAGCAGTGATTTGCCTGAATATGCAAATAACGGAGCTGCATAATACTTCAAGTCATAAATTCTAGAGTATGGATGAGTTTACCTGATCATTTTTCCCCTAACAGAAGATACCAGAATAATGTAAAAACACCAAGTGCTTTATAAGAGGGAGTGATGAAAGGGTTGTGGGAAATAGCAAAAAATAAATTTTAGCAGGGGTTGGGGGAGGATGGTTGAATATAAACTTTGCCAAAGAATATTGCCATTTGGCTGATTTCACCCAGTCAAAAGAAGGGTTTCATCCCTAAGATGACATTCCAGGTAATTCGTTCTTTGTACTTGTATTGCCAGCACCTAGCACAGTGCCTGGTACATAGTAGGTAATTAATAAACAAGTTCCTACAAGAAAAAATAGATTCCAGAGAATCCAGTCAGATAGTAAAATCCAACTGTATTTAACACGTAAGGATAACTCTTAGCTCATTGGTTTTGGCTTCCGAGCCACAAAATGGTTGCAAAAAAATCTTATTTCTAATATAACTTCTTGGATAAATGCAAAAAGTTTGCCACCTAATGTACTTTCTCCTAAACCCTTGAACCTGCTGCAGTATTAAACTATGATATCTGGCACACAGTAGTAGGCCCTTAAAAATGTTTATGGATTGGTTAGAGATGCTCAGGGGTGTCTCTTACTGCTTTGGTGTGCATCATGTGCTTGGCCTCCCATTCTCTTTGGAATTTCTTACAGAAGCTTGTCTGGAAGGTAGTTTCTGGAAGTGTCCCTGGCCACCCACCCTCCCCAGGGGATTATTCAAATGTCACTTTTCTATTTCCTTCTCTCCTCTCTTGCCACAGAAGGAATGAATCAAGCTGTGGCATCAGTTCTTTCTTCCTATCAGGCCGGTGCTCAGTCAGTAAGCATTCTTGCATCCATTTTAGAAACCTATTCAGTTTCATTGATCTTCTTTCCTTCAGACAACCACCAGGGTCCCACAGTGTCAATGTCTGTTTGAGTGGCAAGTGCAGAGAACACTTGATGGTAATTGCGCTTTTTAATAAGCTTTGGGTCCTTTACCCCCTGCCATTGGTATGTGTGTGAAATTGATCCAAATGATCTGAATTGCCTGACATTGAGACTACTACTCAAGAAAAGAAGTTTGCTTTCCATTTCACTTAAGAACTGGGATTTGAGAGGCAGTCAATGTTCCATTCAACAGAAGACAGTTTTCTTAACTTATAGGGCTACTGTTTGTCATATGGACTCATTATTTTCCTTCATTGGAATATGATTTTTGTTCTATAGAGAGGCCTTACACAAAACCCTACAACTTCCACTATTGGCTCAGGAGCCCTACTTACAATTCTCTATGTTTGTAAACACTTCTCACAGTCAAATATTTTGGCAAGTGCAAGTCAAAAAGAAATCCTGAATTGAGTCTTCTTAGGAGGAAAAAGCTGATCTTATAATATGGCTTAGCAGTAAATGGGACTGTAGATGGGGTGTTCAATTAATCAATCAATCAACAAAAATGAATTAATTACTTGAACCAGATGCACATACATGTGACAAACACAAAATGTAATCTATCTTTATTCTCAAGGAACTTGTATTAGAAATACATACCATGTACCCACAAAAGTAGAATAAATACAAAGAAGTTAGGGGAGGGGAATCAGGAAAGGTTTTATGTTCAATAGACACGTAGTAAGTGTTTACTACATGTTAGTTGTGGGAATATGTAGTCAGAAATGAAATGATCCTTGCCTGACAAGAACTAATATTCTAGTTGGGGAATCAGCACGTGCCCAACCAGAGCTGGAGAATCGGGAAAGGAATCCTCCAAAGGTGGCACCTGAGCACAGAGATCACAAGGCAGGGGAGGAGGGCATGTGTCTCTGATCTGGGTGAGAGTCTATGCAAAAGCATGGAGATGGAGATGGGATGGCACGTGGGAGGGACAGCAAGTGTATGAAGAGGAGTGATGTGTAATCTGCTGGAAGGGCTTTCAATATCAATCAGGGGAATTTGTATTTTTATTCCAGCCAGAGCCACAGGAGCCCTAGGAGCTAGAGCACGATGCCTAAGGTCAGACTTGTACTTTAGGGCACTGGTGTCCCATCAAAGTAGAAACCGATCGCTGCCAAGGTCAAACTGATCTAAAACCCCAAAAAGGAGCACTATCTAGGTTGTCTTTTTTATTTATTTTGTTTTTTATTCATTTTAATCTTATTCCAGCTACACTCAGGAGTTCTGCATGCTGCTGCTGCTAGTTTGATACCTTTGCTTTAGGGATATCAAATTGACAGTTCTGGGGAGGAAGAATCGGAGAGGAAAGACATTGAGGCAGAGATCAATCAGAAGGGAAGAGGTGAGGAGGGTGTGAACTTGGGTAGTGGCTGCTTAAGAGAAGAGAGACAAGCACTTGGATTCCATTGCTCCTTGGGCACAAGGGCACATCATCTTTGATGTATCCTATTCTAGGAAAAATTAGAGCCCAGATGTGCAACCTGTGGGTGCTATGATGGCTATAGCTCTGTGACCCATACTGATAATTCAGAAGAGCTGAAATACTCAGAGGCTCCCAGCAGAGGAGGGCTTATTTTTGTGTGTTTGGGATTCATCTCCTTTTCCTCACAGACAGAATTCTCCCTTTTGACAAGAGATTGAAACTAATGGTACAAAATGAGCTTGGGGATTACCTGGAGATTTAACTTCCCTCTAACCCAGGTCTACAAGATACTGCTTATGTGAACTTGGGAAAGTCAGCATTCTCTCTCTGAGCCTCAGTTTCCTTGTATACAAAAGGATGGGGATAGACAAAGATTTCTAAACTTCCTATCTTGTTTTTCCTGGAACCGAATAGGAGAGAGAGTGGGGCTGGCCAAACAACACAGGATTTGGGTAGGAGGCCTGTTCACAGCTGGTCATTATATGAAATGTGTTTTGGGGCTGGCCACAAAAGTGAACCAACAAAAAACAACTGAGTTGGGTGTTCTGCTCGGAGGCTTTGATGCTGCTTTTCCTGTGACCCCAGTAATGCCCACTTCCCCAAGCTAACCAGTAATCTTTTTAATAGTTTCTACAATGGTTTTTAAAAGAAAGTTTTATTCCACAAAGGGCTATTGTCTTTGGAAATATTTATCTTTAGTATTATTTTGGAGTTCCTTGGGTTGTTTCATAAATACACACAGAGGGAACACAGCAATATTCTGCAGCCATCCATCAAAGGTTAATAGCCAATGGGGAAGAAAACAACAACATGGAAACAGGAAAGAAATACTGGAGTGCCTTAATGGCCCTCCTACTTAGAATAATCTGCCTGAATGAGTACTGAGGTTCAGAGGTTTAACACATTCTTGTCATCTATAACCTGCCAAGACTTCATACTGACTGCGTAGCTCTGTGACAAGTACAGTTTCCATTGGCCTTGTTAAGTTGTTCCAGTAGTTTATTAAAGGTATTTTAAACGATAACTGTGCTTCAAAATCCTGCTAATAAGCGGGACTCAGTGCTGACAACAAACAGGGCTCATATTAGACTCAGGACAGGAGTCATCACTCTTGTTTCTTCTGTGTTGCTGCTAAAAAAAGGCACAGCTCCAATAAACTTTCTGCAATTTGGCAATCCATTTACTGGCATTCCATCAATAAAATGATAATTGATATTCATGATGATGACCATGAACCATGGCAAGGATCTTCAAGTGGCTTCTGAATCACTGAAGGGAAATTAAATGATGTTTAGTCTATTTTAGTTTTAAGTGTTTTTAATTTTACTCAAATTCTTTGCAAATTAGTAATCTACGTAGAATATCTTTGGTAATTCTGTCAGCAAGAAGATCTGAATAAAATCTGAACTCCTTAGCATGTCATTTAAGGTCCTCCACAATCTGGCTTTAACCTAATATAAAATCTTTTTTTTTGTTTCTCATTAATCTTAGTGTCTAAAATAGGAGGTCTTAACCTAGGGTCCACAGATCCCCACGGGGACTCTAGATAGATTTTAGAATCTCCCTGAAACTGGATGGTTAAAAAAAATCTTTATCACTAACCTGCAACTGAAGTTTACTATTTCCTTCATTAATGAAGTTTTTTAAAAAAGCTATTCTGAAAAGTTCAGAGGCTTCGTTGGACTGACAAAGGGGTCTATGTCACACACAAAAAGGTTAAAATCTCTTGTTCAAAGGAAATCATTTACTATTATATGCACAAGTGCTGAGTACCTTAAAGTGAATGGGCTATTCTCTCAGCAATGCAATAATCCAAGACAACTCCAAAAGGCTCATGATGGAAAATGCTATCCACATTCAGAGACAGAAGTATGGAATCCGAAAGCAGACAGAAGCATACAATTTTCACTTTTTTGGTTTTCTGTATTTGTTTTCATGGTTTTCCTCTTTTGTTCTATTTCTTCTTTCACATGACTAATATAGAAATATGTTTAACAGGATTGATTGCACATGTTTAACCTATATCAGATTGCTTGCTATCTTGGGAGGAGAGGAGCAGGAGAAAGGGAGAAAAATCTGGAACTCATAATCTTATAAAAATGAATGTTGAAAGTTATTTTTACATGTAATTGGAAAAAATAAAATACACATATAAAAAATAAAAATAAAGTGGATGTACTATAGTAAGTGATTTAATTTAGATACATGAAAGGACAAACGGTGGACAATTACACAGGATAAAAGGATGGAAGGAGAGAGAGATACCAAAAAAACATCTGTTATTGTTGCCTTTTGCTTGTATTCCACAGTCCCATGTCTAATGCTGCCCCACCAACTGAATACTTCTGTTTAATGAGGTCAATGGACACTGAAACTGACAACATGGACCACGTTCCATACCTACAGTACCCATGTCTCTGAGGTGAGGAACATGTGGGTCCTTAATAATCTGAGAAAACGGAATTTCAGTCTAAGATAAAATACTGCTTGTATTTATGGGAGGGCAGTTCTAAGTCCAAAATCCAATCCTCTAGGATTTCTTTTCTCTAATTCCAACAGCTTTAGCCATACCTAAGCATCATTCTTTTAAAATCTACAATCAAATATCATAATTTATGCTGCCTTAATGCTTTGTAGTTACAAAGTACTTTACGTACATTGTCTCATTTTATCCTCTCAACAATATTATGAGGTTGGCAATGGCAAAATTCTTAGGCCCATTTTGCATATATAGAAACTGAGGCTCAGAAGTTGCATATCTTGTCCAGTGTTATCTAGCTGATATACAATGGCTGAGTTAGGAGACTCAGTTTTGGATCTCCTAACTCCTATGTCTGGTATATTCCATAAACTGCTCGGCTTCTCTTCTCCAGCCCCCACTCCCATTATTCCTACCAGCATTCCTGAAACAGCACTGACTTCAATGAAGTAGAAGTTGCTAGTACACAGGCAGAGAAATTTCCTGCTCAACAAAAACAAGGCTCAGCATATGAGCAAGAGGTAGGCAGCTAGAGAGCTGCCAAATCTGAGTCATCCTGACGAAACCCTGTTCGGTTTTCACAGAAAAAGTGATGACCAGAATATTTTCTGATGTAGTTCAGGACACAATAAGAAACACACATTTTTCTTCTGCTCAGCTCATCAGTAAAGCAGAGTTATCCTGGATATAGCCTGTGCACGTAAACAGAAAGTACCGACCCTTCCAAAACATCATTAGCCTGATAAGTCTGGGGGAATGCCCAGATGCTTAGGTGTTTAGTGCCACACAATCCTACATATAGACAACAATGGCTCGATACATAGGGACATAAGTAGAATTTACTTGATATGATTTGGTACCAAAAGAGCAGCAATTCGAAAAATTCTCCTCACCCCCATTGGCCCTGCCACAGTTGCTATTATTTCCTAATTTCACACACATTGGGTGAGAGCTCATGTTAGAACATGGTTAGATTCTGGGAAGGATAACACATTGAACCATTACCAGCCACTCGTTAATCTAATCACAATTAATTTACGAGATTAGTTCTATCAGGGATCAGGGCAGTGAGATGTGTTTGATGGAGGGAGAGCAAAGTAGAAGGGAAAAGTCAAGTAAAAGGGTACTTCTGCCAGCACAATCAAGGGATGGTATGAAAGTCATGTGTTCTTGGGAAAGGAGAAAAAACAAGAAAGAAGGGGCAAAGAAGACAGGAAGGAAATTATAAGACATGGATTTTCTACTTTACCAATTTTGCCTATGTCCAACAGCTATATACACATTTTAGAAAATGATATATGATGCCTTATAAGCATATCCGTACATGTCTAATGTGAATACATGTTTTCCTGAATGTACCAAGATGGTTAGTCTGGATGCTCTAAACACTTCCTGGATCTCAATATATTAAGATATGTATTATATTATATATTAATAACACCATATTAACTAATAATTGAAATAAATGATATTAATTAATATATTATATAATTTTGAGAAGAATTGTCTTCTAACACAGAAGAGGAAATTAAAGCTTTTGGGAACACAAGGATGAGTGAAGAGGCAGCAAGGTGGCACAGTGGAAAGAGTGCTGAGCCTGATGTCAGAAAGACTCATCTTCATGAGTTTTAATCTGGGGAAAAAATGGCACACTGATCCAGTATCTTCACCAAGAATACCCCAAATGGGATCATGAAAAGTCTGACATGATTGGAAGGCTGAATAAAAACAAGAATGGGAGAAAAGGCAAAAGGAATGAATCTATTTATCCTTCAGAAGGTGGGGGATGTGACAGGGGAAGCTTTGATTCTACACCTGACTCTGGTTACCATGAGGAACTCCTGGCTGAAATAAAGATGAAGGAAACCTTAGAGCCACAGGGTAACTTCATCATGAGGTTTGTGGGGGAAGAGAAGAAAGCCAAGCAGAACTGAGTATGCACGCTGGATTTCTGGACAAGCACATTTCAAACCATCCACAAAAAAGAGAAGTGGAATTTGACAGCTAAATACTATGAAGGAGAGGGCAACCCAAGCATAGGAAGCTCTGAAAACACAAGCAAGAAATGATTCCAAGTGAGGACAAAGGGGAACTGTTTGAAGAGATCAGTGTGGATGCACAAAGAATTCCTCAACAAAGTCAGAATGAGTATGCACAGAACATGGAAACAAGGGCAAGGAACTGGAAATGGATACAAAAGGTTATTATGGTCCTGTAAGAATGTACAAAGAGTGTTAAAACCCAGAATGAGCTAAGGCTAGTGCTAAACATCATAAGGAGAAAATGAGCTAAATTGGGGCAGAAGAAAGATCAAAGAAGGAACGATGAGTATGATGATAATAGACAGGGAGTAGGATGACTTCTCTTCTCTGATTTTGCTTCTGCTTCTTCTTCCAATGAGAACAATCTTTGGAAACAGTAAAACAAAACTGGTTAGCAGAAAGTAGAAACCCAAGAAATATCACCAAGCAGCATCTAAAGCAAGCCATCCGAGTCTGAAACACTAGACCACTGAGAGTACTGAAAGAGCAGGTAGAGGGAATCTTTGGCATACCTTGGAAAATGGGATATGCCTATTATTGAGACTAATCTTTTTGCCCTGTGTGACAAATGTCACATAGCATACTTAGGGGGTGGAGCCAAGATGGTGGAGAAGAAAGATGTATATACTCTAGCGCTTCTCCTACAGCCCACAAAATACCTGTAAAAAAAGACTCTCAACAAAGTCTAGAACAACAGAAGCCATAGAACAACAGAAAGAAAGAGGTTTCCAGCCAAAGGTAACCTAGAAGGCTGACAGGAAAGATCTATCTCACGAGATGCTAAGCCGAGTAGAGCCCAGCCCTGGCCACACAGCACTGGGAGGAACAGGACCGGAACAGGCCACCAGGGCAGAATCCCCAGCAGGGAGGGTCCCAGATACCTCAACCCACAAGCAGCAAAGAAAGCTCCAAAGTGTGGGAGGGCCTTCCCAGCTGGGCAAGAGGGGAAGGGGTTCCTCCAGCAATAGCCCCAGGCAGTGGCAGAGGCCATGGCAGCAGATTGCAGGCAGCTACTGTGACTGGGAAGCAACCTGGGTCCACTGTCCAGGCAGCTCAGCTTAAAGCCTCTGGCAGTACGGAGCATCTGATCTAAACCCCAGACCTGAGTAACAGCCCTGCCCCCACCCAAAGTCCAGGGGAACTGAGCAGCTGACTTGAATCTCTTGACAAAGGATTCAGAAGACAAGTAACTGGCTGGGAAAATGCCCAAAAAAGGGAAAAAAAAATAAGACCACAAAGGTTACTTTCTTGGTGAACAGGTGTCTCCTCCCATCCTTTCAGATGAGGAAGAACAAGGTTTTCTGTCACAGGAAGTTAAGAACCCTGCCTCCAGGGCCTCCAAAGGGAACTTAAATAGGACTCAGGCAATGGAAGAGCTTGAAAAACAAGTTAGCAGCTTGCTAAAGAAGAACCAAAAAAATGTTGAGGAAAATATTATCTTTAAAAAGAGGCTAACTCAATTGGAAAAAGAGGATGAAGGAGGCTTTAGAAAGCAGAATTAGCTAAATGGAGGTCAAGGTGCAAAAGCCCACTGAACAAAATAGCTCACTGAAAGAGAGAATTGAGTTCGGAGAAATGAATGACTATGAGAAAAACCAAGCAGTTAAAAAAACAAAACCAAAAGTTTGAAAAAACCGAAGATAATGTGAAATATTTCATTGGAAAAACAACTGACCTGGAAAATAGACCCAGAGAGAGAGAGAGAGAGATCCAATAGAGAATTTAAAAATTATGGGACTACCTGAAAGCCATGATCAAAAAAAGAGTCTAGACATTATCTTCCATGAAATTATCAAGGAAAACTGTCCTGATATTCCAGGACAAGAGGGCAAAATAAATATTGAAAGAATCTACTGATTACCTCCTGAAAGAGACCCAAATTGAGAAACTCCTAGGAATATTGTGGATAAATTTCAGAGTTCCCAGATCAAGGAGACAATGCTGCAAGCAGCTAGAAAAAACCAATTCAAGTATTGTGAAAATACAATCAGGATAACACAGCATCTGGCAGCTTCAACATTGAGGGATCAAAGGGCTTGGAACAGGATAATCCAGAAGTCAAAGGACCTGGGATTAAAACCAAGAATCACCCACTCAGCAAAACTGAGTATAATACTTCAAGGGAATAAATGGTCAGTCAGTGATATAGAGGGCTTTCAAGGATTCATGATGAAAAGACCAGAACTGAAGAGAAAATCTGACTTTCCAATACAAGGATCAAGAGAAGCATGACAAGGTAAACAGAAAAGAGAAATCATAAAAGACTTTTTAAAGATGCACTGTTTACATTCCTACATGGAAAGAAAATATTTACAACTCTTGAAACTTTTCTCAGTATTTGGGTAGGTAGAGGGATTGTATACACACATACACACACACACACACACACACATACACAAATATAGACAGAGTACAAGCTGTGCTGAATGAGAAGAGATATCCACAAAATAAAATAAAATAAAAATTATGGGATGAGGGAGGAAAATACTGGGAGGAGAAAGGGAAAAATGGAATGGGGCAGGCTTTAACTCACAAAAGAGACAAAGAAAAATCTTGTTCAATAGAGGAGAAAAAGGAGAAGGGAAGAGGGGAAAAGTGAAAGCTACTCTCTCCACATATGGCTTAAGGAAGGAATAACATGTTCACTAAATTTGGTACAAAATCTATCTTACACTACAGGGAAGTAGGGGAGGAGGCAACAAGTGGGGTGAGGAGAATGATAGAAGGTTAGGCAAATGGGAGAAGGGAGTAACTAGAAATAAATACTTTTGGGAAGGGTCAAGGTCAAATGAGGGAATAAAAAGCTAAGGGGGGCAATATAGTTAGTATTACACAACATGATAATTATGGAAGTCATTTACAAAATGCCACATATTTAGTCTGTATTGAATTGCTTGCCTTCTCACTGGGGATGGGTAGGGAGGGAGAGAAGTTGGAATTCAAAGTATTAGAAACGAATGTTGAGAATTATTATTGCATATAACCTTGAAATAAGAAACACAGGTAATGGGGTATAGAAATTTATCTTGCCCTACAAGAAAAGAGAGAAGATGAGGATAAAGGAAAGGTGGGGTATGATAGAAGGGAGAGCTCATTGAGGGAAGGGGTAATCGGAATGCAAGGTATTGGGGATGGGGGGAGGGGAGGGATGGAGAGAAAAATTGGAAGTTACAAAGTGATGTAAAAGCAATTAGTATTAAAACAATTGACTAAATTAATTACTGAGACTAAATCAGAAATATCTTTAGTTTGGGGAAAAGAATTTTAGTCTAAGTTTCCTAGAGGCAGGTAACTTCAGGTAAAATTTGGCATTGATGGAAAAGTTAAGGTTTTAATGGTAAACTTGATTTTATGATTGTTATTTAAGCACAAACTAGAACATGTATAGAAAGGCATGTAAGCCACTTAAGACTTGCCTCAAAAGATGTTCCTTAGTCAATGTGAAATTATAGTCATATCTGAAACCTGGTTATTGGAACTTGCTATTTTAAGATGCTATGGGACTACTAACTGTCTGTTCTTCTGAGTCTAACCCCAGGTATGGATAGCAAGAAAGGCGGTCTGAGCCTCCAATCCATGATGCAAGTAAGCCTGTGAGATGCTGGTATGAACTGCAAAAGATGATCTCATGGGAAGGGTGGGAGAGTGGCTGTTCAGCCTAGGCTGAGGTAGGATTCTCCTGACTCAATTTCCCCGCTGATACCTGGCAGATTTTGAGCCTGACTGAATACAAGTTGACAATCTACTCCTGCTTGAAACTGACATGAAGTTGGGGCAATATTGTTTCCTTGCAATTTCCCTACTCTTAGTGGTAATTTCCTATGGTCAAAAGGTTTATAAGCTGAATACCAGATCTATTAAATTACAGATTGTTGGCAGAGGAACATCCGAGGTTAAGTCTAAAATTAAGCTATTAGGCTTAGGACTTTAGACCAACAACAATAAGTTAGGCTCCTTTAATTCTCAATAATAGTGTGGAGACAATTAGGTCAAGGGCTTATGAAATTAGCACACATAGTTATTACTTGTGTCTCACCTGGTTAATATTAAAAAAAAATTCGCTTGTGGTCTATATTGTAAATTCTTTAAAAGAAGTATCACTTGACCAAAAGTTGGAATTATTTTATGTGATATGAACTGTGTTAAAAATGAAAAAAAAAAAAAGAGATCTCACTTAAGGTATTTTGCTATCAACAATAAAAGAAAAATCTCTGGTTTAAAAAAAACCATACATAGATTCCAACTAAATATTTGACAAAATTTCTCATATGATGCTGGTGGATAAGGTGAAGAGATACAGGTTAACTGAGAGCAGATTTAGGTGATCTGGAAGCTGATTCAAAGACTGGATTAAAAGTGTAATTGTTAACAGGTCAATGTCAACTTAGAAAAAGAGTGCGCAAAACCTCTATCCTTGGCTCTATGCTACTAGATGACTCTAAATTCCCTTATTATTTTAAGTCTGTTTTCCTGAGAACTAGATAAGGTATCCTTGAGAAGAGAAGACAAAGCAGTGGTTCTTAGCCTGGAGTCTATGCATTTGTTCTCATTAATATTTTGATAAATATATTTCAATATAACTGATTTCCTTTAAAAATGATTTTTTTTTTTTCTGCGAAGGGGTCTATAAGGCTTCCAGACTGCAAGAGGCCCAATGACACAAAGAGGTGAAGAGCCCCTGACTTGAAGGAAATATGCTCTTTTCAAGTAATTGACAAATTCTCATGTGGAAGGATTAGATTTCTTCCACTTGGCTTTGTTATTGTTTGTCCTTCCTTCTTGAAGAGGACCATGATGATATGGATGGACGATATGACTTGCAGTTGACTTTGCTTTGAGTGAGGGAGGGCTGTGCAGGTCACCAGTCTCATTTTCTTCTCCTGATATTCATAGTCTGATGTTCATCAGGATGGCTGGAGATGGCCCAGGATGCAATGTGAGACCCTGGCCCTTTCAGGCTAAGATTTTCTCACACTCTCACTTTGAATGAGATACATCCATTCAGTGAATAGGTTTAAGTAGTTACTGGGCAGAAATAGGCACAATGTATGGAAGACAAAGAGAGGGAAATTTAGGTTTGAAGTAAAGAAAAATTTCCTAATCATCAGAGCTATTCAAATGTGGAATGGGCAAAGCCAAAGTAGAATGAAGTGCCCCTTAGGAGGTAGTGGGTTCCCTCTCACTCAAAGTTCTTAAAAAACACAGGCTGGATGACAACTTGTTGAAGATGCTGTAAAAAGTATTATGGAACTGATATTGCTGTGACTTCTTGACCTCTCCGTTCCCATTTAACTTTTAAATTATGAGATTCATCAAGATCTATATGACCTTCATATCCTCTATTATCTCTGTCTCTGTGTTTCCTCTATGGAGTGTTACAACACTCATCTTATTAATGGGATGAATGTTCTATTACTTACTACTATGTATTAGTTTTTTTTTCCTCCCTGTTACAATATATAAAGGGGAATTCTAATGAACCACTCCCCTAGAGTGTGGAGGGTATGTGTGGAAACCCTCAATGTGAAACAGGGAGATGGATTGAATAGCAGGCTAACCCATGTAAAAGTAACAGTACCTTGTGTCTCCCCTTATCTCAGTTCTGTCAATTATTAATCACGGAATTTAAAGACTCCAAGAAAGAGGAATTTGGTACAAAATTTACCCAGGACTATGTAGATCTGGAAGAAGAAAAAGGCAACTCAGTCTAGAAGGTATCTGTATAGGGAGCAGCAAGGAGATGCAAGGCTTATAAATGGTATCCTGGACACAGCCTTCAGAAAAGGGAGAGAATGGTAGAGTTAAGGCAGGGGCATGCCTGAGCTCTCCCCTGAACCCCTCCAAATACCTTTTAAAAATGACTCTAAACAAATTTTAGAGCAGGATAACCCACAAAAAAATAGAGTGAAAAAAATTTCTAGCCCAAGATGACTTGGAAGATTGCCAGGAAAGGTCTGTCACACCTGGGTGAGAATAGGGTGAAGTTCAGAGCCGGCAGCCCCAACACAGCCCCAGGAAAACTAGGAGTAGGCCCAGGGAATGATTCAATCAGCAGTGGTAGTACAGCAGCTACTTCCAGAGCTCTTAGCACACAGACAGTAAGGGAGTTGAACAATTGGTCAGAAGGACATTATAGGGGTCTCTTTGATGGCACTAAAGCAGGACGTTGTTGCTTTGCCAATACTTGGATTCAGGATTCAGTCCTAGGAGACAGATCCAGGGTGAGGAGGAGCACTAGCACAGTGGAGCTTGTGGCCATAGGGATCCTCCTCACAATTCCAGGACAGAAAAGAGCACTTGTGGTCACTCATAGATCACAGCACAGGCCAGGAGAGTAGTAAACATCTCTCCTTGGATCATACCACCCTGGGGAAACTGAAAACTTACAGGTCCCTAGAAGTATCTCTGAAAATAGCTGCACAAAATTCCTGAAGCTTGGGGTGGTATGCCTTCCACCCTGGAAGCAGAGTCCTACTTTAACAAACAGTTAAAAGTCAAGCAATAATCTGGGAAAATCAGCAAACAATGGGAAAAAAAACTCTGACGACAGAAAATTATTAAGGTGGCAAGATCAAAACATACACTCAGAAGAAGACAACAAAGTAAAAGCTCCTTCATCCAAACCCTCCAAGAAAAATATGAATTGGTCTCAGGCCACGGAAGAGCTCAAAAAACGACTGAAAATCAAGTAAGAGAGGTAGAGGAAAATTAGGAAGAGAAGGGGGGCGGAGCCAAGATGGCGGAGTAGAAAGACTCACCTATGCTAGGTCCGAACCCACAGCCCATAGATTTCCTGTAAAAAGAACTCCTGACAAATCCTGGAACAGTGGAAGCCGCGCAGCAACACAGTGAAGGAGAT
>CM053769.1:72526728-72546422 GCA_028658325.1 Potorous gilbertii
AAGAAGTGAGAGGTTGGCACTTAGAATCATAGTAGCTTAGAGTTCTAAGCGACGGCAAATTTTAGGCCGTCTAGTTCAGGTTGTCCATTTTACAGTTGAGAAAAGTGAGACCCAAGGATGTTAAAGTTCACACAGCTAGTTAGTGGCAAAATTGTGTCTATGGCTGAAAACTCCCAAACCCCACTCTAGTATATTGTGCCCAATACTGGTGCCTCACCGTTCCGCTTCACCGTTCTGAACTCTTGGGCAAAACAACTTTAATGACAGTTCAATTTTTCCATCTAGAAAATGAACAACTTTAATGACAGTTCAGTTTTTCCATCTAGAAAATGTGTGCATTTGGGGGTGGGAGTGGACTTGGTGGTCTCCAAGGGCCCTTCCATCTTTGTGTTTTTTATCATTTTAACCCTTCCTAGAAATTCTGGGTCATTATTTCTCTACAGCGCAGGCAGGGTATATTGCAGCACTGGAAATATTTGTAGTTACCATAAAGTGTTCTGGATCAGGTTGGAGTTTCTAGACAAAACCCTAAATGGCTGCTTATTTACCAACTAGAACAACAGGAACACTCCTAAAAATTGTGATGGAGCTGAACTCTTTTATTTGAGGCTTCACTTCCTCTCCTTAACAAGGCTAAAAGTAGCATTCTTGCTGCAGCCTGTTATATGTGTTCTATTTATAAGACATGACTGTGGATAAATCCTAGCAGATAAATCCAGTTATATTATCACTGACCTAGAAAGTGTTGGAATATCAGGTACTTAATACAAAAGGTGTCAAAAATCACACGTCATATTTTCTTTCCCCTATTAGCAAAGTTGTTTTTCTTTGGTGTTTTTTATGTTGGAAACTCACTGGAAATGAGTCTCAGCCTAAAAATTCTCTAGCTAGCCAAACCCCTTCAGTGAAAGAAATTCTAACTAACTTTGGGAGCATCCCAATTCTAGCCAGTCGTAGTTTGGTTTTGGCTTTTGTCTTTTTAAAAAAAAATGAAAGGCAAATTTCCCATCCAAATGATGGGTCTCTTATTTTCATTACCTTGAAAAAGTGATTTTTCTGTTTCCTAGCAAAATTTGACATCTACGAACATAGACTCCTAGTGTTGTTTGTACACTTTCCCCCCATAGATGTGTGATAGGAAAGGTTATTTTACCACTGATTTAAGTAATATTTTGCTTAAAAGATTACTGAAAAATCAAAAATCATAGTCATAGATTAAGAGCTGGAAGATATCTCAAAAATCATCTAGACTCACCCTAGACTTTATGGATGAAGAATTTGAGACCTAGGAAGGTTAAATTACTTGCTCAAGGTCACAAAGTCAGTAGCATAAACAGGATTTTTCAGTGCCAGTTCAGGGTATATATAAGATTTCATTCTCATTGAACGTTTACTGTTTCCAGAACTATGCTAGGCACTGTGAATAACCCAAGATAGTTTAAGCCATGGTTTCTACTCTCAGGAAGTTTAAGATGTTGGAAAAATCTTTCACAATGAGGAAGAATGTGAAAATGCAATTGTGGCTGTAAAGAGTGTTACGCTAATTCAGAGTAAGGAGAAATCATTTCTGACAGTGGCTGGGGGCAAAGGGATACAGGAATTAAGGGAGGTTTCGTGGAGGAGATGGTATCCTGTTTTCAGATTTTTGGATTTAGAACTGAAAGGGACTTTAGAGGTAATCTAGACCAACTCCTTCATTTTGCACATGAGGAAACTGAGGCCCAGAGACATGAAGTGATAGTCCAAGGCCACATAGGGACTGTGGGGCAGAGCTGGGGCATGAACTCAGGTTGTATGATTCCAGAGCCCCTTTCTACACCCTCACAGCTCCTCATACAGAGCAGGGGAAGCCACCTGCCAAACCACTTTTATTGTAACATGATATGGTCTCTGTGATGAAACCTGAATTGGAAATGGATTCACAAAGGTCAATTACATAAATTGTTACGTCTATTTTTCCCATCCTGTATGAAAACCATAATGCCTTTATAATTTCTGTATATGGAAGTTTCTTAATGCCTGTAGTTTAGACATAGTTAAAAATGTGTGTAGTTCAGTGAACTTTCAATGTCAAAATGTAATAGATTGAGGTCTTTTTAGTAAGAGCCTCTGGATTCAGAGAAAGAACCTACCTTGTTTTCTTTATAAAGTCACAACACTAATCATAATTAATGTGTCTTACATGTTTACAATGTTAAATCTAGTAGACTGTAAGCTCTTCAAGGTCAAGAGACATCTTATTTATGTCTCTCAAGACTGAATACAGTGCCTTGCATATAGCAAGACTATAATTAATGTTGATTGAGGTGAACTGAATCTAGAACCTTAAGAGAATAGAATATATTAAAGTGCTGAGAAATCTTAATACGTGCTTGTGGAAGAGGTGAAATATTGCTCTCTGATTAGAGGATTGAGGAGAGTCGAGGATTTATGGAAGTGTCTTGTTCTATTAGATACAGAAGTGATTCCTAGATTGTAAGTGGACCGGTTCTGGCCATTTGTCTTTAATTCAGCACCATGGGCAGAGAGTGAATCCTCAATGCCTTTAGATGATGAGGAACTAAAGAAAACTAAAGAAAAGCCTATCATGAAGCAGTATTCCCTGGAAAAGAAATGTATTAATTCCAAATGAATTAAAGCCAAGTGGATTTCTTTTTTGCTCTTGTTTTTAAAGCTTCTGTATCAGTTTCCCACCCAGTCCTAATGAAACACCTAACCTGCCAGTTTTCATTTGGAGACACCTCAAGAGATGGTATGGTGCCTACTTGTGTGTTGCCTTCTCCTTAGTGATATTCTCAGAAACTGTTGTGTCCTTCTCCCATAGTGTGACTATAAAGTCTGTCTTGGAAAAGCCCATGGCCAAAAGAAACCTTAATGGTAATCCAAAAACCTAAACTCAAGAACCTCTTAAGCTGTACGATTCTTGTTGAAATTAGAACTTAGCTGTTAATTGCCAGGTTTTGCCTAACAGCTTTCACAAATAGATAAAATAAGGTTTGTCAGCAGCAGCGTTCTGTGTGGACACCCTTGTGCATGAAGCTCCTTTTCTGGCCTCACAAGAATAACATCATGCCTAACTTCAGTAGCTTTTGAGTGAACGGGCTGCAGTCAGAATGAGCTGCCAAAACGTGAGGGTTGGTCAGGTTTGTGGAGTTGTCGCTGAAGAATGAATCATGAAATAAGTCAGTTTTGTTTTTGGTTTTGGTTTGTGGTGGGGGTCAGAGTTTTGAGCCTACATAAACCATAGATTTAGTCCAAGGTAGATGGGTGTGAGGGCGGATGAAACATTCCCCACCCCAGAACAAAGGTGTGCCTGCTGTTCCACTTAAAGACCTGTTGGCAGAGACACACTTAGAGCAAGACTCCCTTGTGTGGTTTACTTTGTGTCGCCCAGCGATCACGAGGTACAAGATCACTCTACTACAAGTTTCCTACAGGGATCTCCAAAGAGCAGATGAAAATTTGGAAACAGGAGATATTTTTACTTTCACCCTTTGGGGAGTGTAAGGGGATACAGGAGTAGAAAGGAGGTAACAGGCAAGGAGGTGACAAGCTTCTGTGTGTGTGTGTGTGTGTGTGTGTGTGTGTTTAAATTCTGCTGCCTGCTGTACTTGGAAACCATCAGGAAAGTACTTGTCTGCAGGGAGGGAAAATAAGCCTCAATTAATCACCTAAACTTCCCTCCCCCTTTAATGAGCGACATGCAGAACGGCTTAATGACCCTCTGGGTGGGCTGCTTAACAAGCCTGCCTACCAGTTTCTCTAGTGTCAGTATCTTGCTCCCCATGACACTTTTCCTCCTACGAGCTCCTGCAGAGCTGTGTGAAGTCATTATATAAGGCCAGTCCACATGATTAAATTGTTGTTTACTTGGGGGTGTGTGTGTCTGTATGTGAGCTCCATGCACAGTGGTCATTTCCTTTGTGTACTCTCTGCATCCCAAGTGTCCAACCTTAGTGGTAAAAGGCTGAGAGATGTGTCCCCCACCCCGACACTCGAGCACACTCCTTTCTCTCCCTTTGTCCTTTCCCCTACACTGCCAAGTTTACCAGCCCCACACGTCCTGTCCTGGGCAATAAAAACAGCTTCTTGGAACCAGCCTGGTCAGCTCTCCAGTAGCTCTTCTCAAAAATAGAACATGCTACCAGTTGAAGTTTGGGGTCATTACAGCAGCGCTCCCGTCTCCTTGGTAACAAGGGACTGACATGCGCTCTCCCATTGGTAGAAGCACTCTTCAGACATTTAGTCGTGCTTGGGTTGCTGCAGGTGTCTCTGAAATATAGCAACTAAATTGGGAGTTGGCTGTATTACCTGTAAAGGAATGAGAGAGAGGTTAGGCCTGGGGAGAGGGGGAAGGGAGGAGTGAGTGACAGAGAATGCAGCAGGAGAGAAAGTGATGTGATTATGAACATGATTTCTACAAACTTGAACCCACTCCCTGCCGCAAGGGTTATCTTTAGATTCTTCCCCTCTCCCCTCTGAGTTCTATTCTTAGCTTCCATTTGGGATATATTCTTCTTCTCCCTGTTTATGATGCTGTGCTATAGTAATGAAGTGTATTGCCAAGAAAGCAATCTCACAACCAAGAATATTGACAAATGCATTCCCTGGCTGGGCAGAAATAGAAGCACACAATCTGGGATGCTTGACTGATAGGGAGGCAAGTGAATCATAGAAGAAAAGGCAGGGTCTCTGAGAGTGAGGATGCTCAGAGAAGCACTCAGTGTTGGTCTCTTCCAGAGGTGGGGGAGGGATGGGGACTGGAGGGAGTGAAGGTGGAGGAAATGAGGCAGCAGCTGATACGTGAGGGAGAGAGCCGTCGTGTGGGCACAAACATGGGTGTAGCTCAAATGGCACCTACTTAAATGTTTGCTATTCTCAAACTCTGGCTTCTTATGACTAGGGTGGCAAGATCTCTTATGTAGAGAAGTCATCTGATACCTGGAACCAGCCTTCATACTACCCACTCACACAATTTTAGCTTTGGGATGAAGCATGAACTTTCTTATCAGGACCACTGAATCTTGGAAAGCCTACAGACAAAGCAGCAGTCTGGGGCCTCTGCTAGCTAGGGAATCGATTTGGGTGCTTCTCCAAGGGAGATAAAGATGAGCTGATGTTTGAACAGCCCTAGAGAACTAAGCAGAGCAGTTGGTAACTAAGGCTTTCTTATTCAAACCTGTGTTTTTGCTGTTTCCCTAGCTCTCCAAGGCTGCCAGCCCTGTTTTCACAACCATTTTTCAAATACTTTATCCCTCTTAGGTAGAGTTGGGTCATGGTTCTACCCTGCGGCAACTTCAGATAGGGCCAAATTTCCCTGAGGTATGTTATTTAGAACATATAAAAATATTATATGTGAAAGAAAATATAAAATATATGAAATGTACTGATATAAAAGGAAAAAATCTTGCAAAGGAAAAATATTCTCACAGAATCAGATGTAACAGATATCCAAATCATTCCATTCCTCTACCTAGGAGCATTGACTTGCTCCTAGTAAGTTACACTAAGCTAAGAATCCATCAGAGGCACGTCTTTGTCCAATCCTATTTTAGCAAGAACCCAAGGCAGTTAGGGCAAACATGGTTTAAACATTGTGGTGGCATCTTCTTTATCCCACAGCATGTGACCAGTCCATTTCAACACCTGCCCAGATGTTCTCCTTTCGTACAAGAGCCAGGTAGTCAGTTAAGAATATGTGATCATTCTGATATATTCTATAGTTATTGTGCCTATTTAAGTGGAATCACTAACAGCCCAGAAGAAGAAAAATTTGCCTCAATTATGTGAAACCATAAGAATCACAATAATACAAATGATTCTTCAAAATCAAGAATCTGTTTAATGGGAGGAAAATATTAGAAGAATTAAAGACCTTAAAAGATAATACCATTGCAAGTATAACGGGAAAAAACCTGGAAGTTAGACCTGTTGGATGAATGAGTCAGGTATCAATGTATTTGTCTCTCCAGCATGATACAGGGATGCATTTTCAGGAGTGGGAAAACAGGTTGAACAAATTAGTTGTCTGATCTGCTATATTATTTCTTCTGCCCTTATTAGTATGATACATAAGTCAGAAAGTACACTCCCCTCTGTATATGAAGGACTAGTCAAATTCTTCTGGGCAATTTTTCAGCTGGTGATGGAGAACAAAGATAATCTAGAAAAGAGCAATCTGCAAAAGTAGATGAGAATGTCCTTGAGGAAAAGTTAAAGTTTTTTATAGAAACCCAACTTAGAGAAAAGAAGGCCATTTGGTGACTGTCTGAAACATACAGGAAGGGATGAGATGCTGACCAGTTTTTCTGAGTGTCAGACTAAAGATGATGGTCTGTTAATATGATAAAACAACAGAACAGGTAACCAAGGGGGTCTCCATGATCTCTGGCCACAAGGCTTCTCACTGTCTATCCTTTTTCCTGTCATTCACTGCCTCCCTCATTAGAATGTGAGCCACTTGAGGGCAGGGGATGTTTTCCTTTTGTCTCTGTATCCCTAGTACTGAGCAGAGTGCTGGGCACTTAGTAGACCCTTAATAGATGTTCACTGATTGGTGAGGGACCTCCTCAGTCCTCGTCTGGCCTATGTGCTGCCATATCTTTGCAGATTTATTTTCCTGCACTTGCCTTCCATTCTGCATTCCATCCAAGTTGGGCTTGGAGCTATTATCTGGTCTCATCTTGTTCTTTCTTACTTCCATGTATCTCTGTAAACTTTTCCCCACTCCTAGAACATATTTCCAAAACAACCAGCTGTTGATCTATTTTTTCCTGTAAGACTCAGCTCCGGTGTCACCTCTTTCACAAAACCATCTTTGATAACCCAACGTCACTCTTTTATTCCTCTCTGTTTGACTTTCCTATATAGTCATGCCATGATCATATAGTATAATTTTAGACTGAAAAGGGACCTCAGAAGTCATCCACTTGACTCACAAAGGAGAAAACTCTGACCCTGGGTGGTTGAGACTTTGTCCAAGGGCACACAACAGTAAGCTTCAGAGCTGGGATCACATTCAAACTTGTCTTACAGTGATTTATTTATATAATAATGTCCCTATCAATTTTTAAACTCCTTGATGGTAAAGACTTCATTGATTTTTTTTAATCTTTGTAACCATAGTACCTATTTACTTAGTAGGACATCTGCTAAATGTTTGTTGAGATGAACTGAGTTGATGATTAAGATAGACAATCCTAAGATCTGTGGCCCTGTGATCTGTCATGGATTGGTTGAGTTCAATACTGGTACTAAAGGCAATAGATGACATCTTTGTGCAGATCTGAGACTGTAGGATTCATTCTGATTAATTTTTAAATAATTGGTAAGGCAGAATGATATCATTCAGTTTCCTTGTTTATAAAAGGCAAGCAGGGTGGCATAGGGATGGCTCAATGGAGAAGGTGCTGGACCCAGAGTTGGGAAGACCTGAGATCAAATCCAGTCTCAGATACTTAGTAGCTGTGTGACCCTAGGCAAGTCACTTAACCTCTGTCTACCTCAATTTCTTCATTCATAAAGTGAAGATAATGGCGCCTACCTTCCAAGGTTATTGTGAGGATAAAATGAGATAATATTTGCAAAATACTTTGCAAACTTTAAAGTACTGTGTAAATATTTATTATTTATTGATTAATAATTCATAAAATTATTTTTATTATGGATCTGGACTAGATGATCTTTAAAGTGTCTTCCAACTCTAAGACATCCTGTATTTTGGGATTATGGGAAAAAAGTTTCCCTCAACTCTACTGTTCGCCTTTTTCTTCCCCCTCAAAATCAATAAGATGTGTAGGAGCTTTTCTGGAATTTCACTTAGTTGTTTTTTCAGTTGTGTTCAACTGTTCATGACCTCATTTGGAGTTTTCTTGGCAAAGATACTGGAATGGTTTGCCATTTTCTTCTTCAGTTTATTTTACATATGAAGAAACTGAAGCAAATGATTAAGTGACTTGCCCAGGGTCACACAGGGGCCATATTTGAACTCAGGAAGGTGAGTCTTCCAGACTTCAGGCCTAGCACTCCATCCACTATACCTCTAGAGCTGGAAGGAGCCTCAGAGTCCATCCAATCTAACCCCTTCATATGACAAATGAAGAACCTGAGTTCAAAAGAGGCTAAAAGAAAGGTAGCGAATAGAAGAGTAAAGATACGAACTTAGGTTCTGTCTTTAAGAACAGCAGTTTTTCCACTGTACCAGGTGCTTCTTGGACACTATCAACTTTAGAATTAATTTTGGAAAAAAAGAAAGCAGTGCTAACTGAACCAGCTTTATCTCAAGTTCTGGCATGCTGATATTCATGTATGATACTCAAGGGGCCAGTTTAATCACTGAACATGATCCTTTCCAGCATTTCTCCTAAAGTCTACTGGGTCCCAAGCAAATTGATGTTTTGAAATTGCAGTAATGTTCCAATATTTTTCCTAGAGGAAAGACTAGTTAATGGTCCTAAGACTTCCGAGCATTATCGATGCCTCTTTGTTATATTGTCATGGTTGTTAAAAGATACAATTGGAATTACACAGCTGTAATCAGTTTAGATTATTTACAAGTATAAACTTTTTCAAAGGAAGAACTTTTTCAGGTTATCTTTCCTTTCCTTATTGCTTTTTTTTAAAAGAAAGAATAATGAAAAGAGCACTAGATTTGGAGTCAGAAGACCTGGGTTACTCCCTGGATGACCTTGGCAAGACATTTCTCATTTTTAATCAATAAAATAAGAAGGTTAGAATAGATCGTGACAAATTGGATTCCTGCTGGGATCCTCTAAATATATGACCCTATGATGCCTTAATTTTAAGAGCTATATATGTATCTTTTGATGTTGCTTTTATGATTGTTCTTTTAAGTTTTATTTTATAGGTAAGACTTTTCCCATGAAGAAAGTTTTTCCTGGGCAGAAACCCATGAGAGGAGCACAAAATTGCAGATTATATTTAATAGAAAATAAATTTCCAGCATATGTAGAAAAGACTTAGGGCATAATAGAAAATATATTTTTGACTTAAATATTTTGTTATTCTACCCACCATGCATCGCATCTCTTAAGTGAGGCATCATTTTGATAAGAAAGATGAAGAGTTTACCTGTGACTTTTTCTACCTGACAGCTACAATGAACCTTAATTTAGAAGACTGAAATAATGACACACCATCACTGAGAAAACTATGGAAAAATTTACAGTGCTCAAAGATAATTTCTAAAGGACCTCCTAGTTAGTCAACATATTGTGAACAGAATGTGTACTAAGACTTGTAGTATTCCTTCAGATATAGTCTTTGAATGGTTTAAATTTGTTTTTTCAGAGATCAGAGTGGTTATATAATACTAACGCCAATTTGTTCTCCAACCCAAAAGCTATCTTTGACTTCAGAGATGCATAAAATCATCATAGGAAGTATCTAACTTTCCTTTTAACTAGTTTTTAAAGTTGCATAATTTCCCCACATAGTATATAACTGCTTCAGAGATGTTCTTTTCATTCCCAAAATAAACACCAAGAACTCTTTTGGATGAAACAAATCTTTCTTAGTAGGTATTATTGCTTCCATACCTTCCCAAATTCATCAAGAAATTCTGTTGGAAACCAGTTGTCCAACTTTTAATGAATCTCAATGTCTGAGAAGGATGCACTGTGGTTCTGTGTTTAACTTCTCATTAGATGGTTGGCAATATTGACAACTCAACCCTGTAAATGTAGGTGTGCTCAGAACAGGGGCACACTAAGCCTAGTTCTGTAAAGATTCTTTGAAGGAGAAGTTAGATCAGATCCAGTGCCCCATCTCTCTGATGCTAGAACACTGTGCAGGTGGTTTTCTAATAGTGTCTTCTTAGGTTCATAAATTTTCAATTAGAAAGGAATTTAGAAGTCATCTAGTACAACCCTCTCATTTTACAGACGAGGAAACCGACCCGACCCAGTGTCAGAGATAGTAAGTAGGTTCAGTGACTCATTCAAGGTCACAGAGCTGGTGAGAAATCCTCACAGAACCAGGTTTTGAACCTGGTTCTCTAAATCCAGAGTTAATTCTACTTCCCCATGATTGTTTATAAAAAGGGCACACTCTACAGTTAACAAAGCATTTCCATCACAACAACTTAGATAGCTGGTGTGATGGTCATTACCACCATTTTAGAACCTGAACAAACTGAGACTCTGAGAAGTTAAAGAACTTTTTTTTCTCAGTATTTGCATAGTTGGAGAGATTATACACACACATATATATAGACAGGGCACAGGGTGAGTTGAATAGGAAGGGATGATAAATCTAAAAAAATAAAATTAAGGGATATATTGGGAAGAGAAAGGGAGAAATGGAATGGGGCAAATTATCTCTCATAAAAGAGACAAGAAAAAACTTTTTCAATGGAGGGGAGAAGGGAGGAGGTGACAGGGAAAAAGTGAAGCTTACTCTCTTCACATTTGGCTGAAGGAGGGAATAACATGCTCACTTAATTTGGTATGAAAATCTATCTCACACTACAGGAAGGTGGGGGGAAGGGGTCAAGTGGGGTTTGGGGGGATGATAGAAGGGAGGGCAAATAGGAGAAGGAAGTAATTAGAAGTAAACACTTGTGGGGAGGGACAGTTTCAAATGAGAGAATAGAATAAATGGGGGGCAGGATAAGATGGAGGGAAATATAGTTAGTCTTTCACAACATGACTATTATGGAAGTCTTTTGCATAACTACACATGTATAACCTATATTGAATTGCTTTCCTTTTCAGTGAGGATGGGTGAGGAGGGAGGAAGGGAGAGAGGTTGGAACTCAAAGATTTAGGAACGAATGTTGAGAATTGTTTTTACATGTAACTGGGAAATAAAAAATACAGGTAATGGGGTACAGAAATCTATTTTGCCCAACAAGAAAATAGAGGAGATGGGGATAAGGGAAGGAAGGGGTGTGAGAGAAGGGAGGGCACATTGAGGGAAGGAGTAATCAGAGCGCAAAAGTGGAGAGAAAATTTGGAACTCAAAATCCTGTGAAAATGAATGTTGACAACTAAAAATAAATTTTTAAAAAATTAAAAAAGAAAATTTGAGCAAGGTCTCACACGTACTTTGCAAGGAGTAGAATGAGTGCTCTAGGTTTAGTCTTCTGATGTCAAATTGAATTTTACCATGATTCCATGCTATATCTAGCAAAAAAAAAAATCATACTTCAGTAAATCAGAAGATCGTGGTCCTGATGTCACAGTGTGTGTATGAAAAATGACTAGTATTATTATTTGTTGGTGTTGTCCATCCTTGGTCTTCAAAGGATCAATGACATCATAAGGGTGATGTATTGACATGTGCATCACTTGGATTCAGGTGAAGCAGAGTTGTGAAAAGTTGTCAGCCCCACTGTCTCCAAAAGTCATCAAAGGCAGTTAAATTTGTAAGGAAAGGTCTCATCATCTAATAAATGCTTTTTACTTTACAAAGTAACTTTCTTCACAATCAAGTATTATCATTTTTATTTTACAAATGGATGAAACTGGGGCTCAAAGGGGATCATATTGCTATATTTCTATAGTTGACATAGTTCTATAGCTGACACAGCAATAGTTATAGATAGGATTTTAAATATAGATCTCCTGACATTAAGTCCAATAATCTTCAGCTACACACTTACCTCTCTCTTAAACCTTGGGAAGGAAGAAGCAGTTTCTTTGGTCATTTTTACCTCAGATACGAGGTCCATACTTAGGAAGAGAGAAAGAAAATTTTCTGATATATACTCCCTTATATGTTCATTGGCCAAAGGACTATCAATAGCTCTGGGTTTAAAATTGGTGAATTAAATAAGGTGTTAAATCAGAAAATAGTAAAACATTCTATAAACTTTAAAAATGCCATGGAAAAGAGTTGTTATTAGGTAGCGAATGTATAACGTTTGTATATGGTGAAAGGAATTCTTGATGAATTTGCCATATTAAATGTAAAAATTGTTTTGGAACCAAAACAAGAAGAGTTGACAGAATTAATGGAAGAGGTAAGAAATAAATGTTGAGTTTTTTTCCTCATTGGTCAAATGATGGACTTAGACTAGGTGATTTCCAGAGTCACATGTTCTAAATCCTATAATCCTACCGCAAAATTCACTGGCGATTAGGAAGCCTAAAGAGCAGAAGATGCACCTATTAGATACCAAAACATTGTTTTAAGTAGTTTTCTAAAAATTGCTTCTTAGGATTGTGGATTCAAAGTTGGGAGGGAATTCAGAGGTCAGGTAGTCCAGTCTTATCATTTTACAGATGAGGAAACTGAGGCTCCTTGCTGTATCCACCCTCTTTGCCCTAGACCATTGGGATATCCCTTGGTGTTCTCATCCATAATAGGAACTCTAGAGTAGGGACAAAAGTCTGGGTCATTTACCCAGAAGCAAATTAAATCTATCTGACTTTGAAATTCAGTTTAAAATACCATGAAATTAATGTACAATTCACTTTCTGCCAATGCGGTGCGCCTCTTTTGGCATTAGTGGAATGTCTAAGTTTCCTTTTTCTTCTCTCCTTTTGTTTTCTCTTATACTTTATGTATCTGATAACTTTACAGATACTAAATGCTGCTAAATACTCAGATTGTTTTTTAAGCAAACACCCCGTCTTGGGCTTCCTACAGATTTCATTTGTTTTATCCAAACTTGCCTCTTATCTTGGGAAATAGCAGGAAGGCACATTGAGCCCACTTTCAGTGGCCACAGAAAGCTCCTTTATATTGATTGATGCTATCATAAATTAAGTAATCATAAACTAGATGGATTGAATCTGTAGACTCTAGGAGTTGTACTGAGGGAGAAGAGCAGTTGCAATTCCTTTGGATTTCTTCTCCTAGGATTCATGAGCACTTAAAACTCAAAGGGACTAGAAGGAATCAGGCCTCCTCACTTTCCATTCTGCTTGTCCTGGGTCATGGACATACTAAGGAGCAGAGCTAGAATTCAAGTCTAGATCCCTGGACTCCATATTGAGGGTTCTTTCCATTACACCACACTGCCTCTCCTAGAATGAATCTTAGACAGATATTGCATTTTCCTGTCACCATGACCACATATCCTGAGGATGATCTGGGGAATAGATGTACCCGGTGTTACACACCATTAGCCAGATATCCTATATCCATAAGTAAAATTGAGATCATACAGAAGGAAAGTCATTTTATGTATCAACAAAAGGGTGAAGAACTTGACAAATGACCCAAATTCATGGAGAATATGATTTAGCTTGAATGATTATTTTTGCTGAAAACATCTTAGAAAATGACACTTTTCAACATCAATAGAAATTTCATTTCTAAGGATGGAGACCCCTCTTTTTCATGCCCACTGTTTCGTATATTTTGCCTTCCCTTTGGAACCAACTGTGCCTTGGAGAGTTAACAAGATCCACTTATAGTGAGAAATTTTGGCCATGGGAATGAGATTAAAGAGGAAGACAAGGGTCTCTAGCTAATATGATTCACTGGAGAGGCAGCATGCCATGGTGAATAGAGAGCTGGATTTGGAGTCAGGGAAATGTTTGAATCTTCCCTTAGGCAAGGTAAATCCCTTCATCCCACTCAGCTTCAGTTTCTTTGTCTATAGAATGGAGGAAGTAATATCCATACTACTTGCCTCTCAGGACTGTTGTGAGAATCAGATGTGAATAGTAAAATGATTTGCAAACCTAAATAATACATAAATTCAGTTGTTATTATTCCAACTTCTATTTTGGTAAAAATATGACACACATTTATTCCTAAAAAGAGAGTGACTGTGGATGAATGATTAATGCCTGTCCTGGGCTCACACATATGTGAGACGAGGGCACGTAGTTTTCTCAACTCCTACCACAAAGAAGAAAAAGAGAAACAAAAAAGAAATTATTTAAACCTCCTGCTCACACCTCAGACTGCCAGAAAGAGCTTCATTATCTGAGGAGCCCCAGGACTCTGCTTTGCTTTGTCTATCAGGAGACAACTAGGTCAGTGTAAGATCAGGTATGGACTCTAAAAGACCCATCCGGAGTCCTGCCTATGCCTTCTTCTTGTCAAATCAGATCCCAAGCCTTTTTATTAGTATCCAAGCCTGTTCATCACAGAGGGTTAAGTGGTAGCTTGTCTAACATTTTGTGTTCTGCCAGCAAAGGAGTCAGCTTCAGAACAGAGAGTCCTCCCTTGCCATCCCATTAATCTAGCCAACATAACCAAGTCCTTGCCCAAGTGATCTTCCTTCCTCAGTATCCCACAGGAGCTCCTCACTCCTGAGAAAATAGAGGAAGCTGATTGGCTCTCCTGGAAAGATGGGCCACATCAGTGCTATGCACTTTTGAAGGCCAGATTTTCCCCAGAGTTGATAGAAAGACATCCTCTAACAGCAGTTTTTCTTCTCTTAGACAATGCTAACCTTTACTGCCCCCATAAAATGTTAAAACTCAGTTCTTTGCACCCTTGCCGAGCAAAGGGAAGTCATCATCTTTAAGGACATGGCAGGTAATTAAGGCCAATACTGTCAGAGACACTCTGGGCCTGAGTCACTGTGGCCTCTGAACATTCAAAAAGGGAGCCAGAAACGGCATTCTCTGTTGATTCCTTTGGATTTTGGTGGGAGAAAGGGAAGCAGCTTGGTGAGGTAGAGAGAGCACTGGCTTTTATGTCAGAGAACCTGGAGTCCAATTCCAGGTCTTTCACTTTAACCCATCCCTTTCCTGGGCTTCCAGGATCCCTCTAAGATGGAAAGTAGAAGCTAATGCGTTTGGTATTTAAAGCCTTTTATGGCTTGGACCTTGCCTCCCTTTCCAGCTCTATTTCACATTGCTCTCTTTTATATACACTGTGGGTCGGCCAAGTTTGCTTATTGTTTTTTATACTCAGCACTCCTATCTCTATGCATCGACCCTGTCCGCTACGCTCCTTCCTCACTTCCACCTCTAAAAATCCATAGGTTCCTTAAGTCACACTTCTATATGAAACCTTTCCTCATTCCCCTAGCTAGTAGTGACTTCCACCCGCCCCAAATTATTTTCTATCCATTACCAAATCTGTTTCTCTCTGGGCCCTGCTTCTGACTCTCTGACTTCACCAACCCCTCTCATTTGCCTTCTCCTCTTGGAACGTCCTTCTCTGGCCCCTTCTCTCACCAGTAACCCTTGACTTTCATGAACAGTCCAGGCCACCCTCCCCAAGTTGCTCCCCTGGCTCCGACTCTGACTCCGCACTTTGTCACCAGGCTTCCAGTCCCTGCTTTGTAGCTCCCTTTTATGTGTTGACTTCCCATGTTAGAATCCAGAGAGTTCTGATTCACAGCTGATAGAGAATATGGAGGAGAGAGGAGGCAACTTGGTTCAGTAAAGGGATTCAGATTCAAATGGGACCTAAGCAAGTCCATGAGCAAGTCCTAAAGAAAGATCATGGGCTACGTTTCTTTTTACGTGTATTTATGTCCTTAGCACCTAAGTGCTTAATAAGTATTTGTTGGTGTCAGTACATTTGGTCTTCTAGAATGTAAAGCATTCTAGGGCAGGAACTGTTTCTTTATCTTTGTATTACCAAAACCTAGCACAATGCCTGGAACTTACTTGGCACTTAAGAAATGCTTATTGATTACTGAATTGTTAGAAGGTGGTTAATATGTCCAAAAGCTTTGGCAAGGAAGTGACTGGGAAATGCTTAGGACAGTCCAGGGTTCTCTGAAAAAATTTAATTGTGAAGAAATTTGAACACTTTCAGGCCTTTTTTTTTTTAACTTATCTTTCCTCACAAAAGTCCTCCAGATAAAGCTCCCCAAACAGAATTAATTTGCTGCTTAACTTCCAAAATGTCAGTGTTGTAGTTCATGTGCCCTTGAGGACTCTGTTCATAGCATGTACCGAGAGAATTTAATTGATGTGGCTTAGAGTGAGTTAAGTAGTACAGTGCCATCAGCCAATCATAGCTTCTATCATTTGTAATTATCAGCATCTCCCCTAAAGTGACCTTTATACAATAATTAATTGGTGAAATTCATTGTATCATCAAAATCTGTTTAGTAGTAACAGGACAGTATTTCCTGCCATGCATTTAATTATGAATTATTTCTTGGAAAAATCAAACCAAAAGAAGACACATCTTCACTTTTCTACTTATTAAATTCAGCACTGTGGCCCAGAGTTTTACTATTAAACTAAGAAGAACGAAATCGAATGAGGATTATCTTTGGAGAGACGTTATGGAGGAGTAGAAAGAATACTGACTTTGGATTCAGAGGACCGAGGTTCATATCAGAGCATTCATAACCTGAATGCTTCACTCCCTGCTCCTTCTGGACAAAAGACTTGGTATTTTGTCTACTTTGTTTCTTTTGATTTGAAAGTTCCTGCCTCAGTAGGTTTATGAGATATGTATATAATAGGGGGAAAAAAGTACTCTTGGAGTCAAGGAGCTTGATTTCAAATCCTGATTCTAATGCTTGCTAGCATTGTCCGTGCCCAAGTCTCTTACCCTTTTAAAAATATTCCTTGTCTGTAAAACGTGGATAATAATGTTGTACTATTTACCTCATGGGATTGTTGTAAAGAAAGTATATATTGTAAAATTTAAAAGCTTTATTAATCTGAGTTGTTATTATAGTGTTTCTCTTAGGCTCAGTAGAACTCAAACAATTACTAATAAATTAGAAGATACCTACTGAATGGGTCTGACATAGTTAATCTTTCTCCCCTCTACATTCCCAGAGCTTGGCACAAGGCATTCTTGAGGGCAGGAGCTGTTTCTTTTTTATCTTTGTTTTCCCAGAACCTAGCACAGTGCCTGGAACTTATTTAGCACTTAATGAATGTTTATTAATTATTAATTGTGCATACCAGGTGCTTAGTATAAGATTTTCTGAGTGAACAAGCCCCATCCAGATACAGAGATAGAGATGGAGTTGGATGAGCTAGGTAAAGAAATAAAGATAGGTAGATGTATTTATTCTGCATCCAATCACCATTTACATTTTAAATTTGCTTTTGTTGTTGATGTGTGTTTTTGTTAATATTCTTAATAGGAATCACTGTATGTTTTATCTACCTCTGCAGATTGAAAGCTCTTCTAGGGTAGAAACTTCCTTGGTTTATTTCTTATGTCCCTTTAGGTCCTGGGAAGCACGTGGTTGTCACTGGGAAAAAAGTGGATAAATTGATTGTAAGATTATTCTGGATTGATTCTTTGGGAACATTTAACCTCCACAATTTTATAGCTTCTTTTAATTACTATTGCAACAAAGTAGAATGGATTGTGGCTACCACTTTCCAGCCAACAGGATCCAGAACCTGATCCGCTGGTGCCCCCTACTGATTTCCTACTCTTACCACCTCTCCTCTTGTTCTATGTTCTTCCCACTGGCTTTGCAGGGGTGGGTTGGGGAGGGGTATTGGTTTTTATATCATTTCTTAAACTGTTTCCCGTCAGCAGCATATCAGCCTTCCTATGTTAACTCCTGTGATTTACTATAAAACATTATAAGGGAAATACAAAGAGCTAAAATTATAAACAAGAGGGACATTTTATAAGCTTTAAAATTGTATTTGTTCTTACATACAAATGTCCAGAAAAATGGACTTTAATCTTCCTTGGTTTCTGTTTATACTCAACTGTAAAGTCCTTCTTCCAGATCTTGTCCTTGGAGTTAGCTGACCCACCCATTGCTGTATGGGCTGAATGCTAGTTCAAACTCATAGTTTCTAGTAAATAATTTTGGTTTATTGAGATTGTCAGCCCTTTAAGAATTTGTTTCTGTAACTCCGGCAGTGGGTGTGGGAGCCTCAGGCTTGTAGCAGGCCAGGAGCCCTCAATATTTCCTTCACTGAGTCCTCTACCACATTTTTCATGTCTGCAAAGACCTTGCAGTCACTTTGTTCTTTTATGACTACAGACTATGTGGAAGTCTTGTCCATGTTTTCTGAATGACAGAGATACTTCATTATCTAGCCTTTTAAAATGACTTTCCTTGGAATAAAGACCTATTTTCACTGACCTGATAGTTACCTTTTTCAGTTCTCTGAAGTTATCTGGAAATTCTCTTTTGACCTCTATCTGTACTTTCGGACCTAGTTGATTTGCTGAATACAAATTCTCCAGCCAAATATAACAATAGGTTCAGTTTTTATGGAGAAGTTGATTTTTCTGCCTATTGGCCTAAACTATCATCTCTATCCCCCTTCACTTTTCTTCCCCACGCCAATATATTTTATTTTTTCCAATCATATGTAAAGAAAGAAAGTTTTCAACATTTTAATAAGATTTTGAGTTGCAATTTTTTTTTCAATTCCTCCCTTTACACCTCCCCAAGATGACATGCAATCTGATATAGGCGATACATGTATATTAGACATATTTCCACATTAGTCATATTGTGAAGAAAGAATCAGAACCATAGGGAGAGACCATGAGAACTGTATTTCCCTCCATCCTGTTCCTCTCTCCCCCTCAACCTTCTGTTTTCTCTCTCCTTTTATATTGTCCCTCCTCAAAACTGTTTTTTTTCTGACTATTCCATCTTCCAATCTTCCCTCCCTTCTATCATCACTCCCCCTTTCCCTTATGACCTTCCCTTCCTACTTTCCTCTAGGGTAAGATAGATTCTATCCCCAATTGTGTGTGTATATTATTTACTCTTTGAGCCAGTTCTGATGAGAGTAATGTTCACTCACTTCCTTCACATTCCCCCGTCCCAGCCACTGTAAAAGTTTCTTCATGCCTTTTTTATGTGAGATAATTTAACCAATTCCATCCATCCCTTTCTCTTTCTCTCAGTACTTTCCTCTCTCAACTCATATATATATGAAAAGACCAGAGTATTAGAGTAGTTACTCTGGTCTTTTCATCAAGACTGCTTGCAAGTCCTCTATCTCATTGAATGTCCATTTTTTACCCTTAATGATTATACTCAGTTTTTATGGGTAGGTGATTCTTCTTTGCAATCCTAGCTCTGTTGACCTCCAGAATATCATATTCCAAGCCCTCTAGTCCTTTAATGTAGAAGCTGCTAGATCCAGACTGTAGCTCCACCACAGTTTCTTTCTGGCTGCTTGCAATATTTTCTCCTTGACCTGGGAACTCAGGTATTTGACTGTAATATTCTTGTGAAGTTTCATTTTGGGATCTCTTTCAAGAAGCAATCAGTGGAGTCTTCCAATTTCTATTTTACCCTCTGGTTCTAGAATATCAGAGAAGTTTCTCTTGATAATTTCTTGAGGGATGATATCGAGCCCCTTTTTTCTTTATCATGGCTTTCAGGTAGTCCAATAATTTTTAAATTATCTCTCCTGGATCTATTTTTCCAGGTTGGTCATTTTTTTCAATGATATATAATTCATATTATCTTCAATTATTTTCATTTTTTTGTTTTTTCTTATTGTTTCTGATTTCTCCTAAAATTAGCTTCTATTTGCTCCATTCTAATTTTTAAGGAATTATTTCCTTCAGTTAGCTTTTGGGCCTCCTTTTCCCATTTGGCCAGTTCTGCTTTTTAAGGTACTCTTCCTCTTGTTTCCTTTTTGGACCTCTCTTGCCATTTGTCCTAGTTGGTTTTTTAAGGTGTTATTTTCTTCAGTATTTTGTTGTGTCTCCTTTACCATGCTGTTGATTTTTCATGATTTTCTTGCATCATTCTCATTTCTCTTCCTAATTTTTTTTTAAATAAATTTATTTAACTTTTTACATTCATTTTCACAAGATTTTGGGTTCCAAAATTTTTTCCCCATTTG
>CM053769.1:72546922-72569427 GCA_028658325.1 Potorous gilbertii
GTTCATCCTACTACCTCTTCTAGCTACTGATTGAGTTTTGGTGGAGATGGGCTGACACTTTCCTGCAGTCATGGTTACATTCTAGAAGGCATACTTTTTAACTTGGAGTTGCCTCTTTCCTTTCTCATCCCAGAGCACCACAGGAGCTAGAGAGCTGCAGCCAAAAGAGCCTGGGGGCCATGGATAATGAGGTGGGACCCAAGAGCTGGTGTTCCTGATTTACACAGTGAATGAGGATAGTAATTCTTGGCTCTAGTTATGCTCAATAAACAAGGAGATTAAAATGCCAAATGCTGCCCAGCTGCAGGAGATGAGTGAAGTCACTGGTGGTATTAGTGAGCTGGGTTAGTGACTAGATATTTCCAAGGGGGCCAGCCCACTCAGCTGGGAAAGTGAGCACTGAGAGTCATTACAAATGAATTGCCCATAAACATCCCTAAACTGCTAGGGCCAGGCAAAGAAAGCATTTATTTAGTGAACATGGAAACAGTAGTCTAGTTTGTGACCACTCTGGACTCCGGCCCCTTCCTCAACATGACCTTTTTCCATTAAATTCTGGGCCCAACCAGAGTAAGTTCAATACAGTACACTGCCCAAGGGTATTATGGGGCAGAGGCTTAGGAATAAGTACAATCTGTATTTTTTTAAATCTATAAACAGTATTTGTTTCCCTTCAAGGAAAATTTTCAGGACTTTTTTTTAACCACTTGCCTCAAGTACTAATCATGCTTAGTAGGTTAAGTAGTCACTTACTCTTTACGCTTGAAAGTCAACTCTTTGCAGAGTCCCTTTCTTCTATGCCAAGCTTTCCTCCTAAACACACCTCCTTTATCATCTCACCTAACTTCTGTGAAATGGGCAGTGAAGAGGCACAGTGGATAGAGCTCTGGGCCTGGAGTCGGGAAGACTTAACTTCATGAGTTTAAATATGGCCTCATACACTTGTAGCTGTGTGACCTGTTGGCTTCCTCTGTAAAATGGGCTAGAGAAGGAAATGGAAAAACCACTTCAGTATCTACCAAGAAAACCTAGCGGAACAATAACAAAAACCCTTGAGATGGAGGGAAGGAAAAAGATATTGTTGTTCTGTTGCTGAGGGGAAACCGCGACATGGATAGAAAATAATTGGTCAGAGTCAACGTAAGTGGCAAAAGTGGAACTTGAACCCAGATGCCCTGACTTTTAAATAGAATGTCCTTTTCGTTAGGATGCAGGGGTTTTCCTATAATGTTTGTTCATGAGGCTAAAGGCCACTGGACTCAATAACAGAGAGAAAAAAGGGAAAGGTCCAGCAGGCCTAAGGACACTGAAGGGAACCTTTCTTGGTGAACATAGAGGTGAAATGGTGTAAATGAGGTGTGTGGCTGCTCAGGAACCGAAGCAGCAAAGGAGAAAGGAAGCGTGAATGAGCCTGTCTCTGCAGCTACACAAGTTACAGCCTGACGACTTTTTCCCAAAGGGGAAATGAACACATTCTTATCCAAGCAGCCACACTGCCATCTCCACCTGGGTGACCTGACTTCATTTTAAACTCAATATACAGTTTTAAAATAGGATTCAATAAACGATTATTAAGCACCCGCTAGATTCAAGGCTGTGATAGCTACTGAAGATATAAAGAAGTCCTAATCCCTGTTCTTAAGGAAATTACAACCTAGTAGGTGAGGAAAAACATTTAGAAATAACTAAAATAAATCAGAATCATAAATTCAAAATGAGACATCCAAAATGGCATAAGAAATATGAGGAAGGTAAGACTGCAAACCCCTGAGTAAGGAAATGGGGGTGATTTCAGGAAAGCTTCATGGATAATGGAGTACTTGTGGGCAGGCTGAGACAACAGAATAAAAAATTATAATACCTAACTTATCAAACCACCCAAAAATTACTTTATGGAGCTGGGAAAAAAAGAAAATTCAATCAAAAACCAAGAATCTTGAGGGAAATAATGAAAAAAAAAAGGGAAGAAAGGAGGTCTAGCAGGTCTCAAACTATACCATGAAGCAGTACAGTAATCATTAAAATCACTTGGCACTGGTTGATCAGTGGAAGAGTTTTGGTAAACAACAGAGAAAAACGAATTAACAGTAGCATAGCTATCTTCAAACCCAAAGACTTCAGCTGACAAAACTGCTTTGACCAAAACTGCTAGGAAAAGCATTCAAGAGAATCAACATTTTCATGTCATATACCAAGATAAAATGCAAATGGAGACATGACAGTTAAAAAAATGACATCATAAACAAATCAGAAAAGCAAGGAAGTAAATATCTTTTCTAAACTATGGGTGGGGAAGAATTCATGACCAAACAAGGAATAGAGAGAATCAAAAAAAGACTAAATAGATAATTCTCGTCGTATAAAATTCTAAAAGTGTTTGCACAAAGTAATATAGTTGAAATTAGAAGAGAAAGAGTTAACTAAATGCAGTAAATTTCTCTGATAAAGACCTTACATCTTACATAAAACACATGTACAAATATGTATATAGACCTGATTCTAATTTCCAAGAACAAGAGCCATTCTCTAACACATAATCAGAAGAATTTAAATGAAAGCAATTCTAAAGTTCTACCTTACATTCATCTGACTGGCAAAAATCATGAAAAATAAATAAAAACATAAAGAGAAGAGGACACATGTTGAAATGGCCGCAAGAAAGCAGGAACACTAATGCACTCTCACTGAATCTATGAAATAGTGGAGTCATTTTGGAAGGCAGTTTGGAACTATTCCTCCCAAATCACTAAAGAGTTGCGTACTTTTTGACTCACTAATACCACCATTTGACCTTTATCATAAAGAGTTCAAAAAACAAAAAGGCCACCTATGCCTACAAATATTTATCATCAATCAGTCATTAAGAATTTATTAACACTAGGTACTGTGTGAGGGCTGAGACTATAAAATAAGACCAAAGACGGTCTTGCACTCTAAGAGCTCATAATCTAATGTAGGAGACAATATGTAAACAACTGTATACAAACAAGCTATACAGAGGGCAAACAGGAAATAAACAACAGAGAGAAAATACTAGAATTAAGAGAGGTTGGGAAAGATTTCCTGTGGAAGGTAAGAATTTAGCTGGGACTTGCTTGAAGGAAGCCAGGGAAGTCAAAAGGCAGAGATGAGAAGAAATAGCATTCCAGGCATGGAGGCTGAGTAAAAATGCCCAGATCCAAGAGAGACGGAATGTCTTACTTAAGGAACAGCAAGGAAGCCAAGGTCATTGGATCAAAGATACTGGGGGAGTGTGTGGGGGAGTAAGGTGTAAAGAGACTAGAAAAGGGGGACGTGAGACTATGAAGGGTTTGAACGCTAAACAAAAAATTGTGGCAAGGGGGAAATTCAAGGGGTGTCCATAAATTGGGGAATGTTTGGACAAATTATGGCATAGGAATTGGTAAGTGATTATTACTGTGCTATGAAACTGATGAAATAGGCTAGAAGCAATTTAAAAATACTTTTGTATCATTGGTTGCAGAGTAAAATGAACAGAACCAGAAGAGCAGTTTATACAATGACAAAATGGTAGACGCAAACAACTTTGAAAGAGTCATGAACTAGGGATGAACTAGGAACAACGCAACAATCAATGACTCCAGGGGCCGGATGACGATTCCTGGGGCGCACTTCTGAACAAAAAGACAACGAACTCATTCTGGGTACAACCAAGGTGGGGACTGGTTTTGCTTGACCACGCATATTTGTTGCCAAGGTCACCCTTATTCTGGGGTGGGGGATGGGTAGAAATGGCAAAGAGAGAGGAAGAGAGCAGAAGGAAGGCCAGAATGAATCACAGACAAGCAAGGTACCTCTGAAAGTGACATGCTGAATTCATTATGTACTTGAAAAGCAAATTCTGTATAACAGAGATGCACCTTCTTCTGTTCAATGGAGAATATAAAACGCTCATTCTGTTTGGTGCTTTAGAGTCAAAGAAATTTTGAAAAAACAGTGAAAGAGGAGGAGGGTACCTGAACTTCCTGTGAAAGAAGGATACCTATAGGTAAAGTAAGAGGGGTGGGGTTGTGAAGAAGCCAATATACCACAAGGGGAGAAACAGTATGAGAATGAAGCATATTCAGTGGGTCTGTTTGGTGGGAAAATAATATGCATAAATGGGTGAAGTGTGGCATAAAGTTATAAAGATAGGTTGAAGATGAACTCTATAGGGCCTTCAATACCAGCATAAGAGGCTTGTATTGCATTTGGTAAATAATGGTGAGTTTTTCAAGGTTTCTGAACAGAGGAGTGACATAATGAGATTGCTACATTATAAATATTAATTCTAGCATCTGGGGTTAGCAGAACAAGTCTCATTGCTCTTCCCTGGGACAGCCCTTCAAAGACCCAAGGACAGCAATCATGTTCTCTCTACGCATTTATTTCTCGAGGCTAAACAACATATCCAGTTCCCCCAGCTGATCCTTGCACACCATCGCTTCAAGGCCCTTCACCTTGCAGGTCCCCCTATTCTAAATACTTGACAATGTCCTGTATCAGCAAGGACCCTGGCATACACAGGAGGCCTGCTCTACAGGTTCTTACATCTGCTTTTCTAAAAGGAAAGCAACTTTTGAGGGGTCAACAATCTACATTAATCAAGCACATTTATCATTCACTTAGTTCAGTGGGGAGAAGTCAGCACCCTGAACTTCAGAGAAAATACAAACAGAAATTACAAGGGGAAATTACAAACAGAAAGACCAATAGACAGGGCGTCCAACCGTCTGACCACAGACAATACATACATCATTACCAGAGAGAGAAACACCCACAGATGGCTTTTCAAAGCCAGGGGCTTCTTAAAACAGCCGCCCAGTGTCTCATCTGGCACAGGAAACTTCTTCCAAAAAATAGGCCCCAAAGCAAAACCTCACCTCAGAATATCCTCTTTACAGGGCTGGACGGCAAGACCCTCATGACCCTCTACCTCATTAGAAATGAACAAGAAGAGTCTGAGGCCTATTAATTGGCAGGAAAGGTCTTTTAAGTCTTCCCCACCAGCACCACTAACCTTACACCTTCCTAAAATATGATTGAGAATTGAACCTGATACTCCAAATGTAGTCTGATGATGGAAGAGTACAATATTATTATAAATTCCCTCGGTCTCTCCTAATGCAGCTTAAGATCACATTTGGCTTTCTGGAGGCCACACCATGCTGCTGGCTTATTTTGAACTTTCAGCTTATTAAAACCTAGAGGTCTTTCAGATGAACTGCTCTGTAGTAAGCCCTTGTCCCTTACATTTGGAACTCATGAAGCTGTTTTTTGGAACACAGGTATGAGACTATATTTACCTTCATTTAACTTCATGTTAACAGATTAAGTCCAACATTATAATTCTTTAAAATCTTTTTTGGTTCCTGTTGTCCAACATGTTAATGATTCCTCCCAGTTTTGCATCATCTGCATATATACAAAACCAAGTTTTCAAGTCACTGATAAAAATGTTAAGCATCACAGGATCAAGCAATAAATCCCTAGGGGTACTCTATTGCAGATCAATTTTCAAGTTGACAAACCAAGCATGACTTTTTTTTCAGGCCTTTTTTTTTTTTGGAGGGGGAAAGCAAGGCAATTGGGGTTAAGTGACTTGCCCAAGGTCACAAAGCTATTAAGTGTCAAGAATCTGATGTCAGATTTGAACTCAGGTCCTCCTGACTCTAAGGCCAATGCTTTATTCACTGTGCCCTTTTCAGGCCTGAACCAGTTCTGAATCAACCTAAATGTACTATTGTAAAATCTACATTTCTCTCATCCTTTCCTAAAAGAATGACATGAGAAAATATGTCAAATGTTTTTCTAAAATCTAGGTAAGTTATACCTAAAGCATGCCCTTCGTGAAAAGGAAATGGGCTTAGTCTAGCTTTGTTTATTCTTGATGAAGCCACACTAAATCTCTATGATCCTCTTTTCCTTTTTCATATGTTACCTAACCATTCCTTTAAAAATACATTTAAGAATTTTTTCAAGAATTCAAGTGAAACACATTCGTCTAAAGTTTGAATACTTTTCTTCCTTTCTTTTCCCTTCCTTCCTTCCTCAATCTTTTAAAGCCAGAAGCTCAGTAATCACAACTTCAGTTTTGTTCCAGCACTCTACACCTGGTGACTCGAATGCATCAAGAATATTTAGGTGTTATTCTATTATAATTTTATTTTTTTATTTCTACTTCCTATAAGTCATTTTGTTCTAAGAACAATCTCTTTAGTAGAAGTCTGAAGCAAAAAAAAAAAATCAATAAAGAAACTCTACCTCCATTCCATTGATGATGGATTTATGGAACAACACAGGTAAAAATCACAACAAAATAAAGGTGGTACAGACAGGCTGTAATCTGCATGGATTGCCATCCATGGAGAAATCATGGCTCCAAAGCATCTCCTACTCTTTAATGGTAAGGGCTATTCTTCCTACTGAGGTAAATCCTCAGAGTCACAACATGGCGCATCGTGTCTGTTTGTGATGTTGAATGAATTAATGAAATTATGAATAGGATGGAGGACAGTAGAAATCTAGAACGGGAAAAGAGAAGGTATAAGTAATTGGTTAAGAACATCAAACACTGGGGACTTGGAAGAAAGACAACTTTTTTTGGGTGGGGGAATGGAAAAAGAAAAAGAAAGATACTAGGAAAATGTTCACACAAGTTTAAGACATGAAAGGACCATTGAGGTCACTGAAGACCAATTTTCTGCCCAGTTAAAGGAGTCTCATCCACAGTATCCCTAAGACGTGATCATCCATTCTATTTCTCAAATTCTTTCCTTGGTTTTCAAAATGAGGTTTCTTTTTTTATTCGTTGATTACAGTTAGAATTTCATGCTGAAATAACTGCTTGGGAAGTTGAAATTCTGACAGATACTAAAGAGATGCAGCTTAGTTTTGTCTTACATTTTAGTGTTTTGACTAATTTTAAATCCTTTTATTTTCAAGTATTTTGAAAGCAATCTAAAACATTTTCATTTAAAATTTTCTTTAATAATTGTACTTTCGTATATGGTAGCTGCTTGAACCTCTCTGTAATTTTCTCGTCATGTTTTCTTAGTTTACCAGTCAAAACAACAGGTCTGATAGCAGGAGCTCTACAGATATTAAGAAATTAGAGGGGTTTTGGTTCTTTGTCATTGTGTATAATTACTGACCTAGTATTTTAATCCTCTTCCGGTTATCATGCTAGTGTTAGCTACAACTATAGCTGAGAAGATAAAATGAAGTTATTTTAATAACATTTCTTTTATTTTTTTAAAAAAGACATCCAACTGTTAAAACTACAATCCTGATTGAGATCCAAGTTCTGGTCTTAGAATAAATACCAAATATTTGGAGTATCTCCAGTTAATTAATAAACTGAAGCTAAATCTACAATTTTATTTTTCTCTCAAATGACTGATATAGAGGATATTCCAATGCCTCTCTGATTATACCACCTTTGTGGTAACAGAAGATGAGATGTGACTTGCCAGAGCTCCTGAAGGCTTTGTAATGAAAACCAGATGAAACCTGCCCGACTATAATAGTTGCCATCTTCTGAGATTTGGGCCAGGCCCAAAGTTCAGTTGAGGTCTGCATCCCAAGGAATCCAAATGGTATCTCACAGAGTAGATTTCTAAACTGAGACCAAATTCCTACAAAAGCTGCATAGTTTGGATTAATGGACTGTCATAATTCAAATAATGACTCAGGGACTTACATAAAGAATTCTTTATTTTCAATATTTCTTTTTATAAGATATACTTTAAGTATTTCTTCAAATATTTCCCAATTGCATGTAAAACATTTTTAACAATCATTTTTAAAAATTGTGAGTTCCAAATTCTCTTCCACCATCCAACCCACTCCCCATTCTTGAGAAGGCAAGCAATCTGATATCAATTATATGTATGAAGTGATGCAAACTTCCATATTAGCCATGTAGCAAAAGAAAACACAGACAAAAAATAAAATAAGAAAAATACGGAAGGTTAAAAAAAGCATGTTTCAATTTGCATTCAGAGTTTATCAGTTTTCCCTCTGGAGAGGGACAGCATTTTTCATGATGAATCTGTTGGAACTGTCTTGGATCTTTGTCTTAATCAGAGTAGATAAGTTCCTCCTAGTTGATTATTCTTACAAAACTGTTAATGTGTACAATGTTCTCTGGGTTCTACTTATTTTGTTTTGCATAAGTTCATATTAATCTTCCCAGGTTTTTCTGAAAGCACTCTGCTCATCATTTCTCATGATACAATAGCATTCCATCACATCATGTTCAGCCATTCCGCAATCAATGGACATCCCCTTGGATTCCCAAGTCTTGGCCACCACAAAAAGAACTTCAATAAATATTTTTGTACAAACAGTTTCTTTCCCCTTTTCTTTAATATCTTTGGGACCCAAACACAGTAGTGGTATTGATGAGTCAAAGGGTATCCACAGATTTATAGCCCTTTGGGTATGGTTCCAAATTGCCCTCCAGAATGACTGGATCAGTTCAGGACTCCACCAACAGCACATTAGAATGCAAATTTTCCCATATCACCTCAAACTTTTGTCATTTTCCTTTTCTAACTTGTTAGCCCATCTGATAGGCGTCAGGTGATATCTCTGAGGTGTTTTAATTTGCATTTCTCTAATCAAAAGAGATTTGAAGCATTTCTTTTTACGTGACTTTTGACATATTTGATTGAGGCTTTCACCAGAGAAACTTGCTATAAAAATTTCCCCAGTTTTCTGTTTTCCTTCTAATTTTGGCCACTTTAGTTTTGTTTGTGCAAAAGCTGTTTAATTTTATCTAATGAAAAGTATTTATTTTACTTCTTGTGATCCTCTCTATTTCTTGTTTGGTCATAAATTCTTCCCTTATCCATAGATCTGAGAGGTAGATTTTTTTCCATGCTCCCTAACTGACTTATGAAATCACCTTTTATGTCTGAATCATTTATCCATTTTGACAGTTGGTATTTCATGTGAGATGTTATTCTATGCCTAATTTTTGCCAAACTGCTTTCCAGTTTTCCCAATAATTTTTGTTAAATGTATAGTTTTTACCCCCAAACTTTGGATCTTTGGGCATATCAAATATTAGATTACTATGGTAATTTACTAGTGTGTATTATGTACTTAACAGGGGTGAAGAACCTGTGGCCAACTGTGGCCCTCTAGGTCCTCACGTGTAGACCCTTGACTGAATCCAAACTTCACAGAACAAATCCCCTTAAAAGAATTTGTTGTATTAAACTTGGACCCAGTCAAAAGGCTGCACCTAAGGGCCTGTAAAGCCAAATGTGGCCACAGGGCCGCCAGTTTCCCACCCCTGAATTTACTCTGCTCATCCATCACTCTGTTTCTTAGTCACTACCAGAGTGTTTTGAAGATTATTTTTTAGCAATATGGTTTGATATCTGGAACTGGCAGGCTGTCTTCCTTAACATTTTTTTCACTGGTCGCCAGAGATTCTGTCCCTGAAGCCTGCTTGGATCTGCTTCTCTTGGTGCCCTGCGGCCAGGGAAGAGCTGGGCTCCACTCCTGTCCAGTGTGTGATGGACCCTTGGGATCGGCTTTTCAGGTCTCTCTGGAATGGAAATCTCCTTCACTCCGTTGCTGCGCAACTTCCACTGCTCCAGAATTTGTTGGGAGTTCTTTTCACAGGAAATCCATGGGCTGTGGGTTCGGAGCTAGCATACATGAATCTTTCTACTCCGCCATCTTGGCTCCTCCTGGCACCTCCTTCCCTATAATTTGTTTTTAACCCACTCATTTGTTTAGGATTAGATTATTTAGTTTCCAATTAATTTTAATCTATGTTCCCACAGTCCTTTATTAAATGTAATTTTATTGCATTATGGTCTGAAAAGGGTGCATTTAATATTTTTTCTTTTCTACATTTGATTGCAAAGTTTTTATGTTCTGATGTATGATTAATTTTTGTGAATGTGTCATGTAAAACTGAGAAAAAAGGCATACTTATTTCTATTTTCATTTCATTTTCTCCAGAGTTCTATCATAGCTAACTTTTCTAAGATTCTATTCATCTCCTTGACTTTTTTCTTATTTATTTCATGATTATCTATTTTCTAGATCTTAGAAGAGAAAACTGAGGTCCCTATTAGTATAGGTTTACTGTCTATTTCCCCTCGCAATTCATTTAACTTACCCTTTAATAATCTGGATGCTATGCCATTTGTTGTATGTATTTACTATTGATATTACTTTATTGTCAATCATGCCTTTCAATATTTCTTTTAAAAATTTGATTTTTTCCATATACAAAATTTAAGCTTCTGAATTTGCCATCCCTACTAAATAACACTGCTTTAATCTTCCCTGTAACCCAAGACAGTATCTGCATTTTCCATTTACATATTCTAATAGTTTAGCTATTGTAAAAGGTTTAGGTCATAAAGCTACTATACTCAACAAATGACATGTTCTGCATATTCTCACTTACTCAGTCTTGTTTCTTTCTTGCCTCCATGCTAATTTTTGTAAATTTTATTTTGTTGATGAGTTCCATACGCATACCTATCACTCTTTTCAGGAAGCTCTCCTTTCTTACAGGAATAATTTCTATTTATGTATTAATTTTTGAGAGCTACCTATCCCTCTTGAATAGAGTTCCTTTTCATTACATTCAGCAGATGGATCCCACTGTCTATCCTGTCCTCAAACTCTTCTGAAATATGCTATCATGAAATATAATGGTTGTGTTATACTGTTTGTCTTTCCTCTTCTTTTCTATGGTCCAATAGTCATCTGTCCCTAAGATTCTTGCTCTTTCTATTTTTAGCAACCAGTTCTTCCTTTTCAGTCATAATTGAGTTTAGTATAGTAATCCGATATTGTGAAGGATTAAAATATCACTAAGGTAAGTCAAAAATAATCACATCATTTGCTGATGTACCAGCAAATGATAGGATAGCTAAGCTTTTCCATCACTGCAACATCATGCTTTCACAGAAATACATTTCATGTTTCCTTCCCTTTTTCTTTGCCAAGGGATATGAAAGGAGGGGATGAAGAGAAGAAAAAGATGTGCTAATCACAATTCTTGAAATCTGATGGGAAGTAGAATAAATTACTGTGACTATGAAGAGTCAAAAGGGCTGGATTCTAATCCTCTATCTGCCACAAAATAACTGTGAAATTCAGGACAGAAAAAACATTGAACTTTTCTGGTTCACTCTGATTTAACATATAAAATGATGGTACATAACTAGATTATTTTTCCATATCCAACATTCTTAATATTTTATTCTGCTTGAAAATAATCACCAGTGATTATTCCCTCTTAAAATTTATTATAACATTTTGCCTGAACCTCTCCTATGTACTTGTCATGTTTTCTTCTCCAGCATAGTTTTCTACATGTATGTATGTACATATTTTCCTTCATTAGGTTGTTTGCACCTCAAAGCAAAAGAATCCATATCGTAAAAATCTCTGTATCCCCAGAACTTCAGACAATGCTTAACAATTAGCAGGTGCTAAATAAATGTTTGCTGGGCTGAAATGAATTCAGTAATGATTCCTTCTGAAGTGTCAAGGGAAGCTCTCTCAGTGTAACACTAAGACGCTTATTTCTGCCCTGGGAATTCTATCTTCCAAGTCCAGATATGGTCCCTATTGCTTTCATGACAATTGTTTGGCAAAAACTCTTTAGCTACAAAGGCACCTTGGGAAATTTATAAGACAGAATCAAAGTATATATTACTGCAACCTCACCGCCAAATGAATTTGTCATAGTTAATATTTTACAATAAGCTTGCCTTACCAAAAATAGACTGTAAACACATTTCTAAAGATAGACGATACCTATTAGCAAGTGCTAAGGCAATCATTCTCTTAAGGAGACCAGTTGGAGATGTGTATTTAATTCCTATACATAAGTGTGATCTTTGGAATCAGTAGAGGTAGAGGGTTGAGTCACCAAAGCCATAAGCTACTTGTACAAAGAAATACCATTATAGCTAGCTTCTCTGAGTGTTGGAGGGCTGATTTTGAAACAAGACAACAAAATATGTTTCTAGGTTCTTTGTATACAAAGCAGGACAGTGTAATTATGTGTGTGTACACACACACACACGCACACACATACACCCCTTAAGTTGACTTGTGTCTAGCTAGGGCTGTACTCATTAGAGTAGGAACAAACAAATGCTAGTCAGTATGAAGCAAAACCTAAGGAAGTGAGCCTTCCTAAAAGGATACAGCAATCCATAGTTACTAGCATCCCTTTTTCCCCAACCAATCAGAGGTCCCATTTCTGATAGGTATTTATTTCATGATATTTGTTTCATAAATGTTCATATATTTAGAGCTAGAAGTGAAATCGGATTTAGGACAACTATTCGTTTTGTAAAGGAGGAATCTAAAGTCAGGGAACCCAGTGAGGCAGCAAGCCTTTATTAAATGCTTACTATGTGTAAGCACTGTGCTAAATGCTGGGGATCCAGATAAAGGCAAAAAAACCAGTCCCTGCCCACAAAGAACTCACAACCTAATATAAGAGAATACATGTATATACAAGATACAAAAGGCAAATTGGGTAATCTCAGAGGGAATATACTAGCATTAAAGGGGACTGGGAAAGGCTTCTGAGAGAAGATTAGATTTTAGCAGAGGCTTGAAGGAAGTCAGGGAAATATGAAGCAGAGGTGGGGAAAGAGAGCATTCCAGGCATGGAGGAGAGGCCATGGAAATGCTTAGAGTTGAGAGAGCATTTGTTCCAGGAACAGCAGAGAGACCAAGGTCACTGAATTATAGAGTATATAAAGTCACTGGCGCCTACTATGTGCTGAGCACCGGAGATACAAAAAAAGAGGCAAAAAAACAGTTCCTTCCCTCAAGGAGATGATGATCATGATCTAATGAGAAAAAAATATCTAGCATTTATATAGTGCCTCCTATGTGTCAGGTACTGTACTTAGAGCTTTACAAGTATTATCTCCTTTGATTCTTACAACAACTCTGTAAGATGCATTATTGTTCCCATTTTACAGTTGAAGAAATTGAGCCAAACAATTAAGTGACTTGCCCAAGATCACATAGCCAGTAAGTGTCTGAAGCTGGATTTGAACTCAGGTCTTCCTGACTCCAAATTCAGGGCTTGTCTACTGAGCCACCTAGCTGCCTGTGAAAGGAAGTAAGAAGACTGGAAAGGTAGGAAGGGAGTAGCATGTGCAGGGCTTCAAAAGCCAAAGAGAGAATTTTACAGTTGATTTGGGAGACACTGGGGTTTACTGAATCGGGAGGGTGTGTGTCATGGCCATACCTATGTTTTGGAAAGATCACTTTGGTAGGTGAATGGATTATGAAATGGAGTAGAAAAAGATTTAAGGCCAGGAGACCAACCAGGCTACCATAATAGTGAGCTGTCAGGTAGTTAGGGTATGGAACTGTATGGTAGCAGTATCAGAAGAAAGTGGGGGTATAAATGAGAAATGTTATGAAGGCAGAATTGACGATACTTAGCAATACATTATATATGGGGAGAGGAGTCAACTTGGCCTTTAGATTCTGAGCCTGAATAATTGAAAGGATGGCAATACCTCAGGGAAATTAGGAAGAGGAAGAGGGGATAGATTGGGGTGAAAAAAATACATTCCATTTTGGACATGTTGAATTTAAGATGTCTACAAAATATTAAGAGGAAAGGAGAGACTGGAGGTCAGGAGAGAGGTTGGAGCTGGATAAACAGATCTGAAAATTATCTGCACAGAGATGGTCACTGAATGAATGGAGGTTAAGTAACTTGCCAAGATCACAAAGACAGTAAGTAGAAAAGGCAGTATTTAAATGTTTGATGCTACAGTTGGTATTCTTGCCACTGTACTCGATGGTTTTCCCAGAAGCATGAAATGTAAGAGTCCTGCAGCTACATTCACAAAACATTGGAAAGACAGTGACAGAAAGCCAGAGGCAACATATTTAGGTATGTCACTTTATAGACAGTTACATACTATATACATAAAGAAGTTCTTGGGTTCTGGAAATCAGAAGGATTTCTATACTTGAAGATAAGGATTCAGGCCTGTGAAGGGAAATTTCAACCAATTTTACCAATCTAGACCAGCAATTGCTGGGGAGTTTATAACGTTACAGAGCTGACAGGGACCATTAAGAGGTCACAAAAGGAGCCTAACATCACAGAGCCAATAATAAGAGTCAGAAGTTGAATCTAAGTCTTCATGACTTTGGGAAGCATATGGCCTCTCTAGGTATAAGATTATAAAGATTTGATGCAGAAAAAGAAGAATGGTGACTGAAAATTGTAGATGTTTCTTTTTTAATTTTAAAAAATTAATTTTATTTATTTTTAGTGTTCTACAATCACTACCATGTAACTTAGATAATTATTTTTCCCTCCTTTCCTCCCTCTCCCTCCGAGATGGCATACAATTTTATACAGGTTGTTTATATAGGTTTATATAGACAGATACATTCCTATTAAATATACTTTCACTATAGTCATGCTGTTGTAGAAGAATTAAAATGGGAGAAATTATCTAACAAACCAAAACGCAACACACACACACACACACACACACACACACACAAATGATCTGCTATGTTCTGCGATTGAATTCCATAGATCTTTCTCTGGATATGGATGGCATTTTGCCTCAAGAGTTCATTGGGAATTTTTTTTAAGTCCTTGCATTGCAATGAAGTTCTAAATCTACCAGAAAAAACTCTGGCACACTGTGGTCGTTGCTGTGCACACAGTTCTGGTTCTGCTCCTTTTGCTGAGCATCAGATTGTATAAGTCTTTCCAGGTCTCTCTGAAATCTTCTTGTTCATCCTTTCTTACAGTACAATAATATCCCATTACATTCATATACAATAATCAGCCATTCCCCAATTGATGGGCATCCCCTTGATTTCCAGGTTTTGGCCACCAGAAAGAGGGCTGCTATAAATATTTTTGTACATGTGGGACCCTTTCCCACTTTTATGACCTCTTGGGGATACAGTCCTAGAAGCAGTATTGCTGGGTCAAAGGATATGCACATTTTTGTAGCCCTTTGGGTGTAGTTCCAAATTGCTCTCCAGAATGGTGGGATCAATTCACAGCTCCACCAACAATGTATTAGTGTTCCAATCCTAATCCTCCCACATCCTCTTCAACATTTATGTAGATGGTTTTTTTGATGGCAGGGTTGGTTTGGTTGTGGGTTTTTGTTTTTTTTTTTTTAATCATTTGTAACTTTCATCATTATTATAAAAAATTAAACCTGGAAATGACCTTAGAGGTAATCTAGTCCAAGTCCTTTTAGAGATGAAGAACTGAGACTCAGAAGAGGTTAAATGCCCAAGGTCACAAAGGCTACGAAAATCAGGTTTGGGAACTGAACCTTTGACTTTAAATGTAGTACTCACTTCACTATACCACACTGTCTCAACTCATCACTTTAAAATACAGCACTAGAAGGTTGATAAATGATAATGCTTTGAAATTACTAAAACCCCTCCAGAACACAAGTATTACTGACATTAACTATGATTCTGTCCAAAGTATTATACGTTTTTATTTAAAAGTTAATAAGGGTGCTGAATGCTTTGACTTTACCTGGTTGGTACTGGAAAAAATATACTTTTTTCTTTTATAAACAAAAAATACTCAAGGCTCTTAGGTAAAATGTTTAATGTATTTTTTGTATCTTATTTTTGCATCCTTATTTTTCACAAGCCTCTTAACTCCACATATGCAAAATGAAATCATTTTCAAACCAAATACAAATAAAAAATATGTATTTTATATATTGATGAATGACATCTTATTCCCAGGTTAAGTACAACTAGAATTGGCATTCTTCAGATAATGCCCTGACCTACCCAGCCAGAAAAAGAACTGCCAGGGAACTGTTCTGAGTTGACTTCTCAGTCCTCATCATGCACTCAGAGGCTGAGGAATGCCTGTTTATATGGCAGAGCTGCATACTCACACCTCTATTCACCTGAAGGAAAGGAACTATCACATAGAGATATTCTAGGAACTCCTACAAATTTTTTGTAAATTCATGTTTGTTTGTTTTTTTTTTGAAGCATCAACTTTCCATTGGATTCTTTTGTTTCCTCTATCTCTGTCTTCATAATCCAAGCTTCTGATAGGATTCCAAGGAATTCAGAAGTCAGTCTGGCAGTTTAGAGAATCTGTCCCTCCAATACATAAGTCATCAGACAAAGCTCAGCACAAAACACTGAGGGAGTGACCCATTTCTGGTCAAGGAAGTAGTTTATTTAAATTACTAGAACAAAGTGATAAGAAGAAAATCACAATTTTATCACAGGATATCTATCTGTTTAAAATTGTTTAAAGGTAAAATGTGGAGTCCTAGTCTTACTTATCAATTCATTCGCTATTTTTCCTTCTGAATATATTTTCTAAGACAGTTTCCAGACAACTATCTCTTCACTGCATATCTTATAGTCATTCTTAATAGCTAAACATACCTTGAACTCTGGCACAGACAACATTACGTCTCACATCAGTTATATGGGTCTGCTTTAAATTTCCTACCAGTCTGTAATATCCTAAAGGACAGGATCATGCTATGTGTCTTTCATAGTGAAGGGCCTTGCATGGAGCAGTTTCTCAATAAACATCTGTAGAACATATTTTTAAAGTATTATCAATAGAGAGATTAGATTAGAAAGGTTCTATGTGCTAAAATGATGGAAATAACATGGCAGGATGCCCAACACTCTTTTACTAAAGTAAGTCAAATCCTGCTGAATTGTTGAAGCTTTAAAACCTTGCTCAGACTCATTTTCTAGCCTTTCTGCAAATACCAGGCTTCAGTTTTCTGAGTTGTAAAGAAAAAGAGTTGAATCAGATGATCTCTAAGGTCCCTTATAGCTCTAATGTTCTATGATTCCATGAGAACATTTTAAACAAGAATGTTATAGTGAATAAAGAGCGCTGGGAAGGACCAAGGACAGCAACCTACAAAATCCAGGATTTAAAAGGCACAATTCTACTTTATATAAAATGTGGTTAAACTTTCACAGCCAGTAGGAAGCAAAGATCAACCAGATATGAGGCATCTGACAAACCTGATGGCCCATTCCTGTGGGTAAGAAAAACAGCATCAAATTCCAAAGAACCACAATTGAACCAAACTAAAATTACCTGAGACTCATGGGGTCAAGGATAGGAGGTAAGAGAACATCTTTGAAAGCATGAATTCATCTTTTGATAGTTATTGCTTCTGGATTTAAAAGTTAATATGGGGACAGATTATTTTGTTTTGAATAGGACAGGTAAGGAAGTGTATATTTATTTTCAACTTTTTATATCTTCAGATCAACTTACTTAAATAAAAATGAATAAAACTCCAAGGCTTGCTTGCTATTTATATAAAAAGTTGGTAAGCAGACTAAAAAAAAATTATGGGACGGGGCGGGGGCAGGGAATTGGTTAGTTTTTCATTTTGTTTTTGATAACAGAATGGCTAGGCTTTTTCTCAATGGCTACCATAAATGACAAAAGAAAAAAAAAATCAAAAGAATGAGAAATCCTAGAAACATGCTTATTCTTTTGAAAGGTAACAAGCATTTCTGAACAAAGGAAAGATTTTGGCCAATAAAACCTCAACAAACTCAATATTTCCTCTCTATAGCAAAACTGCACCAAACGATCTCTAACAACATGATACATGGAAATGATGAGGAGCCCCTTCCATTCCAAAAGGCATCAGATGGGTGATGTGTCTCTAATGGAGTCATTGTTCATTGGACCAGGAGCACAATTGGCAGTTTGTCTGCTAATCAAGCTGCACCACCTCTGACCTTTTAGAACAGAAGCCCCAAATTGCGTGAAATGCTAATCAGCAGAGTGAATGAAACATTCTGCAATGGAATAATCCCTATTAAGAACAGTAAACAATCCACTCTGGCCTCAGCAAGCTGCCAAGCCTTTTAAAACCAATTACTTCTGTGAGAGACATTTCCTACCTAATTCAAACTATTGATTCATGTTTCTATGCAGAGCAGCATATCTTGTCAAATTTCTATTTAATGCATGACAAATGATTTGGTGCTTGTTAGGACGCAGCTTCCCCTTTGCTGCCATCAATAACTTGTTCTCCAGTTTCCCCACTGACAAGGTTAAACCTGACTGTCACAGCAGCTGTGCTTTGCCACCTGCTCAGCTGACCTACGGCCAACTTGGATTGCTATTCTTAATACTCTGGGATTAGGTGTTAATTTCTCAGGTTCTTCAAGCTGACAAAAGTTTCTGAACAGTTACACTTTCCACCATTGTTAAACAATGGGTAGCTTTATTAACCTCCTCATGGGAATGTGCAAAAACACAGGGCAGTACTGTATCTTCTTCCAAGGTAACATCTCACTGTGACACTGGTCAGACCAAAGGGCAGGGCCAGATGCTTGCAGCTTTGTAATAATCACTGCACATATGTTTAGGAAGAGTGTATTTCTATGATTAAAGCCCCCTTCTGCTCTTGACACTCTGAGCTAGCATATTTAATTTCATTTGGAATCTATAGGCCTACTATTAATAATCTACATTGTATCCAAACACGCTTCTATTTGGAGAGAAAAAGAATTTAACCACGGTCCCTGGTAGGTAGTGGGATGCTGTAGAAGCTCTGATTTGAGGAGCCAATTAATAACATTTATTCTAAGTAAGTCACTATAACAGACACTGTAGAGCAATACACAGAGATATAAAGTATAGTACCTGACTCCGGAGATTATACAATTTATCTGGAAAAACCAGACATATATACATAATAAAGTGACAGAAAAAAGGATATGTGTGCCTCAAATGAATAGTATAGAAAATAAGGGCCATGGGAGTTTCCCACATGTGTTTCTGGGGACATCAGTAGGTATGCTATATGTTAGGCAGCTAGGTGGTGCAGTAGATGGAGTGCAGAACCCATAGTCAGGAAGACTTGAGTTCAAATGCAGCCTTAGATACTCAGTACTAGCTCTAAGACCTTCAAGGAAGTCACTTAATATTTGTCTGTCTCAGTTTCCTCATCTGCAAAATGGAGATAATCACAGCATCTACTCCCAATGAGATAACTAAGTGCTCTGCAAACCTTAAAGTGCTACATAAGTGCCACCACTATTACCAGTTATTATTAATGTTGCTTAGGCATTTCATTTCACCAAAATACGGAAGTTACAACAACAACAGTCAATGTACAGCCACTCTAGTATCTCAAATTTTATAAAACAGGACAATTTCAACGAGATTGTTTTCTCAACTAGATGATACAATGCAGCCTTGGAATTCTAGCAGTTCTTCTAGAGTTCATTACTATCTGAATAATCCCTGCCAAGAAATAAGTTAAACCGGCCTCACCAATAAGCACAGAGGAAGAGGAGACCAAGATTGAGGGAACATTATTGATTATTGTGAGAATTCTGAGGGAAAAGGAAGAATGTGTGAATATTGGAAAGGAGTAAATACATTACTTTTCTATATGAAAATTAGTATTATTTTCTATGAGGTGTAGAGTTTGTTTCTAAAGACCTGAACACTAGAGATTATTTATCATTGTTATTGTTTTGCTGTATTCCTAGCACATTCTACTTTCTGATACCTCTCAAAACTAGGGTCCCTCAAATATTGACATCACAGTTCTTATAGCTAAATACCATTTAACATGTCATCTTATGTTGCAAGAAGGGGAAAGGAAAGGAAAAGAAAGGAGAAAGGAAGGGAAAGGAAGAGAAAGCAAAAAGGAAATGAAGGAAAGGAAAGGAAAGGAAAGGAAAGGAAAGGAAAGGAAAGGGGAGGGGAGAGGAGGAGGGAAAGGAAAAGGGAAACGAAAAGAATGAAGGATGGAAAAAGAAACAAATGAAAGAAAGAAAAAGAGAAAGAAATAGAGAATGATGAAGAGAAAGAAAAAAAAAGACTTTAGGAAACTGGTTTTCTGGGGGAACAGTGGAATTTTTGTGTAGAGAAATGCTTTGCTTTGGTTGTTCCTCACAGGATCCTCTGGTTTGAGACACCCTTATGTGAAATGGTCCTTTTACTGGACCAAGTAAATCCTTACCCATCTTCCCATACAAGCAATGCACAGGAAAACACCGGCATAACCAAGGGAGGACAGGAGTTGGGGGCATTCGTGTTTTAAAACTCCAGTCACAGAAATTGTGTTGAAAACGAGGAATAAAGCTGTAATTTCAGAATGGTTAGAAGGATGAAGCCAAAGACCTCAATGCCCCAGGCTCCCACCCACAGACAGCAAACACTCATCTCGATACAGCAATCTGTGGCCCACGAGCAGGGCTGAGCTCTGCACCCATTCAGGTAGCAGCGGTTACACCGAGGTCAGACTGTCACCCCAGCTGAATCACCCAGCTCTTACAAGGGCTTAGGATGGTACAGATTACACTTCTAGCTGAACCGCAGCTCAAACATCTTGGTAAAATGTATTTAACAACCTAAAGAGTGAATGTGGCAGTAGAAGTGGGAAAAAAAACCAAACTTAGTTTTCTGCTGAAAAGTTCAGCTAGGAGTTTGTGCAGTGACCTACATTACTCTTTCTTCCGCCCCATTACTGATTCCCCCTCAAGGAGCGGCATAACATGATGCATTTCCCAAGGATGAATTACTTTGCTGAAAAACATTTTAATAACCTGCTCAACGAGGGAGCAACAAATCACTCAAGCCTTTGCCATGTGCAGTCCAGTGCCACAAAATGAATTCTTATGATATAAGTTCTTCATTAAGGCAATTTCAAAATATCTGACATTTCTTTTATCCTATGACAGCAACCTCAATATGTCAGGTCATAGTTACCCTAATGAAAGGAAAGCAGGAACAAGTCAAAGCACAGGATGCCTGGCACAGGGGAGCACTACCGGGTCTTCTGTTTGTTTCCTCAGTATTCCAAGGTAAGACGGCTCCTGCAGGCTGCTTCATAAAGAAAGTAGAATTCAAAGTAATGGGGGTTGGTACACTTTTCTGCCATCTTATTTTCCATTATGAGCTATTTCTCTTGTTAACAAGGAAGGCCAGAATGAAGATTTTTATGAGCAAAATTCATTCTGCCAAATCTTAAATTAATATGCTTAGTTTATATGGCATGTTTGGTCATTAATGACTAAAGATTTTTCTTTTCATCAACAAAAAGGGGACACTGTAACCTTGCATTAACAAAAAAAAAAACTGGATAGAATTTATCCAAATTTAGAATCATAATAAAGTCTTTGGAAGGAGGTGTTCTTAGGCAGGATTTCTATTCTACTTGATTTCTGCAATGAGAAATGCCCTCGTTGTTAACTTTTCAGCCCTGGTTAATTAAAATCTACTGCCGCTTAAAGGCACACAGAGTTCCTTGCAGGTAGAAACCACCTCATTCAGAAAGTCACTGGTTATGTCAGAGATGTGGCTACAAGTCTAGCTTCATTATGCCAATATGAATATTTCAATCCGTAAATTCTTTCTCCCTCCAAAAAAAAAAAAATCATTGTGACTTAGGAGAGCAAGTAAAGTCAAGAGAGAGAAAAAACTGCTTTATTTCAGCAACTGAAATACGGACAAATATTTAGTCAATAGTCCAGTCGTTTGTTAGTCTCCCACAGAATTTCTTTTTTAAAAAAGCCCATAAAATTGAACCTTATGTTCTCTATGTTAATCGGGCACAAAAAAAGGTTTTTTCCTCAGCTCTGATTAAAGGTAACCAGTGAGATTGAAATTATACAACATACAGAGATGTTCACATTAACATACAATTTTTACAATTCAACTGACTAATGTTTAGTAAACAGGCACTAGAAATTACTAGAGTTGCTCTAGCCAGAAATACCTACAGTTTTCTCAGCCTTTTTATTTCAAACAGCTTGGGGATATGCTTTATACCGGGCCCAGTTCTTAGATTAAGGTAGAATTTTACTAAAGGAGGGGAGAAAAAAATTGGATTATCTAAAAGGTGATTCATATATTAATTTTGTGCCTTTAAAAGAATAACTGGAGAGTTTTATGTTTAGAATGCATGGCCCTAGAGAAACAAATAATTTGTGAGTGACAAAAATATAAACTTATCCATGTATCAAACTTACCTACTCTCTTCTATGGAATAAGGACTTTCCACATGAAAGACATCAAAATAAAGCAGGTCGTGTCATTTTAGAAATTGTACAATGGGCTAAATTTGACATTTAATTAACAGTACATCTTGATAATAATTAGTGACAATTAATTATGAATGACTAGAAGGTAGCATGATCTAGTGGATAAAGATTCAGCCTCAAAGCCCAGAAGGTGTAGACTGATGACCTGGCTCTGATACATAGTGACCAACCTGTGACTCTGGGCAAGCCCCCAGATCTCTGGAGCTTGAGGTTCACAAAAGGTGCCAACCAGTATTGGCAGAAATGAAATCCCAAGTCCAGTACCTACCTAGCTCTGTCACTGAGGTAGGAAACAAAAGACTTTCAGAGTTTACAAGATTCAGTAGTAAAATGAATCTTAGGCTATTTAAGACTATGGTTCAGGATATTCAACTTACATTGCTAAAACTTTTTTTTTT
>CM053769.1:72569927-72612189 GCA_028658325.1 Potorous gilbertii
GGTGGAGGGACCTTCGCAGCTGCCGGAGATTCAGGTCCCTGACGCCTGCTGGGCTCTGCTGGCTCCTCTCAGTGCCGCGTGGCCGGGGCGGGGGAGGGGAGCGCTCGGCAGGACAGGACTCCGCTCCCGTGTCCAGGTTACCTTTGCGGTCGGTTCTTCAGGGCTCTTTGCAACACAAATCTCCTTCACTGTGTTGCTGTGCGGCTTCCACTGCTCCAGAATTTGTCAGGAGTTCTTTTTACAGGAAATCTATGGGCTGTGGGTTCGGACCTAGCATAGGTGAGTCTTTCTACTCCGCCATCTTGGCTCCGCCCCCCGCTAAAACTTTTATTGAAGAAAAGGGCTGCTAAACACCACACCAGCTGCGAATGTGTAATTAATAATGTTTATTGTAAGCATTAATATAGTGCCTTAAGGTTTGCAAAGCACTTTAAAATATTATCTAATTTTATTCTCACAAGAGCCCCCGGAGGAAGGTGCTGCTCTTATTCCCATTTTACAAAGGAGGAAACAAAGGCACAAATTAAATGACTTGACCAGGGTCGTAAATATCTGAAGTTGGGTTTGGAACTGGAGTTTCCTGCCTCTAGGCCCAGCCCTGTATTCACTGTACCACATAGCCATTATTACCATACAACTGTTATACCTATGAGAAGTGCTAGCTAGTGGAGCATGAGATCCTGAATATCTCACCAAGCTGGAAAGGCTTGAGTAACCAACCATCTGGCAACAGAACGTATCTATAGCTATCATGGCGGCAGCACCAATTTCCAAGTGTGCCTAGACTCATCAACAAAAGGTTGGTCATTAGGCCAAGAGCAACTCATGAAGATTGTTTACTAAAAGCACTGGATCACCAGAGAAACCATTAATGTTCTGAGTACTAAAAGGAAGTAGTGTTACATTTTTATGCTAATATGTCCCATGAGTCATTTCTGTATAAGAACAATCGAATCTGTGGAAAGAAATTCTTATCATTAATTTTGTGGAGTCTCAATGATACCTTTGAAATGTGCAAAAATGTGCACTTTGTGGCTCTGTCTTATTTTGCAAATCAAATACCATCTCTAATTGCACACTAGCTTTGAAAATTCAGTGATAAATGTAATTAACGTAAACTCAAAATCACATAAAAACAGTAAGATAATGAATGTATTCTCTTTCATGGGTTTTGAAATGTTTTTAGAGTCCATTTGTGTCCACTGTGTCTGGGGAAATTAAATGGTACTTCATGCCATGAAAAGAAGGGTGGAAAAGGGTTATTTTGTTGTTCTGGTTCTTGAAAGATCGATCACACAGTCATCTGACATATACTCACATGAAAAATGGCATCAATTGAATAAGAGTCTCTTTTTTGGGGCTGGCTGCAAATTCTGGGACAGCCTGGATGATTTTGTTCATAACATTTCTTAAGTAATTCTGAAGTTGTTTTCGTCTCTCCTCTACAAACTTTGCATCCTGAAAGAAAAAAAGGCAAAAAGATGTGCTGAAATGGGCTGGCCTACTGACCTGGATTTGCCATTTGGATAAGCACTGACAGATGATACTCACAGATCATCCGCAAGCACAGGAGCCTTGGCTTCCGCTTTCCTCACACAATAGGATCGGTAATCAAGGCTACTACTCCCAGGAGCCAGTGCGCGTTTTGGCATTAAAGATTTTTATTTATTCCTTTCCTCACCAATTATATCAGAGAAAGAATAATGTACGCAAAATCAGAGGCGCCCAGAAATAGAACTCTGAGTCCTACAACTTCAGCTCTGAATGTGAGATAGAACCGTCAGAACCAATGTGACAAATCCTCCCATAAACTCGTGTACTGTGTATATTTTATTATAATGGATACATGTGACATACTTACTTTATTAAAGTCATTACCAAGTACTATGAAATCCACAAATATGTCTGAACTTCACAGGGCTAGGAATAGGGACTTGAAAATATGATTTAATTGCTACAGGGAACTCCCAGATGAAGAGACACTCCTCCCCTTATCAACACAGGTCTATACCTTCTCTTCAATTTATAGCCTTAGAGAGATGAATTTTACTCATTTTGCATTTTACCTTGGGGACCCAGACTCAACTAACACTTTAAATGCTAAAATCAATAATTAGTGAATGAGGTTTTATGCTGCCCTATCTTAATTTCTCACAGTAGAGGTATAAATAAAATTCCCATTGATTAACTTTATAAATATGTTTCCACAATGTACACATTAGCTGATGTTCCATCTTTAGTTCTACAAAATATATCAACTATAAAAATCACCAAAAAGAAACACTTTTGGATACCACACCAAGACCACCACTGGCTATGGTTTGGACCTAGGTTCAACCCCACAGTTATTCAGCTTGGGTGTCTTCACATGATCATAAATTCACACGGGACTCAAGCAGGTATCTAAGGATCTATGTAGGCTACAGAGAGGTTTAAAACTGCTTTAGTGGAGAGGTAGTTTCCACAGTAGGAGTTTCCATGCTGATGACACCATGTGTTCTCAATGCATTAATGTATAGCATGGAAAAACCAAACAAATCAACCAATACTGTCCTTTGGTCTCAAGGAATTTATGATATAGTAATTTAGCATCAGGCACAGATCATGTAAAGCTGCTAAAATATTTTCAGAAATTTAATTTTTTGTCAGCTGGTACCCCTTAAAAGACATATTTTTGTATCGGTCAAAGTGACAGTGCAAGAAAAGTCTCTGCAGGAAAACCTTGAAGGCAGGAGATCTGCACTGAAGGGGACACAAATCTACCTGGGACCCGGAGAGAATCTTTGCCTCAGGGAGCCAAAGGAACCAGAGGACCCATGATTTTGGGGACTCAAAGATTGAGGGCTTGGAGTGTCTTCTAGACGTATCTCAGAATCTTACACTTGCTTCTATCTACTTATCTGGGGATATTTTCTCCTGCCCATTAGAAGAGTAGATGCTTAGAGGCTAGGAGTTTTTCATTGCTGTTTTGTCTCCTCAGCACCTAGAACAATAATCTTTTTCAAAAAATGTATTTTTTTTTGTTTTCAACAATCACTTTTATAAGATTTTAAGTTCTAAATTTTTTTCCCTCTGCCCTCCTCTCCTCCCCAAGGTGGCATGTATTCTGATATAGGCTATATATGTACAATCATATTAAACATATTTCCACAGTAGTCATATTGTGAAAGAAGAATTAGAACAAAAGGGAAAAACCACAAGAAATAAAAAAAAGAGAGAAAACAGCATGCCTAGATTTGCACTCAGACTCCATAGTTCTTTTTCTAGATGTGGATAGCATTTTCCATCATGAGTCTTTTGCAAGTGTCTTAGATCACTGCACTGTTGAGAAATGTAAGTCTATCAAAGCTGGTCATCACACAATGCTGCTGTTACTGTGTACAATGTTCTCCTGGTTCTTCTTACTTCATTCAGCATCAGTTTATGCAAGTCTTTTTAGTCTTTATTAAATCTTTATTTCAAGGATAAAATACTATGACCAGGTAGGATTCATACCAGGAAAGCAAGGCTGGTTCAATATCAGAAAAATTACTACCATAATTGACCATATCAACAATAAAACTAACAGAAATCATATGATTATCTCAATAGATGCAGAAAAAACATTCAACAAAATACAACACCTATTCCTATTGAACACACTAGAGAGCAGAGGAATAAATGGAATCTACCTTAAAATGACAGGCAGCATCTATCTAAAACCATCAGCAAGCATTATATGTAATGGAGACAAACTAGGAGCATTTCCAATAAAATCAGGAGCAAAACAAGGATGTTCATTATCACTATTGTTATTCAATATTGTACTAGAAATGTTAACTTTAGCAATAAGAGAAGAAAAAGAAATTGAAAGTATCAGAATAGGCAAAGAAAAAGCAAAGCTATTACTCTTTGCAGATGATGTGATGGCGTACTTAGAGCATCCTAGAAATCAAGTGAAAAATTACCTGAAATAATAAACAAATCTAGCAAAGTTGCAGGATACAAAATAGACTCACATAAATCATCTGCATTTCTATATATAACTAACAAAGCCCAACAGCAAGAGATAAAAGGAGAAAATTCCACTGAAAGTTGCTGTAGACATTATAAAACATTTGGGAGCCTACCTGCCAAAACGAACCCGAGAACCATATGAACACAATCACAAAACACTTTTCACACAAATAAAGTCAGATCTAAACAACTTGCAAATTATTAGTTGCTCATGGGTAGGTCAAGCTAACATAATAAAAATGACAATTATACCTAAATTAAATTACTTATTCAGTGCTATATCAATGAAACTATCAAAAATTATTTTACAGAGCTAGGAAAAACAGTAACAAAATTCATTTGGAAGAACCAAAGATCCAGAATATCAAGGAAATTAATGAAAAGAAATGTCAGGGAAGGTGGTCTAGCTGTACCAGATCTTAAATTGTATTGTAAAGCGGCAATCACCAAAACTACTTGGTACTTGGGTAGGAAACATAGTGGCAGATGAGAGGAACAGGCTATGTATGCAAGACACAACAGTCAATAACTATAGCAATCTACTATTTGATAAACCGAAAGACTCCAATTTCTGGCATAAGACTTCACTATTTAATAAAACTGCTGGGAAAACTGGAAAATAATATGGCAGAAACTAGGCATAAAACAACATCCTATACTATACCAAGATAAAGTCAAAGTGGGTATACGATTTCAATATAAAGACTGATACAATAAGGAGAGCAAAGAATAGTGTACCTGTCAGATCTATAGAGAAAGGAAAAATTTATGACCAAATGAGACAGAGAACATAATGAAATGCAAAATGGATGACTTTGATTACATTAAATTGAAAAGTTTCTGCACAAAGTCAATGCAACCAAGATTAGAAGGGAAGCAGAAAGCTGAGAAATAAATTTTACAGTCAGTGTTTCTGATAAAGGCCTCATCTCTAAAATATATAGAGAACTGAGTTGAATCTATAATGATGCAAGTCATTTTCCAATTGATAAATGATCAAAGGACATGAACTGGCAGTTTACAAAGGAAGAAATTAAAGCTATCTATAGTCATAGGAAAAATGCTCTAAATCACTACTGATTACAGAAACACAAATTAAAATAACTCTGAGATACCACATCACACCTATCAGATAGGCTAACATGACAAAACAGAAAAATGGTCAATGTTGGAGAAGATGTGGGAAAATTGGAACACTGATGGTGGAGTTGTGAATTGATTCAACCATTCTGGAGAGCAATTTGGAACTATGCCCAAGGGCTATAAAACTATGCATACTCTTTTATCCAGCAGGTCTGTATTCTAAAAAGATCATAAAAAAGGGAAAAGGATCCATATGTACAAAAATATTTATAGTAGCTCTTTTTGTGGTGGCAAAGAACTGGAAATTGAAGGGATGTCTTATCAGTTGGGGAATAGAAGAACTAGTTGTGGTATATGAATGTAATGGAATACCATTGAGATTATTATGTAAATAATAAGAAATGATGAGCAGGTGGACTCCAGAAAAATATGGAAAGACATATATGAACTGATGCAGAGTGAAATGAGCAGAACCAGAACACTGTACACAGTAACAGCCACATTATGCAATGACTGACCTTGACAGACTTAGCCCTTTTCAGTAATGAAAGGATCTAAGACAATTCCAAAAGACCAGGAATGGAAAATGCTATCCATATCCAGAGAAAGAACTCTGGAGTCTGAATGCGGATGGAAGCACACTATTTGCCCTCCTTTTCTTTTGTTGTTTTGTTTCTTCTTTCTTGTGGTTCCTCCCATTAGCTGTAACTCTTTGAAAATATGTTTAATATGAAATATATAAGTACAGCCCTTATCAGATTGCATGCCACTTTGGGGGGAGGGCAAGAGAAAATGGGGGAGAAAATTCAAAATTCAAAATCTTATGGAAATGAATACTAAAAAACTAAAAATATTTACTTTTTAAAAAAAATTCAGTTTTAGCTTGGGTACAGCTAGGCCACCTTCCCCGTGCATTTCTTTTCATTAATTTCCTTGATCTTCTGGAACTTTTGTTCTTCCAGATGAATTCTGTTATTATTTTTCTAGAATAATATTCTTGCACACAGTAGGCACACAAGAAACATCTGCTGAATTGTATTAAGCCATCTCCCTATAAAATGATTTAGGGAATCCTAAAATAACTTTCCTAGACTCTTCCACAACTCCGTATTTGCAGATGATAAACTCAAAGGCAAGAAAAATTTCATTTAAGCAGTAAATGTTTTTATGAGTTTCTACAGTCCTATCAGTGAAAGTTCATTGTGCAGTCGAATCTGAGTTGAATCTGTAAGAATACAAATCATTCATTCCCCAATTGATAAATGGTCAAAAGATATGAACAGGCAGTTTTCTGAGGAAGAAATTAAAGCTATCTATAGTCAATATGAAAAAATCACTATTGATTAGAGAGATGTAAATCAAAACAACTCTGAGGTACCCATCATACCTATCAGATTGGCTAACGTAACAAAACAGGAAAATGATACATGTTGGAGAAGATGTGGGAGAGTTAGAACACTAACTAATTCATTGTTGGTGGACCTGTTGGCTGATCCAACCACTCTGGAGAGCAATTTAGAACTATGTCCAAATGGTCAGAAAACTGTTATAAGAATGTTGTCCTAGCAGGATACCCACAAAGTCTCAAACACTATCAACAAATCAGAAATGAAGTATCTGCCAGCTTTAGGCAAGTCTTTTACTGAACCGACTCTATAAGGTGGCCTCTCCTAGAGAAAGAATGTATCTTATCATTGGATATCAATTATAAAAAATTATCAGGAATAGACTGGGCCTGTGATCTCATTGGTATAAGGAACTGCTAGGTGAGGAAACTCCATCTGCATACCAACATTTCTCTGTAGTTTATTGTCTTAGGGAGTTGTCGAAGTCAGTGGTGTCAAAATCAAATAGAAACAGATCCCTACTGATTATATATTGACTAGAAAACTACAAATTAAGATTACTTAACTTATACTGACTGTATTTTTATTTGTTTTGTTAAACATTTTCCAAATTCATTTTAATCTGATTGTGACAGCACTCTGGGAGTTTTGTCCCAGTAGGAATTTGATATTTCTTGGCCCTAAATCACTTACAAGTTAAGTGAGTTGCTCAAGGACACAATGACAGTTTGTGTTTGAGATAGGACTTGAATCCGAGTCTTCCTGGATCCAGAGTTAGTCCTCTCTCTGCTATGTCATGCAGCCTCTCTATTGCAACTAACATTGTAGAGGAAATAATCATTTAAAAGTTAATGATAAGAGAATTCTAGTGCTGGACAAATTCTTTAGTCAATCCTTTGGCTTTAAAGGTAAACGAGATAATGTCTGTATAGTACTTCTGCACAAAACACGCACTTGATAAATACTTGTTCCCTTTCCTTCCCTCTACTTTGGATCAGAGAGCTCTTCAGATAGATTTCAGAGGTGCGGAAAATTTAGATGGGGGAATATACCTTTATTTTCACTAAACTAACTGAAATTAGCAATTCCTCCAATTATTTAAAAACCTTCCGAGAAGGTTTCATCAGATTGTCAAAAGGATCCATGACATAAAAAGAGTTAAAGACATTTGCTTTAGACAGGCTGTTATTTAAAGATCTCAGACACAGAACCCTCTCTGATATCTTTTTTTTTTTACTTACAAGAGAAGCAAATTCTGTAACATCTCTGGCCAAAGAATTCTTCCATCTTAGAACTTTTAAAGAAATTCCTTTTTTATTTAGTAATTGAGAAGGTGTAAGGATTATGAGTCAGTATGGTACAATGGAAAAAACTCACTGAACGGCCAGTCAGGAGAGAAACGGGTTTGAATTCTACCTGGGTACTTACTTATTCTTTGATCATGGGAAAGTCACTTAATTTCTGAGCCTTGATTTATTATGCCTTCATGAAATGTGAATGATAATACTGCTCAGTTGAGGAAATACATGAAAAGTATTTTGCAAGCCTTACAGAAACTGTGGAAATGTAGGTTCATTAACATTATTACTGACTTCTTTGGACACTCTGGGAGATAAAGTAGTCCATAACCATTGTTTTCATTTCAGAGAAGGGATTCTCATATCTTCATGCAATTTAAGTTCACCATTTGGTGGAGATGATACTCATTGCAGGCACAATTGAATGAGAGTTGTCTCCTCTGCCTTATCCCATGGTGTGTCTTACAGCCAGAGAGTACATGACAATGGGCCCAGCTGCTAACATTCTATAATTTTAATAGCAGCATAATCCCCTTCGGTAGGGAACATAATACTCATGGGCTAAAATACAACACAGTCTGTCAGTAAATGTAGCACATTAGAGTGCATCTATAATGCTTATTCAGAGATACTTGGCTCACCTGGTTTGAATGTCAGGAAATGTTCTGCAGTCTTCAAGTCTCACCCATTATTAAGCAATTAGAAGACCCTCAGTGGAAAGGTGGTTAGTATTCTAAGTTTGTGCTGAATGTTTCTAATCAGCCCACATTTTTAATCTGTACAGGAAATTCCTCAAGGGCTGCACAAGTGCCACTACTTTTGACAAAATAGCTAATCAACCCAGTAAAGTGGGTGAAATTCTTTAAAAAAAATTTCTTTTAATGTCATAAAGAAGGAAAGGAAAATTTAAGGTGGCACTTATCTGCCTTGTTCTCAACTCTACTTTTGAAAGGGAGTGGGATTTAGTTCCATAGCCAATTTAAAATTGAAAGCCACAGGGAAAAGGATATCAGATCTTTCAATATTAGCTTTTTTATTCCACTTAACAAATATTTTACTCTGTATCCTCAGTAGGGGAAATCTGTAAAATTTAGAACCTAAGTCTTATTAAAAAATGCCTTAAGTTCAGCGATGTCAAGTGATGTATGAACTTAGCCACACAGTTAGCAAAATTTCTGAGGTCGAATCTGCAGGCTCCAAGCCTAGCTAGCATTCTAGCTACTCTTTCAGACTGGCTCCAGAAGAGATGTAAAGATATATGATACTGGTTAAACTTAGAAAGACAGAGTTGGCATAGGAGAACTATAATTAATTCTGGAGAATATCTAAATAACTGCCATATGTAGCTCTACATGAAAAGGTGCAATTCAAAACCACAGGGAAGAAACAACTAACCCCTATTTTAAGAAAATGTGATGTACAAGCATATAAATTCAAACAACCAACATGGGTAATGATTATTTGTATTATAAAAATTTTTTAAAATTTATGTAAGGACTCAACACAGATTTCCTTAAAACATCAAGATGTAGTTAAAATAATTTAGTGGATTTATCAAGGTGGTAAAATAGATAATCCTTCCAATAGTGCGTATTACAACCTAGCCACACCTTCTGATCTAGTGCTACTTGACCATTCTCTAAGATCTCTCACGAATCCTTTATCAGAGTCTATCTGACATGCAGGAGACCTTCCTTCAGGTCTCTTGATAGTATGGGGGCACCAGTGGACTTCATGGTCTATCTATCCATCTTTTATCTTTGTTTTGTAAACAGCCCACATAAATCTGGTCATATATCTAATTCTACCTAAAATAGGATTTAAAAATCTATTTATAAACAACTCTTCAGCAAGGTATTTCCTGTACAAAATGAGAGATGCTCAGATGGAGCTATAATCTCATCGACAATTCTCTCTAATAATGCAGACAAGAACCCATACGCGTCTGCCCCATTATGAGTACATGACCCTTAGCTATGTCCTCTCAGGAGTAGCGGCAGCATTGCACAGTGAAAAAAGCATTGACTCTTAAGTGAGAGAACCAGGGTTCAAATTTTTCCTCTGATGTCTATGACTTGTTTGACTTTAGGCAAAGTCACTTATCTCCATGGGCTACAGTTTCCTAATCTGTAAATGAGGGAACTGGATGCAATGATCTAAGAGGTTCTTTTCAGTTCTAGCTTCATGGCCCTATTACATCTATAAAGCTTGCCTGCTAGTGAAAATGTATCCTTAAAAGTGTACATTCAGACCAATTATGGGCAAATTATTGGATGGAAGGCATTGTGTTATGAAAGAAAGAAGACTAGGTTTCTTGTACTGACTCTGCCACTTACCAGCTATCCGACATTGGACGAGTCACTACCTCCCATCTGTACAATGAGTGGTTTAGATGATCTACACTGAAGGTACTTCCTAATCCAAACATTCTGCGATTCTGCTCTCATTTTAGATCTATGCTTTCAATTTAACAGGACAAAGTTTTACTTTCCTTTCTGAGGGATAAGGAAGGTTTCAAAAGAAGCATATACCTCTTTACCAATGCCCATATTTAACTATGGGGTGGAGTTGCTCAAGTCATCCGGGGAAGGATAATATACTGGGGCTCCCTTTGCACAAGTGATGTAAAATTATATACTTTGACCATATAGGGGCTACCTAACAAATTGTCTTACCATGATTACATTATTGAACTAAATGATCAGATTCTTCAACTGCAAGGTTAACTGAAGTAGCCTTACAAATCAGAAACCAACACTGTAAAGCTCACTTGTCTCTACCATGCCATGGTACCATTCAATAAAAGAATAACATCTTTAATGGACATAAACATATCCAAGAAATGCATCTAGAAGTGACTCCTTTCAATATGTTAATATATTTCCTGGCTGAACTAGAACAAAAGTCTGTCTTAAAATTCTTCTTTCATAGACTATCAGAAGTTCCCAAACTAATCAGTGACCACAAGGCAATACTCTTCATTGACTATGTGGGATGAAAGCAGTCATCTGTTTAAGGACAACACTTAGGTGCACAAATATCAGGGTTTTCTAAATCACCATTACTTATTTTTGAGTTTCCTGGTTTGGCTCCTTGGGTCCCCAATCAAAAAACAGCATTAGAAGTCAGGAAACTGGATGAAAGCCTAGCTTGTGCAAAGTGCCAAATAGCTCAGGTAGCCACTTAATGAGATCTAACAGCTTGTGTCTTCTCTGTCTTTCAGCTGCTGTTTCCCTATCATAATACTATTGTCAATTATGCTTTAAACTATTAATAGGGAGCACTGGGAGTTATGGCTCACTTTTAAAAAGAGCAGTCAAGACTATATTAATGGAATTTTCCCCAGAAAGGTTAACTTTATTTTGAGCTTAAAGAGGATAAAGACAGTCAAATTAAGAATAGCTATTTTTAAAACTACTGAATGTTATGAATAAGGTTGAATTATAAATTCATATAAGGAAGACAAGGGGTTTCCCCCTCACCCTTTGGCACTGAAGCTGTAGATGTCCTTCCTATTGCATCCCTATTTTGCAAAAAGGCAGTTTCTCAGACTAACTAACTTGTGCAGGCAGATTGCAATCACTATTTAGTACTGGTCTCATTAGTTACCAGAGACTTTACATTTGCATGGTTGTGAATTAAAGAATTTCATGGCAATGTTTATGAGAAGGGGAAGGGAAGAGAAACCAGTCCACTTAGTATAATATCTCAGCACCACGGGGTTAAACAGCATGCAAAGTTTAAGTGAAAGGCTAGCATAGGGATATATCAGAACGGCAAAACTGGTACCACCACCACCCCTGCCCCTTGCCAACACAGCAAATACTGCAGGGGCTGAAGGAAGACACGCCGAGGCATTACTGTTAGAGCTGCAAACTGGTATGATTGTTATGGAAAGCAACTTGGAACCATGCTCTCAAATCTGCTAAAGCACTGGCACACTGGTGACGGTAAACAAACAAACAAAAAACGCTGACCCAGCACTATCACTACTTGGTCTGTACCAAGATTAAGAAAAAGGTAAGAATCCTCTACATATAAAGAAAGCAGCTCTTTTTGTAGTGGCAAAGAATTGGAAGCTAACAGGATACCCATCAATCGGGGAACGACTGAACAAATGATGGCATATGTATATGATGGAATGTTACTGTGTGATAAGAAATGATGAAATGGTTTCAGAGAAGTGAGGGAAGACTTGTACAGAATGATGCAGAATGAAGTGAGCAGAACCTGGAGAACAATTTGTACAGTAACAAGGTAAAAATGAACAATTTTGGAAGTCTTCAACCATGATTCCGAACAACAGCTAAAGAACGCTACCAGTCTCCTGACAGAGGTGATAGATAAAATATGTACAATAAGACAAATTTTGGGACACTACCAATATGGGAATCTATTCTGCTTGACTATGCATATATTTGTTTCAAGGGGCTTTTGCCGCTTTCATTGGGGCACAGGAAATGAGAGGAAGAAAAAATAAATATTTGAAAATTTAAAAAAATTTATTTAAATTTTTAAAAAGACAGGGATGCAGAACAGAGACCTAGGACTGCCAGTTTCTGCCACTGTATTCAATAATGTTTCTTCCATATGGCTTTTAGCTATGGCACTTCAACTTTAAAAAATAAAAGTGATTACTTTGTTTCTTGAGTCCTCAAACATTCTTTTTACTCTCAAGTTTCAAACCCTATAAAAGGTGTGGAAGTAGCTATCCTAAAATGAAGACTAAATAACTAGGATATGGATAATGAGTCAATATAAAACTATGCAAACATGTGGATTTCTTTTTTCATTACAAATTTAATGCCTGGATTCAATGCCAATATCAATAACAATATCTTAGCAATTGTTTCTCAATTGCTAATTGAGAAAATTGAAGAAGAATTTCCTTTTATTGTCAATTTTAAAACTCTCTAAGGGGACCTCATAGTTCAATGAATAGTCAGTCACTGTGGACCATCTTAATGGTCTCCCAAAGATTACTAAATTACTTCTATAAGTTTCTGGTATGGTGATTATAAGCAAAGCTGAATAAAATATATTCACCCAATAAACTCAGAGAAATAATAAAAGTCAAGAGTATAGAGAAGAAAATTGTATTTCTTAATTTTGTGCATGAGTTCCAAATGTTGACGTTGGTTGCTTTAATACTCACATCTGGGTCAGATGGCTGAGGGAGCTGGGGGAGGTGTTTTTCTTAAAGCCTCTCCTCTATTATGGGTCACTCTCCCAAGTTTGAAATCTGCCTCACATGATGGTGAATGAGAGAAGGTGCAATAACTCTACTGGGAGAAGAGTTATTATGGAGAAGAATTCAATCCAAAAGGTAGCAAGGGGAGCATTAGCCACCTTTTTCTACATTCCCTCAGGATGCCCGCTTCAAGGTTACCATCATCATTTACTCCAACAAAGCTGGGAGTGGGTGGAGGGGCAGCCAGTGCAGGGACACAGAGGAAGGAGACAGAATGCTGAATGTGGAGAACAATTAAGTAGTCTAGACTGACTGGAACATAAAGTGCATGAAGAGTCATGAGAAAGAAATCTGAAAAGGAAGACATGAGCCAGATGGTTGGAGGCCTTCAAATGTCAGGAAGAGGAGTCTGCATTTTATCCTAGAGGAACCAGAAAGACATGGAAAATTCTTGAGCAGGGGAATGACATGATCAGAATTGTGCCTTGGGAAGATGGACTAGAGAGGAGAATCTGGAAGCAGACCAGGCACAAAGTGATGAGGGCTCAACCTTGGGTACTATTTTGTGAGCAGAGAGAAGAGGGTTGGGTGTGAAATGTTGTGGACACAGACTTGCCAAATAAGGGTCTATTGGTGAGACTGGGAGTAGGGACAGAAAGGAATGATAAGATCTGAGATTATGAACCTGGATGACTGACAGTATAGTAGTCCCTTAAATATACACAGGGAAGTTGGAAGAAGGATATGATTGGGGATAGGATAACAAGTTGTCCTAGGAGCATGCTGAGTGTAAGTTGTATATAGAGACGTCAGGCAGGGCAATACTGATGCAGAATTTTAGCTCAAGAGAGATTAGAGATACATGTGCAAATTTGGAGACATCAGAACAGAACATTCAAATCCATGGGAGCTAATAGGAGTACCAAAATGAGGAAGTATATAGAAAGAAGAGGGTCCAAAGCAGAACCTTGGGAGAAACTTGTGTGACCAGACATATAAGAACGTTGAGTGAGGAGCGTCAAGGACATGAAGCACGGGGAGCATCGAGGAGGAAGGGCAGGAAGTGTTTTCAAAACTGCAGGGATGTTAAGATGGGGACTGCAGAAAGGATGCTGGGTTTAACAGTTAAATGTTGAGTGGAAACCTTGGAGAGAGTAGTCAACAGGTACAATAAAATGCCAGGCTGTAAAGGTAGGAGAAATGAGTGGAAAGTGAGGACATGGTATCAACTCATGTAGCCCATATCACTCCCCTACTTGAGTCTACAGTGTCTCTGGATTATTACATCTTGGATAAAACAGATCTCTTCAATCTTTAAATCTTTCACAATCTGACTCCTGCCTACACTTTGAGACATTTCCACGTTATGCCCTTTGAGGCATTCCATGTTCCTGCTAAAATGGACAATTACCTATTTGACCAAATTTAACATACCTTCTCTGTGTATCTGCAAAGCTTGTTCCTCTTTCCAGAATGCATACTCTCCTTAGCCTATCCTATATCACAGAATCCCTTACTTCCTTCAAGGTTAACCTCAAGGGCTATGTATGAGTTGCTAATCTACACATATGTAGGTAGATTACTCTTTCTGGGTATTGACTGTCACATGCAGAAGAGACACAGGAAAATAGTTTGAGGGGATGGAAGGGCAAAGTAGAACTTTTGTGAAGATAGGGAAGGGATCAGTGGATTAAGAAGATGGGAGGAGGAGGAAGGGAATAATTGGGGACAAGTTTCTGGAGAAGAGAGGATGGTCCTACCCCCTTGTGGTATCAGCAGCAGGGCTCCTCAGACTCCGTTTTTGGACTAGTTTCTATACCCTGCCCAATCTACCATGATTTTCAGACAATGCTGCCCATGAAATCTAGGGATTAATGAGGGCCAGCTACAAGGAAGGAGAGAACGAGAGGCCAAGAAGGTTCCTGTGGTGCCATCCCTGGACTTGGCTTCTATGTCAAACTCCACTGAATCTTGTACTCTGCTCTATAACCCAGGACTCAAAAATGCACCTCGAGAGTCTTTAGTGGCAATGGCTGAGCTTCCTGCCTCCTCCTCGCTGTTACTCTTTAAAGGAATCAAGGAACACCATGGATTTGCATTTGTCTAAAGAAAGAGCAGCTAGAGGGGGAAAAACCCTTTTTATAGTTGGTGCTCATAAACAGATCACCCTCTGAAAGTCTGACACAATTTGAGAGCATGCAAAGGGTGCCTAATAAAATTCCACTGACTTTTTCCTGTGTCTTCCTATTATCAGGATGCTTCAGTAATCATTAGACAAGATATACAGCAGCACGGTTAAGTAGGGGCCCAAACCAAAAATGATCTGTCCAGCTGTTTTCGTCAAGGCAAAGTTCCCAAGAAAAACTTGGAAAACAAGATGGATAAAAGAAAAGACACAAAATGGGGAGGGAACATGGAAGGCATGGGGGCAGAAGTATGATACATCTTCAAAAGAGAGATGGCAATATGACAGTATAGGAGCCTGGGAAAATGTGGAGATGTACGGTATGGACAGAGGAAAGATGTGCTGGGGCAGAGCCGGGGAGGTTCTTGGTAAAGGTGAAGGAGGTGGGTGCATTATAAGATCTTGAGTTCGAAATAAACTCAAAGAATCTTAGTAGAACTTGCATATGAACAAAATATCTTCTACAACATTTTTAAAAAGCTGCCAACCAGGCCCCCCTATTTTTTAAAGATCTCCAGAGAAGAGGAACTCATTATCATCAACTCCATTATACTTTTCAATAGCTTTGCTGGGAAGTTTTTCCTCACAGCACAAATCTGCCTCTTTGCAATTTCCATCTACTGTACCTGCATGTATCCATGGAAGCAAAGCAAAATAAATCTAACCCATCTTCCCTTTGAAATCCTTTAGAATATTTGAAGATAGTTATTGGGTTTCTCCTAAATTTCTTCTCCAACTTAAACCTCCTAAGCATCTATTAAGTATATGTGCAATGACCTTCAAGCCTATAACCATCCTCTGGAGGCTTTCAAGTGTATTAAAGCATGCTCCTAAAAATATAACACTGAAAACTGAACACAAACCTCCAGAATGTGCCTGACTATAGTAAAGGCAGAGGAATTTGGTAAATTTTATACTTTCCAAGTCCTCATATGCAAAGTTGGATATTGTTCTTAATTGAGAAAAACCTAGCTAACTACAGGAACTCAAGATGAGTATCAAGTCACTTTCCTTGAAGTCTTGGAGAAAAACTAGATTTTATACAGGTAACATCTGGAAAACTGCTAAGGCTTATCACACACTGCATCTGGCCAAACACATGGGAGGAAGAGGTTTTTCCCCCTTACACGAAAATATCTTGACTATTTACCTACTAGCAAGAGGCTTAAGATTTTCCACAAACAATTCCATTTCATGCAACTGTGGGCACCAGGCAATAAAACTAGAAAGAAAACTCTGGTTCAGTTAAGTAACCAGCGGCCACAGATGGGAGCTGAATGCCAGGCATCTGCAGCTCTGTGTATGTACAGTAATAAGCTTGAATGCAGCTGCATAGAAAGAAATTCTCACTTAGAGTTATTATAAAAAATCATTTCCCCAATTACACCAGTTTGTATGTGTCTACTATAGTTGAGGAGATGAATGTCTAAGCCTGGTGCATTTCAACAAGTGTCCCGCTAACTTTTAACTAGAAATCACAAACCTTGACCTTACTAATTGTGGAGAATAAAGTCTCAGCATATGAAAAATAATCCTTTTGTGAAATGAAGCAGTTATTCCAGAATTCCATGCCATATAATCCTATTTTGAAAACTGCTTTCTGATAACACAGGCATACAGGTAACCATAACAGTATTACCTAAGCATCAGTCAGAATCTCAACCTCACTTCTAAAAATCACCTTAAGTTTCCAGACTCAAAATGACTGGAGTGAAGGCCAAATCCTTAGGAACCCTCTAGGTCCCTGATCCTTGACAAAAAGTTGGCAAGGAAAGGGGGAAGAAGAAAAGGCAGATGAAGTTCTATTCTCTTCAGGGACAGACAGAAAGCCTTTTCTGAGTGCTTCAAGTTTTCCAAGACATTACATTTCTGTCAATTCCTACAGCTCTTAACAATCAATTACACACAATCCAATACTAATTATGTATCACTGAGTAATAATGTTACTTAATTATTTCATTTGTTAGTTTTCCATTTCCCATTAGGCTGTAAGCTCGGATGCTGGGGACATTTCTTCTACCACTGAGTCTCTCAGAAGTCGATGGCAGAGGTAAGCAGACGGTGAATCTCAATAACTTACTGTTCACTGAACAGGTGTCATGCGAATGCAGGGGCTGTTGTTTGTCCAATGACATTGTCTTATCACCCCCTGAAAGCTGGGGGCTCTTCTTTGCTTGCTCTCCTTAGGGAGAGCTCAGGGGTTAATTTAATTTAACCCCTAAGACATAGAAATAATCCTATGGCTTCAAATCATCTATGGAAAAGTATACCCTTTGGCTGACGCATTAAAATGGACAAGTTGGCAGATCAGCAACCTAAGGAATTCGTAGAACTACTCCTGTAAAAGCTACCAAGTCTTAAACTTGTTTTTCCTCTCACAGATTGCCATGGAAGGTGAAGTTTTGGCACAGATTGAACTGTTTGACACTTACCTAGCCCCCCGTCAATGTCTAAAGCCACCACCACTTCCAGAAGAGTCCAAAATAACACGGTGAGACTTAACATCAATTGACAAATCTGGCTTCATTTAAACAGACCTATTAAGGCATTGGAACCGTCAAGTCAAGAGCCATGAGAATTCCAATCAGAAGATCACCATCCCTAATCAAAGATGAGAGTGGCGGTCATTGCTTGGGATAGGATGACAATGGAATCATGGGGACAGCACATAAGAGCTGCTGTATTGCCAAGTGCCTGTGCACTCTGAGTCCTTACAGGAGGCCAGGGTCCCTGACGGTCCACAAATGCTCCTTCTCTTCATTCCCCGCTCTTATCCCTCCCCACTGCTGCACTATGACCAGAGAAAATAAGATGATGGCTTGATTTCCTAGGCAGCTCTTTCACTTTTCCTTGAAGAAGGCACCATGATCCTCCAAGTTACCTAGACTTGCAACTTTAGAGTAATCTTGTAGTCCTCATTCTACAGTCTACTTGGCTGTCAAACACTGATTTTGTTTTGTTTTTTACTACAATCTCTTTCATATACAGGCCCTCATCTCTATCCATACTGCAACCACGTTAGTTCAGGTTGCATTCTTTTTTTCATGTAGACCAGTGATGTCTAAATGAAATAGAAAACAGTTCCCTGAGGACTGCATATTGACTGAGAAGACCACAAATTAGTATTACCTATGTTGCACTATATTATTATTTATTCTATTAAACCTTTCCTAATAACATTTCAATCTAGTTTGGACCTCAGGAATTTTGTTATCTACATGCTGTGGACAGTAGTCTGACACTTCTAATCAAGATTCTTTTAAGAGTCCCATAACTAAGCCTTTCTGTATTATCATTTCAGTTCATCTCTAAACTAGCACCCCCTTCTCTTACTAACGTACTGCTAGGATTGATCCAACCATTCTGGTTGCAAGGTTTAAAAATCTTTCCACATTAAAAGTGGGGGAAGGGTGCTAAGATTCTTTGTGGATCTAAACAGATTCTGAGTTTCATTCCCTTGTACTTCAGCATGTCAATGGACTGATGGTCTTATCATCATGGTTAAGTAGGTACCACAATCCTTCTCATCTTGTGTGAGTCCTGTTCATGTTCACTCAAAGATCCTCTACAGAGTATCTACTCAATGTAAATAGAGGCCCTACATCAAGGTCTTTTGTTCTTTTTTACCATTTCTCTGGCCATCATCCACCTGTTATCTCTGAATCTTATTATATAACTGACCCATCTCCTTTTCTGATCAGACATCTACTTACTGACACACCTTATGTCCCTTCTTGCCACAGGGCAGTAGAAAAATGAGCCAATCCACTTAGATCTCTTTATTTTATGCCTTGCTTGATAATAAACAGGGAGTCACTGCACAGTAATCCCCACAATTGTAATCATGAAGTAGTTTTGTATAATTTTAATGTATGGAAAAGACTCCTTTTTGGAGAAGAGTCTGTAAGATTTTATTTTTCTCTAATTTCCACAACTAAAAATTTAAGTCACCTCTCTTCTCTGCAATTTTTTTCAATGTATAAGTATATGGGTTTCACTTGTAGTAGAATTTGAATACCAAGGTACAGATCCTTGGTACTTCTAACCTGAAAAAGCTCCCAAGTACGATGATACCAAACCAAGGTTAGGTTATAAAACAAAAATGCACAGTTTGAAGTGTTGTCATAGATTTTATTTTTTCAACGTCTGCTGGGGCCCGTTGGCCTCTGTCCCAGTCTTCCCTGTCTGAACTGGCACTACTGGCCCCAAACACGCACTGAGATTGCCTGGCAGATGGTTAATATTGGTATTCAAACATTACTGACGAGCTAGTTCACTTAAAACACTGAATTATTTCACAGTCTATTGAAAATGTTATAACCATCAATGGCATGATTTAGAAATACTTATGATGCCTGTGGTCAAAGGTTTAACAGCCCCACAATCAATATTTTGGAGGACATTTTTGACTGCTTAATAGGTCGTTCTATGATCAGTATAAATTCTTCACTACTTATATCAGCAGGGAAAAAAATCAAATGCAGAAATATTTTTCAGACTTCCTCATAGCTGTCAGATTACATTTCAAACATTAATTCCTTAGCTCAACAATAGCTAGGTAGTTCAAATGTTGTCCTTCCTTCAGAGCTTCTCCTCTAAAAGGGCATCCCTTAGGTCTGACCAGTCAAAGCCATGGTCACCCATTGTAAGAGTTCACAAACTACATAATCACAGGATTGTGGATTTGGAGATGTAAGGGACCTCAGAGTTCATGTAGTCCAACTCCTTCAATTTATAGATGGGAAAACCAAGTTCTAGAAATGTTAACTGGCTTTAGTACTCAAGGATACTCAAGCAAAGACAACTACAGATCAAGAGAGTGCAGCATGAGCTGAGGGGAAGAACATGGCACTGGGAAGCAGAATTCCTGGGCTCTACTTCTGGCTCTGTCACTTCCTGGCTATGTCACCTTGGGCAACTTCTCCAACTTCTCTGGACCTCAATTTCCTGTTTTGTAAAATTGAGGGTGAGGTACAAGTATAGATCATTTCCAATACCTTTCTATGATTCCGGGTGAATCAGACAACTGCATTTTGGAAAGGCTAGATGAACAATTCTAGCACATAATTTGGTAATTATCAAGTTTGGTTACATAAATTTCTCAGAAATACAAAGTAGACATTGGGTCCTCCAGGTTGCCTGAATACATGGGGATTGGGATTTTTTAAAAATAAGAATATCATTTGAATTTAAAATCACTTGAAATCTAAACTGCAGTCAAAGAAAAACATGAGAGGATTTTGTTCTCCTCCTTGCCAGAAGTAGTTTGTCTCTTTATTGAACTGTCACAATAGTTCTCCTTTATATTTAACTTTAAGATTGAAAGTGTTTATATTCACTCTTACTTTGTTTCTTACTGCAAGTGTTCTGTCTCCATTTTACAGAAAAGGAAACTGAGGCTCAAAGTTGTGGATTACTATCTAGATTTCTATCTAGAAAGTGTCTAAAACAGAAATATAACCTAAGTCTTCCTAACTCTGAAATCAACACTGTTTACTATGTCACAGTATCTCCTCTGATTACACTCTCAATCTCTCTTATGTACTTATCATGCTCCATTTCCTGGCATATTTTTTTTTCTAAATGCCTTAGTTCTCCTACTAGACCTTAAATGCTATGAAGGCAAGTACTTTGTTTTACTGGGCTTTCTACCTTTCTGAGCATAATGTTTTGCACATAGTTATAGTAGGCATCCAATGGAGGTTTGATGGATAAATGGCCACCCTAGTAACAAATGGCCAAGAAAAAAAGACAAATCATAAAACTACCTAGTTCAAACTTAATAAATGATATGAAAGAGCAGTGTTGAATGGGCAGGGAATGAATAACTCTGCTTTCATGTGGGAAATACTAATTTCTGTATGATATTCAAATATGATTTAAAGAGAACACTGGACATGGCAAGGAGAAAAGAAAAATGGGTTATAATTTGCCTCAATGCAGGTCTGGCCCATACATGGGGAAATTCCAAACTAAGCCGTGCAGAAGCCAGGACCCTCTGAACCGGCAATTTAACATCACAAAGAAAAATGAGAGAAAACAATAAGTCAGGCACTGTTATTTTTCTCCACCAGCTCGATACCACAAACTTTTATAATTTAAGTAAATAATGAGGAAGGACACCTCTGAAAAGGAACAACATTTAACGGTGGAAAGAGCCTGTCCTTGATAATTGCCTAGTCTTAACTGTGCCAATCAGGTGTACAAATGAACACTGACATAGTAATAATAATGCCACTTACACGCACACAGGACTTTATGGTGACAGAGAACGAACACCTCCATTATCTCAACTTTGGTCATCACAATTTGTCTGGTGCCTTGCTAATACACTTATCACATAATATTATGTATTACAATTACCCACATTTTTCTTTTTCCTAACTATAATGCAATTGTATTAAGGCAAGAACTTTGTACTATTTAATCCCTTTCCTCCAGTACCTAATGTTGCAGAAACAGCAAATACTTGCTAAATGCTTTTTGAATGAATTAATGAATGAAATCCAAGTGTCCCAGGAACAATATATACCCAGAGTTGAAATATCGGTGATTGTGAAAAAGCACAGCCATTCCATAGTAGTGTCTTTGCCCCACAAGGTTCAAGCCTTAAGGCTTTATGTCTTCTACACTTACATCTTCTCCTCTAGCTCTCTGAGCATGCTGTCCCCCAAAGGGCCATTTGAGTCATCAATTCTTCTTACTCTCTAATGAGAGAATTGACAATGACCTAGTCTGTATTTGTTCAGCTATCTGGACTTATTTGATGATGTCTCTAGCTGGCTGTTAAACTGTGGAATATTCATAATTTCATAACTATACCAAAGATTTTTTCCTGAGCTTATTTTAGGTTATTGATCTGTTTATTCAGTAAAGTGCTACATATATGAATTATTTTAGTGAAAAATCATTGAGAACCACAAGACTTTAGAGTTGGAAGGAACTTGAGGTAATTTCCAGTCACTTCCTCATTTTACAGATGATGACACTGTGATGAGAAAAGACTTTTTCAAAGTCAAAAAGCTAGAATATGGTCAGTGAAGTGCCCAAGTGGCCAATTCTCAGCTTATATGATTTTTTTCAGGGCTCTGTTCATGGTTCCCATGTCATTTTAGTTACCCTTTAATGAAAATTTTCCATTTATTCTGCTTTTAAACAGAAATAAAAAGCAGTCTAGTACAAAATTATTACCTTTTCTACAGGATAATTCCACAGTTGTATCTATAAACTTAAATTTTTGTTGAGGTTTCAAAAGATTTGGGTGGGGGGTGGGGGCTGAATCTAACTCTACTGAGTTAGATTCTAAGTGGCCTCCATATCATTTCCCTCCTTGGGTATTTAACAGCCAATCCTTCAGGTAACAAACAGTTCCCAGACACTGTGTACCATGTTCGCACAATGAAAATCTTCTAATGCATATGTTCATCTAAAAATACTCTTCTCTGAGCAGCAGTATCCCAACGACAACACAGCACCTTAATTTAGACAAAGATACTTCTCTCACACCTGTACTGCACCTAGAGATAGATAATTCTGCTGCCTAAAAATATACAGGTACTGTATCATTTCCAGCAAGTTCTTTCTAAACCATTAATTATTTATCTACCACTTGCCATATAGACAAGCACCTAGTCAGATGCTGGTGATGGAATAGGCATGGCCAGTGAGGCAAAGGGCAAAGAACATAGAGAGATCAGATAAGGTTCAGAGAGGAATTCTTTTTCACAGAATGAAACAGGTCTGGTCTGAGCCGCAGCAGGTATACCTCCTTCTACTGAATCCAAAATGAACAGGCTGAATACAAACCACTTCACACACAGAAAATCCAATACAGAAAGAATGTCTGACACAAAATCCTTCTTTAACCACAGTACAGGATTGTACTGATGTCACATATAATCATGAACATGGCTGACTAGTCGAGTCATCTCGGTCCATTTTTCTTAAAGGGATGCTACTCAGACCAAGGAAATGATTGCCTGCTTTGTCTCTAAGACATGAAAATACAGGGAAGATACACCCATTATTTATCATCTTGGATACCAGAGTTATCGACTGCCTGCCTATCATCTGTAGCACTGCAGAGAAGACCATACTACCAGGAAAAGAAAATAGCTAAATTCAATTACTTACTAAATCAATGCATTTGAGTCATTGGCAGTAATCCCTAAAGCAACAGTGGAAGCATGATTTACAGTTCTCCAGATCGGTTAAGACACAAATGACTTTACTAAGGGAAATGCCCCTGAAACGGAACATCTTTTATTGGTTGTATTCCATTTTCTATTTGAAAAAATGCCTGCCATTGCCCGGTTTGTGTTTTCCACTGGGATTTCCTATTCTAGGAAAAAAGGGCCTAGAAAATAAATAAATTAAAGGGGCAAATGAAGATTAAGCAAAAACACCATATTTGCCTGGCTAGCTTGGCTCTCTTGCTCTCTCTGCCCTACCCCCACCCCTAAAGTATGTGTATTCAAAATAAACTATATCCATTACAAAGCACCCAATGTTATTGTTTGTTTTCAGAAGCAAGAAATCAAATCCAAAGGATCTCTAAGTGAATGAGTAAAGACTCTGGCACTTACCTATTTTTTAAGATTACTTTTCAAAAGTTGTATAGCTAACTTTTCGTTCAATATCTGTGTGCAGAAAGCTGAAAGGATCACTGCACAATATGACTCAGGAACTTTTCCTAAAGCAGATTTACAAATGGAAACTTCTCTGATCTCCATTGGACTGCTGAATTGCTCTGATGTTTTCTCTCTGTGTCTCAACGAAGGTAAGGGCAATTGATAGATGAAGACCAGCATCGGCCCCTGATTTATCTATCACTTTGTAAGGTGTCTTTTTTCTTGTTGTTTTCAGACTTTCATCCAAGACTCAAAGCCACTCTTCCACCTGCTGCTACTATATCCCCCTCATTGGTGGTACCTTTTCTCTACATCTAATATCTAATTAGGAAAAATAAAAAGAGGAAATACTAGACTAGGGGGAAAAAAATCTGACAGGAAATAAGTCCACTAACACCCACCCCTTCCTAGATCAAAGATGTTATGGCACTGTGCTCTACACTAGCTACCATGCATCCCCTTTTTATATTAGGTCTATATGTTCTAGATTCACCTAAGAACAGGCATGATGCAGATGTATCCAAGCCTGGGAGATATACAGAAATATATCCAGACCTTTCCCCCAGATGGAAATGGCATGGGAGAGTTCAGCCACAGTCAGAGAACAGTAGAATGTAGTGAGAAGAATACTGGGTTTACAAAGGGAGGAGACCAGAGTTCAAGTCCTCACTCTGATTCTTACCAGTATGAGCTCAGGCCACTCTTCGTCATAGTTTTCTTATCATATTAACACTTACACTCAGTACTTCCCTGGGTCGTTTCAAGTAAAGCACTACAAAGCATTATATAAATATAAACAATTATGTTGCATAAGCAGACACAACTGGACCTCTCCAGTACCATTAATGGATTTCATTTGCTACGTGTAATGAACAGGCAAATATTTCTAAGGTTACACAAAAGGAGGAAAGGGAGAACCTCCACTACACAAGTGAAGTAGTCAAGAAAATGGGGATAAAACAGATTCAGAGAGGCCAAATGAAAGAAATGACAATGATTGTATCAGCCATTCCTATACATAAGCATCGAGGCCTCCATCTCCTAGATGCACTGAAATTAACAAGAATTTATTTGGTATATGCAGCATATGGCACAGCTGACCAACAAAGTTGAGTTACTGCCAGTAATTCTTTGTTTGGTCTGCCAATATTCTTAACAAATCAGAAATGAAATCCTGATTCATACCACTGGCCCACTATCTCAGCAGTCTTCTACCAAAGGCATGCTGTAGGCATTTTTTAAAAAATTCTTATCTTGCAGAAGTTCTCATGTGTAAGGGTAATGTTACAAATGCTCCCATTTGTCATCCTTCTCTCCACTCCTTGATGTTTTACTGAGCACCCCAAGAAACTCATTACCTTGAGTTTCCAAAGATGATGAAAAATTCATAAAATCAGTAACAGCTGCATAGTTCAACTCCTAGGCCCTTCGTTTCACTGTGACATTAAGTCATTGAGTTCATTGAGTCAAAATCTAAAACAAGAATGCCTAAAGTTCACCACTAGTAATTTTTTTTTTACAATATAATATAAAAGTACGTTTATTCATATCAAAGAGCTATCTAAATCTTTAGAGTATAGTAAGCAGCATGGACAGGGATACAGAAGATTTAGAGTAAGAATAAAAATAATTGACCATCTCTCTCTCCTTCCAACTTTTCTTAAAATTGCATTTGTTTTAGGTCAGAAGACTTCCCATGATAGCAAAAGCCAGAGTTTCTCCCTGAGAAATACATTTCTCTCATTACATCCAACTCCTTTGTCTGTCTCACTTGTTAAGGCATGGACAGTCATACAGAGGGTGTGAAAGCCCTCATGGTGACACTGACTAGATAGTTTTTTCCTTAACCCTCTTTTGCGGGGAGCTTATCTAGTCTCTAAGGGCAGCCAGTCTCACCATTACTAATTTAAAGTCTCAAAAAAAGGGTTTTGGGTTTTTTTTAGGGTTTAACAAAGAAAACCCTGAAAATTTACAGAAATCTTCATTTCAGAGTATGAGGAGATCTGAGTAAATGACACCTAACAGAAAACTACTATTGTAACTTCTCTGTTCTCTATCTTCAACATGGAATGGCATGTTTAGGTCAATCAAATATTCTGAGTGAGAGTTACCATATAAATCATTTTTGGATCATAACATTCAAAAATCAAAATACAATAAGTTAATTTAAACCCTAAAACTATCATTTAGTCTTAAACAAAAAAAAGACTTGCAACTGTTTCAGGACTACATTGAGGCATCATTCTGAGCATCAATTATCAACATTCCATAGCAGCTGATACCATACAACCACCAGAGGAAAAGCTACTGATCTCTCTTAGTCCGTCTGCCAATAATAAAATCCCATCAGAAAGAAAGAGTCTAAAGTTTACTTAGTGAAAGGAAGATTTAGATGCAAAACACTGGAATTTCAGTAGACTATAGGCAAATAGCTAGGTCCACTGGTTTGGACTTTTAGTGCTCCCTGGCTTAACGGAGGAGCACACGCTTAGTCCCCAGATGTTCTAAGCTTGTCACAAAGATTTTGGTTTTCCCAGAAAATCGGTGTAGTTTGGAAATTATATGAACAGAAAGTTCCACAGAGCTAATGGTCCCTAAAATGATGAATCAAGTGCCAGAAAATATGCACTCTCATTAAAAGCAAAGGAAATTGTACTCAGGGCTGCCCATATACTGCAAAGCTTTATGGGCCTCCAGACCTTATTTATATGACAGACGCATCTGAGCAATAAATGCGTAATGTGAGTTATTCTGTGTCCATGTTGAGGGATATGACCCAGTTCCCAGGCAATTTAATATCTCTGCCAAGCAAAGAGGATGAGAATTTTCATTTATGTCCCTGGGAAAATGTTCCATCGTGGTAGTATTTTGAGATGTAGGTGAAACTAATTTGGTTGTTATTGTCTATTTGTTTGTTTGTTTTTCTACAAGTCGGTCCATTGCCTGCCTCATTTTTTTCACATCTAAAATGGGGGATAATGATATCCCCTATCCCCAACATGCTTTTCAAAATATATAATTTATTTATTTTCAGTTCTTAACATTCATTTCCACAAAAATTTGAATTCATAATTTTCTCTCCATCTCTCCCCAACCCCCACCCCAGGACAGCTTGCACCCCATCCACCCCTTCCTCCAGTCTGGCCTCCCTTCTATTACCCAACCTTCTTACATCCCCCTTCCCCTCTATTTCCTATAGGCAAAACAGATTTTTATACTCCCTTGCCTGTATATTTTAATTTCCAGTTGCATGCTAAAACAATTTTTAACATTCATTCTTAAAGCTTTGAGTTAGATATTCTCTCCCTCCCTCCATATTCTCTCCCTCCCTCCACCCCTACCCTCATTATTTGTTTGTTTTTAAAGAAGGACGGTATAGCCAAGAGAATAATGAAGATGTGAATTCAAATGTGAGTTGGGCCACCACCTACTTTTGTGACCTTGAGTCACATTTTACCTAGTTGATAATTAGTTTCTTCATCTGTAAAATGAAAGAGTCCGAACAGATGAACGTTAAGGTTCCTTCCAGACATAGATCCTATGACATGTATACCTTAAAAAAAGATGTCCATATCCTAGCTGAAGAAGCACTTGTTTAAAAAATATATGATAAAACAAAAATTTTAGCACTACAAGTAGAGCTTGCTAGACACGACTTGTAGTAGAGCACTTATTAATTCTTAACAGAAGAGGGACTAGATCCTTCCACAATATTAAAAATTTTGACTTTTCCCTCAATCCAAACACTGAAAATAGGGAGAGAAAAATGTAGCATTTTTGTTAGTATCAATGTCAGCAAGGATTTATTGAAGACCTGTAGCAACAGTTACTGATGTGCCTCCAAATGACGGTGACAATAAACTACAAAGAAGCCTTATTGGCTGGATAAGCTGAAATTGTCTCATTATAATTCCATGAAATAGGGATAGGGCAAAGGAGTTATTATCCCCATTTTATACGTGAAGACCTTGAAGAAGTTTAGCTTCAAGGATAAAAACGAAGTCAGATCTGACAATGAGAACGTGATAAATTTCCAAGCAGTTGTGTCTTGGAGGCAGTATGGAAATATGGAACTAGTGCCTAGGTGAAAGAAAGGTCACTGCTAGCAATTTAGATCCTGGTGTCAGATGAGAAGCATACTTTTGGTTCTGCACTGTTACTTAAAAGCCCTCCCTTTATCATGTTCACTCAGCCTCTTCTGCCTTGAGGTCCATTCTGGGAAGATAAAAACATTCATTCCAGATCCTGTTGGCAGTTACACACCAGAGCAAGGTTCCTCAGGAATCAGAAGATGGTGCAATTAAGAGCACAGATGAAAGTGGTTTGCTTTTAATGAGAAAAATTATTTCTTCCTATGAGACAAGAGGTAAGGATGAGAAAAATACATGTAGTACACAAAGATAGGAATGAATCCCACAACACGTTCCCAACTCTTTGCCTTTGCTCACAGTGGAATCCTTTCCCTATCTGCAACATTAAGTTTTTCAAGGACCAGCTAAAATGCTTATTCTTCCCAGAATCCTTCCCTGATCTTCCACAGTTTGAAGTGATTCTTCCCCATCTGACCTCATTGTATACTAATTTTATACACTTTATGCTACTCTAATTTATATCATATTTCTGTATATACATCTCTAATTAACCATGCTAGATTTTAAGGCCCTTGGTTCTGGTTCTAAGGCCCTTCAGAGCAAGGGCCATTTCTTCTTTGTATTTCTATCTCCCTAATCCATTATACATAGCAGACAATGCTTATTTGTGGGTTGAAGGATTAAGTTAATATAGGCATGGGTGTGGATAAAGAAGATGAAGTCAAATGTTCTCCAGCTTTTCTGTGATGTAGTAAACAATTTGAGGGAAGGACACAGCAGGTTTAAAGGGAAAGAAGGCCACCTGTAAGACCCATCATGAAGACTGTAATAGGAAATCAATGGGGGGGCAAGTAATAGAATTGATGTGCTGCAGAAAGCCAAACTGGAGCAAGATATTGTAGATTTATAGTAGATGAGCTCTAAATGATCCCCTATATTTCTCTATCAGTGATCTATAGCCTGGGAACATGAGCAAAAATGGCAGCGTGTGGGCTGTTTGGGGTTTTACAAATTGTTTTGCAAGTGATTGTGGAATTCCATCCATTTATTATTCATTACTGTGACTGTAACCACCAGTACAACCCCCATTTTGGGAGATTCCCTTCCAAGCTAGAGAAAAAAACCCTTCACTTGGTCATCAACATTTATTAAGCTTCTACTTTGTGCCTAGACAATATGGTAAGTGCTAGAGATGCAAAGAAAGGCAAAAATGGTGCCTGCTATCAAGGAACTCAGTCTAATGGAAGACAAAACATGTAAGCAACTACATACAAATATGATACAGACAGGCTAAACTAGGGACAGTTTCAGGGATAGCCTCACAGAAGGTGGGACTTAGCTGAGACTTCAAGGAAGACAAGAAAGCCAGAGGAAGAGAGAGAGGATTTCAGACACATGGGACAGTTAGTGAAAATTTTCAGGTGGGAGATGGAGTGTTTTGGGCAAGGAACAGTAAAGAAGCCAAAATCAATGAATTGCAGAGTTCATAGGGCAGGGGATACTATAAGAAGCCTGGAAAGGTAGGAAGGGCTTTAAAAGCCAAAGAAAGGGCTTTCAGTTTGATCCTGAATGTATTAGACCCATAAGACTTTATACAGTGGGGATGGGAGGGTGTGATATGGTCATATCTATGCTTAAGGAGATAGGTTTGACGAGTCATGGAAAATGAACTAGAGTAGGGAGAAAGATCAGTTACAAGTCTATTGCGATAGTTGAGGAGTAAAGTGATGAAGACCTGCCACAACCAGAATAAAGGCAATGTAGTTAGTACTTCGTGGTGGATCAGTCAAGTCACATCAGCTCCCGCCCACCTAGCACACAGTGAACGTAAATACTAAATAGTCATTGTTTCTCTTTTACCCAGGAACTCTGAGGGTCTTTCCCCACAGTTTGATTTTTTTTTAAGGGGCCATCCCTTAACTAACTACTTAAAGAGGCCTATTCACTGAATGGGTGTGTGATACGACCTTAGCCTAAAATGGGCAGGGTCTCACATCGTATCCCGGGTCACGTCTGGTATTCTGATGAATATCGTGCCACTGGACCCAGATGACTCTGGAGGAGAAAGCGAGGCTGGTGACCCTGCACAGCCCTCCCTCACTCAAATCAAAGTCAAAGGTAGAGCCAAGACTAGAAGTGTACTGTATTACAGCCATTTTGTAACCACATGTTAAAGATTAATAGCTTTCTCTGAAGTAGAACCTACCTCAATTTTCTTAGCAGATCTGAACTGCTTGCAACTTTTTAGCTAGATTATTAAAAGTGCAACAGTTTTGTTTCACCTTTTGTAACTTTTGTGAGAAATTCCTCTCTAACTCTCACTTTTTCCAAGTTGGTTGCCAGGATATTTATTAGCAGCTACACTGAGCTGGCTGCTCACCCTAAGATAACATCTGCCTCCCAAGGTTCCACCTTTAGGTTGATGACGTTAAAGCCCAATATAGGCTTCCCATCCAGATAACACGGGTCAAAAGCCACTGAAGGTGCACCATATGCCCAGGCTGAGCTGGAACGCAAGAAATGAATTGTATTTAGAAAGACCTGATTAATTCTGCCATGTATGAATTCCAGCTTTGCTACTAACTACCTGTGTGACCTTGGAAAAGTCAATTAACCACTTAGGACTTCGATTTCATTTATAAAATTGTAAATTTTATAAATTTACAAATAAGGGTTGTAGTATATGATCTTTAAGATCCCTTTCCAACTATACATCATATGACCTTACTCTGGTCAATGAAAATTATCCAAACCTTTAAGGCCAGATTGAAAGGTGAGTGTTGCTTTTGTGTACCAGCTACAAGTAGTCTTCATATTGGAGAAAGGTTGGTATTGCCTTTCTGCCCTGACAGTTTCAACAGGCAATTATAACTTCACGACACTTACATGAAAACTAGGTTTATTACAAATGAACATGCATGTGGAACCCAAAGAGTTCACAATCCATACAGAAGCTTGCATGTTTGTAATAGTGAGACAAAGGGAGGAGGAGGTCCCAGAAACCTCCTCCTAAAGGAGAGTGACAGGGGAGGAAGAAAGGTACAGTAAAGATGGGAAAAGGACAAAACCCCTCCCAAAGGGGAGGGGTAAGGTGATGGCAAAAGGATTATTTTTTTCCTTGGGAACTGCTAGACCATGAAGACAGGATGGTGTGCTTATCCACAAGAGTCCCAGCTACACATGCAGTTTCTCAGCCTCGTGCAGACTTACTGATACCTACTTTGACTCCCAAGGACACTCAGAGTTCAGTTTGTGAAACGAACAACAAATTTGTCACCTGGGGGAGATAGGAGGGGGCTTTGTCCTTGACACATTCAAGGCCTCCTGCAACTCTGGGTTAAGTGTCTCTGGAAAATATGGTAACTCATAGAGACTAATTCAGGGGACCCCTTAACATTCCTTAACACAGTTCAGTTGCTATGCTAACAATTGAAAGACAACCCAATTTCCAAGACTGGCTCTATATACCAATACCCCTAGCATGGTGTTTCCAAGTGAGTCAATCTGAATATTACTGGTCCTAGTAACTTGAGATATCACATTAGGACTCACCAGTGCCTTCTGGGTTCTGTCTTTCTGTATCCATAATCAGTTGGGACATCCCAGGATTGGGAATTAAATAGAGATTGTTTCCTTACTGCTTTCATTTCTCTAAAGGAAGATCGTAGATATCACCAATAGGAAAAAGGTCTATTCAATTCCAAAAGTCCTCACAAAGCAAGGACAGCAACTGACCAGCAGTGAAACTTTTTACATTGAACTAAAATTCTCCCTCTGCTTGAGAGGAAATTACTTTCGAGTTTCTAATGGAATAAATGCCCTTTAATAGTGTACACAGGAAAACCTACTGTAAGAAACAGTTGGCTTTCTTTCCATTTCAGACCCAGTAGACACAGGTGTAAAATCTTAGATAATTTTTTATTAATTATTGATGCAGAATATTAATATCCTGGTCCTATCTAAATGCTTTTAGTTGAGCTGACAGGATTATTATAATTTTCACATCTAATTATGGTTCCTATCGGCAGACTTGCTGCCAAATTTCAACATGTGCACCCAGTAATGCCAAACTGATGAAAATCAATATGTTCCAAGTGGATTGTGGGCTGGCATTGGGTGTTTGCTTCAAGCAGATTTCTGGCCCAAACCAGCCTTCTCTGCCTTTGCCCATCAGCGCAGTACTACAAAAGCTCACTAATAAAAGTATAAACTAGGGCAGCATCTGCAGAACACATCAATCACCCAGAGCTGGATCTGTTCTGTTTTCATCATCTTTAAGCTTTGCTCAGAGAAGAAAAAGTGGCTTTTGGAAACCACTCTCCTACAAGTACAAACCATACATCCCTGGTATAGTGGAAAGGGCTAGAAAACATATGACTTCAGATGTGACCTTGGGCAGGTTGGCTCAGTCTGCTGATCTATAAAATGAAGGGAAAGCCAAAATCTCTAGGGTTCTTTCATCTTCTAACAATCCACGATTTTCTCAGTGACCTTCAAAGAATCTATCCATTTATTTATTATTGCTATCTCACTGATATACTGGGAGCAAAGACCTTAGTGACCTTGATAGAACTGGAATAATGGGAAAGACTCTCTAAAAGAATGCAACTCATCTTAGCTAAAAAGGTAATACTCGTACTATATCTACAACTTCTCCTAGATATGAGAAGAGAAATTATAAAATACTTTGATCTGAAGTCTTTCAGTAATTCAATGTATGTGAAAATTCAGATAGTATATATATATATATAAATTTTTACTAAGTACAATTTCCAATAACTTCTTCCTCTATACAGTTTCAGGGTCTTATTAGAAAAAGAAAAGGAATGCAGCCTAAACACAGTAATCTCTTCACACAAGTCTTCTTTCAATGAATCCCTATTTTCTGGGTCTAACAATTCGTTTCTGATTGGTTAGGTCTCTAAGTTTATCATACATTAGTATGCAATTTAGGCTTATTGTGATCTACCATTTTCTCTATTATCTTACCTAATTTTATTATTAGCACCAGTTATAATATTTACTGGAGCTTAAATAACCAAAAGCTTAAGAAATACTCCATTAATTCAGAACTTGCACTCAGAAGGCTTTCATTATCCTTCTCCCACCCTCACCTCCCATTACATTAAATTACTAAGTCCTCACTATCCATAATTTTCTTAGTGTAAATAATTCACAATTAGAGACCTTCAATAAATGCTCAGAGAAGATCACTTACATTTGCCTCATTCTATTTGTTTAACACTTTAATTAAAAACTTTAACACTAATAGTAAAAAAATATTAAGTTCTGTCACCATCCCCGCCCCAATCTAATCTGTTGCCAAAGCCTGTCAATCTCACTTTTGCAACATCTCTCAAATTCGCCCCATTTTCTCCTGATGCTGTCACCATCCTGGTGCAAGCATTCATCACCTTACACTTGGACTGCAGCAATAATCTGCTGACTGAGTTCCCTGCTACAAGTTTCTCCCTACTCAAGTCTATCCTCCATTCAGCTACCAAAGTTATATTTCTAATGCACAAGTTCAACCATGTCACCCACCCAGTGGCATCAATGTCAAATCCTCTGTTTGACATCCAAAGCCTTCATTACCTCTCCTCCACCTTTCCAATCTTACACTCCCCTTCTTCTCTCCCCAATACACTCTCTGATCAAGTGATGCCAATATTTTTCCTGTTCTTCACACAAGACATTTCCTCTTTTGACTCTGAGCATTTTCACAGGCTGTTCCCTGTGTCTGGAACACTCTCTCTCCCTCATCTGTACCTCCCAGTTTCCTTGAAGTTCCAGCTAAAATTCTACCTTTTACAAGAAGTCTTTCTCCACCACTCATAATATTAATGCCTTCCTTCTGTTGATTATTTCCTATTTATCCTGTATACATCTTGCATATACATAATTGCTTATGTATCATCTCTTCTATAAGAATGTGAGTGCCTTGAGGCCAGGGACTGTGTTTTGCCTTTCTTTATAACCCCAACACTTAACATAGTGTCTAGAACATAACAGGCACTTAGCAAATGCATAAAACTATACTTTTAATTGAACATAAGGTATGCTTCCCACAAGGACATCAGTTAATGCTGCATAAAAATGGTTTGAAGTGTTATAATCCTTTGGTTCAGCTTTATGAAAATTATTTAACTTTATATTTAAGACCAAAATCAATAGATTTAAGAAAAATCTCTTGTAACCTTAGTATCTGGCATAGTTCAATGCAGTCAATTGATATGAAAAAATTAAAGTCTTTTTATCTACTGGAGGAATTAGCTCAAGCTAAACAATTAATTTAACATGTGAGGAAATGGGTTCAGTTGTGAGTCATAATGAATGGTATACTAGGGAGCTGACTGGTCCAGAAGTCAAAGACTTGGGTTCTGATCTCTGGACTCTGACATTCACTTAGCTGAGATCTTGTTCAAATCACTTCACTTCCCTGTCCTTCAGTTCGCTCATCTTTAAAGAAAGGTGGTTGAAAAACTCCTTTAAAAATCCCATTAAATTCTACTCTACTAAATGTCACATTTTAAAACATTTTTATGAAAGATGTAAGAAGTAGGCAGTAGATTAGAAAGTCCATCAACTTCAGCTATAGATCCAATGGCAGAGGTGATATGATGGCAAGAAGTAAAAATATAAAAAGGACAAATTTCAGTAAACAAATGAAATATCAGATATTCAAACCTCAATACCAAAAAATGTTATTTTAATAACATATAGATAATTCATTTCTGATTTTAATATTTCCAACATATACTAGGTCATCTGGTTAAACTAAAAACTAGAAAACTATTCTAAAGAAAGATTACTAGTAAGTCTTCACTTTTTTCTTGAGGAGAGAATGACTTCAGTAAGTACTGTCTAGGGAAATTAAAAGGGAAACAAGATAACGTGACTGGCAAGATTAGTTCTATATTTCTGACTCTAAAAGATGAAATGCAAGCTAAATTTCTTATCCATCAATGAAGTGAATCCAATAAAAACTGTGTCTTGAAGAAATTTCTAGGAAGTCAAATATCCACAGAACTTATAAAATTCAGAAAATCAGCTAAAAGTGAAAAGAGAACTGGATTTTGATGGGCTTAAAATAACACTACCTTAAATAATGTTCAGGATAGTCAGCCTGACTTTGGAAGTTTAATTATAGATTAAAGGTATTAGGTTGTATACTTCCAAGCAACTTGTAATAATCTTTTATTGTGTATTTAAAACATATAGACTTTTATCATACAAGAATGTGTGGGCCTAGAAGAGGAAGCCCATACTGAAAGGAGGTCCTACATTTATTTGTGAGCACACATGGGGGCGTGTGCACACACACACGCACGCGCACACACACACACACAGGATTTTAATCTGGAGATCATTTACTCAAAATTATAAGGAGTATCACTGCTAGCTCATGGCAATGTATTTACAGAGAAAGAACAAGTGGAAAAGGTTCCAATCCTTCTACATTGTGTCTATAAGGAATCCAAAATACAAAAACATGTACATTGTGGGGAAAAGGAGCAGGACAAAGAGATGAGAACTAAAAATGGATAGAAAATAAAAGAAAATAAGTACCTAATACATTTTTGGGGGGGAGGTAACTTGCAGAAGAGATGACAAAGGAAGTACAATGAGCTCTCTTCAAATACTCTGGAAGACACTGAAGAAGAATCGATCATCCTCAGTTGTTCTTAGAAGAAATGAGTAAAAATGGAGACGTATTAGCCGCTATTTTTAATTAGTCATTGAAGAATTTACAAAAAAATTCCAAGACAGGAATTAAATATATTTGGAGAGCCTTTATAACTGAAAGGAGAAATTAAAGAGTGGAAGAGTAATAAAATAGCAGCCACAAACAGCATCCAGTAAAGACAGTCAAGTGACTCACTGAATGTCACTTTTCGATCAAGAAGATAACATTCCAGAGACAGTCTTTCACGCTCATCTCAAGGTGTTCAGCAATGCATCAAAGACTGATCTGACCAAAGGATGATCTGTCCATTCTGTTGGCTAAAAGGTAAGTTGGTCAATAAGCATTCACTAAATGTTATCACATGCCTGCGTTGGGTTAAGCATGAGGATACAGAGAAAAGGGAAGGAAATTCTCCTTACATTCTAATGGGGAGATAATATGCAAATAACTATGTATATACAAGATATATCTGCGACTGGAGGGCATTAGTACTGAGGAGAACAGCATCAGATGAGGCTTCTTACAAACAGGAAACTGAAGCTGAGACGTACAGAAAGTCAGGGCAACTCAGAAGTGGAGGTGAAAAACAAGATATTCTAGGTTTGAGATGTGCTGTTGTAGTCAAGAAATGGCAAGTAAACCAGTGCAGTTGGATCATTGTGCACTGAGGAAACCAAAGTATTATTAAACTGGAAAGGTAGAAAGAGGTCGGGTTATAAGGAGCTTTAAATTCCAAACAGAGGCATTTATAGTTAATCCTGAGGTGACAGGGAGCCAGCAGGCTCACTGAGTAGGGGGGTTGACACTTGGTAACAGGATAGTTTGCCAGTGTTTAGTTTGCTAACTAGTAGACATACTTCAAAATAAGGAAGGAAAGTGAAAAATATTTTTAAAGTCCTTTGCAAACATCAGCAGTTCTTTGTCCATATCAAAGGAGAATGACAGCTTTTTGATGAAAGGGGATTTCTACTGGGCTTTTTGGTATAAACAAACATTTAAAAAATAGCAACGGAGCAAGGGTATTACAACTAAGATTTATGGAAATAAATCATTAACAAAATAAAACTATTCCTGCTTTATGGCACAAATGGACATGAAGCCCATTGAGGGATAAGTTTTTAAAGTCTTGGAGAGTTCAGTCCAAAACTCCAAAGAATTTTGGAGAATAACCTATGTTCTGAGAGGTTAATCACTAGGTTGATTTGAAATGTTTGCCCTAATAACTCTCAAATATCATCCACCTGGACAGTGCTAGGGACTGGATCTGTGATTTTACTGAAAGGAGAAACTCCCAGGTGAAGAAATTCCCTCTATAATGAAAGTCTCTTCAAATTTTGTCTTAGTGAGTTGCCTACAGCACTGAGAGACTAAATGATGTACTTTGCTATTATGTGGGAAAGAAATGATGGTGGAAAGTTATAGGGACTACAAGAACTGGCATTTATTTGTAGGGAAATGATCAAAAGTGGTTAGTTAATATAGAATCAGCAAAAGGTCAGAAGTAAAGGGCAGGTCCAAACATAAATGAGGACATAGTTTTCAACACAGAATCCAAAAAAAGTCAAAACCAAAGGGTGCTTGAGAAAAGCAGTTTTCAGAAAGAAAAAAATAGCAACTCAGGTGAAACTAGAAAGAGAATGAACACGTCAGAGACAAAGAAAGGATGGGCAAGTCTATTAACAAGGCAGGCTAAAGAAAAGGTCAGGGGAGTGTAAATTATTGCAACTTGACATGTTCAATGATCTGATAATACCTGGAGGTGTTACATGGGATTAGTACTGTGCATTTAATCCCCAAGATGTGCAACTGCTGCTTAGGCAGCAACACTCTGATGCCAAGCTTGGTGTCAGCACATGGGGAAGACTTTGTGGGGAGTGGGTGGACCAGATTCTATTCATTTTACCCTCCCTCGGAATATGAGCATGAGCTTAGTTACAGGAGGGATATGAGGTCATCAACCACCAGGAGCCCTCCTACCCATCTCAATGTCAAATTCCAACTATGCAGAATGGCTATCCTCCTATCTATCACCATGAAGCTGTAGTAGCAGTGGAAGCTGTGGAGCCAAGAAGCCCGAAAGTAAATGCATTTGGGATGAATAATCAGTATGGAATTTTGCCAGCTATCTCAGACGGTATCTCCTTCAGTAAGGATTCATGCAGAGCAGAAACAAGTATAACCCCTTAATAGGGAGAAGGGCAAGTCATAGCTTTGGGTGTGTGTGTGTGTGTCTGTGTCTGTGTGGCGGGGCGAGGCAAGTGTGAATAGAATGAGCAAAAAAGAGAAGACCAAATGATGAATGGAAAACTCTTAATACTATGCAGAAATGTCAGTTAAGAGCAATATCCTAGAAAAAGAAAAAAATTCTTCAACCACTATAAAACTCGAGGAAAAATTATGGAATATCTGTAAAGACTCCAAGACTTTTTGGAAGGACTAATAAAAGAAGTGAAAAAAGAGATACGTAGACAGCTTAGAAGAGAGGCTGGGAAACTTTGGCAAAATAGTGAATATATTGAAAAAGAGAATGGAGGAAATGGAAAACAAAAATTCAATGATACAATAAACAATGGAGCAAACTCAAAAAACAAAATTAGAAGAACATATAAAATATTTTGCTTCTGCCATTTATTATTTGAGTGATTCAGGCAAGTGACTTAACCTCTGGGTCTCAATTTTCTTGTCTGTACAATGAACAGTTTGGCCTAGGATGACCTATGAGGTCCTTTCTAGAACTAAAGCTATGATCTACTATCAAAAACACCTAATTTGGAAAACACAGTATGGAGAGATAATATAATATTCATTAACTTACTAAATGAGCATTATGAAAGAAATATTCATTAACTTACTAAATGAGCATTATGAAAGAAAAAATGTGTATAAATATTTAAAGAAAACATCAAGGAAAAATCATTCAGAAATATTGGTGCCAGAAAGGAAAGTAAAGATTAGAAGAATCCACAAACTGTTACCTGAGATTCTCAGAAATGGGATTACCAAAATGTGGAATTACCAAAGCAATCAAAAAAAAATATCACAAATGGCCAGGAAGAGATGGGATAGTGCATCAACTATGAGAGAGGAAAGAATAGATTAGAATGATATACTGAAGGAGACTTGTACTCCTAGCCAGCTCCATGCCATGCTAACCTCTTGGTCCCCACCTTGCTTTCCAGCTTCAGTTTATGTGTCATCTTTTTTGATTAGAATGTAAGTTCCCTGAAGGCAGGGTCTGTCTTGCTTGCTTTGTATTTGTATCCCCAGTAATTAGTATAGTCCTTGGCACAGAAGCTTTAACACATCCAACAAAATTAAGCATAATCCCATGAGAGAGGAGAGGAACAAGGAAGGATAGATTTTTAAAAGAACTAATTCCTTCCTGAGTTTGTTTTTTTAAATAGTGGATAGAGTTTTCAAAAGACAAGCTCAACAAATAAAAGGAAATGTAAGAAACAAGCAGAAAGGGCCAAATGAAAATCAAGTACTACACACTGCGAGGGGACAAGGAAGGGATCAGTAAGAGAATAAAGAGAAAAATCTATGGGCATGGGGGTATGAAAAAAATACAACAAGGGGAAAAAGAAATATCTTAGAGAAGGAGACAGAAAGAAGGGAGAAGAATATATTATTTCTCGTAATTATAGACGAATTATTTCATGTAATTATGGGATCTACAAAGAAGTTAGGAATAGAACGCATGGGGAGTTCTTGAACTTCATACTTTATTCTCATCTGGGCTAGCTAAGAGAAGAGATTTGGTTTTATTTTGTATTTTAAGAAAAAAGGTAAAAGAATTAGAAACATAGAACTATACAAAAGTAAATAGTAGACTACGCTAAGTAAGATAAGGGAGGCTTAGGAAGGAGATAGCCTCAAGTAAATAAACTATAGGTAAAGAGGGTTGATTTTGAAAGGAAAAACCCAGCAAGACAGTGAACTGGGTATGGGCAAAGAGAAGAGGGATAGGAGAGGAGACCATGAAAAGATTGTTATAAACACACCTTTTAAAAAATGCCTAAACACAAAGATACTGTAAAAATTATTTACAGAAACTTAAGACTAACCCCCCTGCCCCCACAAATATATGGGTTTTATAAAGGTTAACTTGAAATTTTTTGGAGAATCAATGCATTTACTTGAGATTTCTCTTTTGATTGGCAAAGGGTAAATCTTATGAGTTATCTATACCCTCATATCTAGGAAATGCTTTGAACATTAACTAGCCAGCAATATCTTGCATGACATGGAGAAACATTAACCTATGCAAAGTAACAATGGAGAAGAGTTCAGATATCTTACAATCCAAATGAAAACAACCACCTTTCTTTAGAACTGGAATTTCTAAGAATTATTTTATTATGGTCCCAGAATGGGAAACCTATTGTGAGACAACATGATTGATGACCAATGGTCATAAAATTGTTTAACTCGTGAATATATAATTTATTCGTGTGTATGACTGAATTCACAAGCATATTAGAAGGAATATGGCCTTGTGAAGAAATAAATAGTGTTGTTAAAGGAATCCACATAGAGAATTGAATATCTGGGACTAGTGACATTACGTAACTGAAATGCAACACATCATTTCTTTTGTATGGCATATTAGAAGGAGTGTTGCATTTGGAGTCAAAGAACCTAAGGTCTGAAATATTAGCTTTGCTCCTACTGTGACTCTGGACGAATGATTTAACTTTCTGGGCCATGGTTTTCTTACCCTTAAAATGGAGAGCGAGGCATGGACTAGATGATCTCTTAAGGCCCCTTCTGACTAAATCCTATGTTGCCAGGAAACAAACTCACTCAAGAGTTACTTATTTTACTCAATAAATTTTGAGTGTGTGTGTGTGTGTGTGTGTGTGTGTGTGTGCGTTTATTGAAAGGTGATGGGGTAAGGGAATGTAATCTTTTAACTGTGAAATGAAAAGGAAACTAATTATGCAATTCTAGAAAAAGATTATGGCAAAACCACAGCTCTTTCTAAAAGCACTGTGCTCTGGGCAGTATCAAGCAACCAACAAAGATGGGTGTTCACCGATGGTCTACGTCCCGATATCTATTTACTGTACTGAAATTCTGCTTCTCCACTCAAACAGAACTTATACTTAAGTTTCCAGTGAACTTTGATCCTTAGGAATGGGAACTTTCGTTAAATATATAAAGAAGCTAGCTTTGGCCTACTGACATCGCACATGATATTTCATGGATTAGGTTTTGCCTAGGTGTTAATTTGGATTTAAAGGGAAATTCCAATTCCCACTTAAAAAGTAATGTATTCAAATTTGGGAGTACATTTCTCTCTGACATGATTTTCCTGGAAAAAAGTGTTTAGTAACTAATTTCTAGAAAAAAGCATTAAGAAGGAATATGAATGTATATTATGTAATAAAAATTATTTTTTCCTTTACACTTAAAACATTAAGTACTTATACATTTTACACAGTGATTATCAGAATGCCAAAATTGGAAACAAGCTCAGATCCTGTGGCATTTATTCTACAGTTTCAGTCACTTGGAACAATATTCTCCTTACTTCCTGTCTGGGAGACCTTCAACCAGCTCTTGATGGTGTCTGAGCTCTCATGCCTCTATTACAAGAAAGCGAGAGAGAATCTAGTAGCCCTTGAAAGCCTCTTCTACATGATGCTGTTTCTGGCAGGATTCCCCTTTGAGTCTGGCTGCTCTACACAGGAACTTGTAGAATGTTGTGACTTTCTGCACTGGTAACTCTCAGAATTTTGGCCAGAATTTGTTTCCTTGTCTTTTGCACTTTCCTTGTCTTTTTTTTTTTTTTTTTTTTACAGATCCTATTATCTTTCAAAAGCCGTTTTTTAAATTTTTTTTAAAAAATTATTTTGTTTTTGGTGTTCTGCAATCACTTTCCTATATCTTAGATTTTTTTCCCCTTCCTCTCCCTCCTTGCCCCTTACCTTCCCACTCCCTCCCTGAGACGGCATTTAATTTTATGTAGGTTCTACACACACATTCCTATTAAATACATTTCCACTTTAGTTATGTTGCATAGAATAATTAAAATGAATGAGAGAAATCATAAAATAAAACAAAAGATAATACAAAAGAAAATGGTCTCCTTCATTCCACGATCGAATCCCATAGTTCTTTCTCTGGATATGGAAGGCATTTTGCCTCAGGAGACCATTGGGAATTTTTAAAGTCCTTGCATTGCAATGGAGTACTAAGTCTACCAGAAAAATTTCCTGCACCCTGTGGTTGTTGCTGTATACAAAGTTCTCCTGGTTCTGCTCCTTTCACTCATCATCAGTTTATATAAGCCCTTCTAGGCCTCTCTTAAGTCTTCTGTTCATCATTTCTTATAGCACAATAATATTCCATCACATTCATATACCACAATCTGGTGTGTTCAGAGAGGACCAGTACCTTTGCTGTGATGGTTGCTGGGCCCTTTTCAGGCCTCTTTCCACAACTGGTGTCCACCTGTTCCACCTAACTCTCACCTATGGCTCCAAGAATCTGCAGCATGAGCAATGGCCATCCCCTGGTAAACTATTTGGGCAGACTGGCCAAACCAGGCCGAGGGTAACCAAGGGTTCTCAAATCCATTGATGATTTGGGGGGTGTGGCTTCAGAAAAGGCAGAGGAACAGTCAATATGGTGTTTGCTGCCCGACAACTCCAGGAGAAATGCCAGGAGCAGAATAGAGGTCTGTATACAATGTTTGTGGATCTGACCAAGGCCTTTGACACCATTAGTCATGAAGGCTTATGGAAAAT
>CM053769.1:72612289-72697755 GCA_028658325.1 Potorous gilbertii
GCAGAGGAACAGTCAATATGGTGTTTGCTGCCCGACAACTCCAGGAGAAATGCCAGGAGCAGAATAGAGGTCTGTATACAATGTTTGTGGATCTGATCAAGGCCTTTGACACCATTAGTCATGAAGGCTTATGGAAAATTATGTCAAAATTTGGTTGCTCAGAGAAGATCATTAATATTATATGTCAATTTCATGATGGCATGTTTGCCCGGGTTCTGGGTTCTGGATAATGGACAAAGCTCTCGTGCCTTCCCAGTCACCAATGGAGTGAAACAGGGCTGTGTGCTTCCTCCTATGCTTTTGAGCATGATGTTTTCAGTCATGTTGACAAATGCTTTCAATGAGGATGAACACGGTATCAAAGTCAACTACCATACTGACTGTAAGTTCTTCAATTTGAAAAGATTACAAGTCAAGACCAAAGTGGAGGGAGTATTGGTGCATGATTTTCTGCTTGCAGATGATTGTGCACTCAGTGCAACCTCTGAAGCTGAGATGCCGCAAAGTATGGATCAATTCTCTGCTGCCTGTGTTAATTTTGGCCTAATAATTAACACCAAAAAAAACAGAGGTTGCTCCATCAGCCACCACTACACCATCCACACATGGAATTGTTGATTACAACAAATGGAGAAGTTTTGAATGCTGTGGATGAGTTAACTTACCTTGGTAGTGTGCTTTCCAGGGATGTACACACTGACAATGATGCACTCATTGCCAGAGCTAGCTCAGTGTTTGGGAGGCTCCAAAGAAAGGTTGGGGAGAGAAGAGGTATTAGACTGACTACCAGACTGAAGGTCTTCACAGCCATTGTGCTGACTTCACTGTTATATCTTGTGAAACATGGATAGTCTACCAGTGCAACACCAGGAATCACTTCCATTTGGACTGTCTTAGGAAGATTCTGAGGATCACCTGGCATGATAAGATACCAGATACTGAAGTCCTTGCTCGAGCTGAACTGCCAAGTACTCAAACTATGCTTCAGAGAGTGCAACTCTGATGGGCTTGCCACATTATTCGAATGCAAAATGTATGCTTGCCAAAAAGATTACTTTATGGAGAATTTTCACGGGGCAGGCGATCACATGGTGGCCAGAAGAAGTGATACAAGGATGCTCTCAAGGTCTCCCTCAAGAACTTTGGACTTGACTGTGAAACATGGGAGACACTGGCACAGGACTGGTCAGCATGATGTGCCCACATAAGAAAAAGTGCTGTGCTCTTTGAGTAAAGCAGAATTGAGACAGCACAAAGTAAATGCAGGATGCACAAATTTGGAATATCCACTCCAAATATTCACACGGACTATCTGTGCCCAGCCTGTAGTAGAGCATTCCGAGCTTGTATTGATCTGATCAGCCACAGTGGGATGCACCGAAATTTCACTTTACAATGGTGATGCCATTTTGGTCCTCTTCAAAGATGCAGGACAACAACCATACCACAATTTATTCAGCCATTCTCCAACTGATGGGCATCTCCTTGAATTCCAGTTTTTGGCCACCACAGAGAGCTGTGATAAATATTTTTGTACATGTGGGAGCCTTTCCCATTTTTATGATCTCTTGTGGTTACAGTCCTAGAAGCAATATTACTGGGTCAAAGGGCATGCACATTTTTGTAGCCCTTTGAGCACAGTTCCAAACTGCTCTCCAGAATGGCTGGATCAGCTCACAGCTTCATTAGTGTTCCAAGTCTCCCACATGATCTCCAACATTTATCATCTTCCTGTTTTGACATGTCAGTCAAGCTGATAAGTGTGATGTGGTATTTCACAGTTGTTTTGATTTGCATCTTTCTAGTCAATAGTGATTTGGAGCATTTTTTCATATGACTATAGATAGCTTTAATTTTTTTCTCTGTAAACTGCCTGTTCACATTCTTTGATCATTTATCAATTGGGAAATGATTCAACTCAGTTCTCTATATATTTTAGAGAAGAGGCCTTTATCAGAGACACTGACTATAAAATTTATTTCTTAGCTTTCCCTTCTAATCTTGGTTGCATTGGCTTTGTTTATGCGAAAACTTTTCAATTTAATGTAATCAAAGTCACCCATTTTGCATTTCATTATGTTCTCTATGTCATTAGGTTATAAATTCTTCCCTTCTCCATAGATCTGACCAGTACACTATTCTTTGCTCTCCTTATAGTATCAGCTTATATCTAAATCATATACCCACTCTGACTTTATGTTGGTATAGGTATGAGATGTTGGTCTATACCTAGTTTCTGCCACACTATTATCCAGTTTTCCCAGCAATTTTTGTCAAACAGCAAATTTTGTCAAACTTATCCCAGAAGTTGGGGTCCTTGGATTTATCAAACTATTCCGCTGGTCTATCCTTCTGTTTCTTAGCCAGTACCACGTGGTTTTGTAATTGCTGCTTTATAATACAATTTGAGCTAGGCCACCTTCCCTAGTATTTCTTTTCATTAGTTCCCTTGATATCCTAGACCTTTTGTTCTTCCAGGTGAATTCTGATATTATTTTTTCTAGCTTTACAAAATAAGTATCTGATAGTCTGATTGGTATGGCATTGAATAAGTAAATTAATTTAGGTAGAACTGTCATTTTTATTTTATTTTATTATATTGGCTTGGCCTACTCATGAGCAACTGATGTTTTTCCACTTACTTAGATCTGACTTTATTTGTGCAAAAAATGTTTTGTAATTGTGTGCATAAAGTACCTGGGTTTGTTTTGGCAAGTAGGCTCGCAAATATTTTATAGTGTCTACCCTAGCTTTAAATGGGATTTTTCTTTCTATCTCTTGCTATTGGACTTTATTAGTAATATATAGGAATGCAGAAGATTTGTATGGGTTTATTTTGTAACCTGCAACTTTGCCAGAACTGTTTATTATTTCAAGTAATTTTTTACTTGATTCTCTGGGATTCTCTAGGTATATCATCATTTCATCTGCAAAGAGTGATAACTCAGTTTCTTCTTTACCTATTTTATTTCCTTCAATTTCTTTTTCTTCTCTTAGTGCTACAGCTAACATTTGAATAATAATAAAACCATACTGAACAATAACGGTGATACTGGACATCTTTGTTTCACCCCTGATCTTACTGAAGATGCATCTAACTTATCCCCACTGCATATAGTGCTTGTTGAATGTTTTAGGGTAGATACTGCTTATTATTTTCTGGAAAGTTCCATTTACTCCTATGCTTTCCAGTGTTTTCAATCCTGGCATTTGTTCTAAATTCATAAGGCAAGAAAAACAATAGCACATTGCTAACAGCTCTAGAATTTTCCATAAGTCTGAAGGTAATATTTTGTTCAAGTGCAAAAACATGGATCATCTCAAAATTTCTAAGGCAACAACTACAAAGGAGAAGACTAAGATTTAGAGAGAAAAGAAATGAATGCCCTTTCTCTTTTACCTCCTCCCTGTCTTCTGTACCTATCGACATTTAGAAATTTCTTAATGCATCAGGGAGGAAAAATCTTTTGTGTGCCCTACATGACGGCGCTAACAGGACTCAACATAGATTTACAAATTAATGCGGACATGGAAGGGAGTCCACAATTTTGGATGGCATCCTATATTTAACCTTGACTTCCACTGCCTAACCTTCAGAATGCCTCTTTCCCTATCCTTCCTCTTCACAGGTTCACAATGAAACAATGGGACTTCACAAGTCTAAACATCTTCTAAGGGTAACTTAACTTCTGCTCTGAATTCTGCTCAGTCACTGTACTTTTTTTCTGTGGGGATATTTTTAAATGCATGAATCAAAAAGCTCAAAAGGAGCTTTCCACAATTTAATGAAGTCCAGTCTGATCCTCTATCACACTTTGGTGTATGTACTTTTAATGAGGATTTAAATGCATCATTTATACAGTAAGCCAAACTACTGAAGCATATATGAAACAGATTTGCCTTGCCTTAAGTCCGGAAAAGGAGGTAATTCAGTTGGACGAACTTTCAGTAAACTAATCTATTATCCTGAGGAAAAAAAAATGATAGTTTCTTAAATCTTATTTAGGCTTAATAAATGAATACTTCCTGAATCTAGGCTTTTGATAACATGAAATTCAGTTTTTTGCCTAGTTAATATTGGCAAACTCTATTCAGACAAGAAACATATCAGTAAGTTGTCCATAAGAATATCTCAGATCTGTTATTTTAGAGAATTATTTTTAAAGTTTCCAAGTACCTTCTTGATCTGGCACCCTCTGTGAAGTGATATGGAAATGGAACAGGAATGAGAAAAAAAAGAGAGAACAACTTACTAAAGTGAAACAATTTTTTATCTCATAATCATAGGATCATAAGATTTAGACATGGGAAAAATACTGAAAGATCATGTAGGCCAACCACCTCATTTAACAGATGAGGAAAGAGAAGTCCAATGGGATACTAAGTGAACGTGTCCAAAGCCACAAAGATGACAAGTTAAAGGGCAAGGATTTGAACTCAAATCCTCTGATTCCCAAACCAGCACTTTTTACATTATACCATGCTGCCTACCATTTTTAGGCCTCATTTTAAATCTATCTGCCAAGACTCCATGGTATGAATAAACTAGAAAGATTTCATTTATATGTTTTGTGTTAGCTATCTCCACTTGGTATTCTAGTCCATTAAAATCTCAAGTTTTCCAGATGAATGAGGAAAAAAGTATTTTTTAAACCAAATATCTCAGCTAATTAACAGAAATACCTAGGACTAAAAGACACTGCCCATTAGATAATTGGTTAAAGGATATAAAAACAATCAGTTTTCAAAACAGCAACATCTAAGAATGTTCCAAGTTACTTATAAGGAAAAGAAGCAAATCCAATTAAGCTTTCACCTCAATTTAGCAAGCTGACAAAGATAACGAAAGATAGGAACAGTCAATGTTAGACTGGGTGTAGAAAGACAGGAATGCTAACCCACTGGTGGTGAAGCTTTTACATTAGTACAATTCAGAAAAGCAACATGAAATTACGCAAATAAATTGGCTTATGTGTCCATACTCTTTGACCAGAGATCCCACTATCATGTATATACCTCACTGAGGTCACCGGCAGAAAAAAAAGAAAGACTTCATGTTCACCAAAATACTGATAGCAGCACTTTCTGTGGTAGTAAAGAATCAGAAAAAAGTAGATGCCTGCCAGTTAGAGAACGGCCAAACAAACTGTGCTACAACAAAGTACTGTAAAAAATGATGAATATGATGAAGACAGAGAAGCACAGAAAGACTGACATGAAATGATACAAAATAAAATAAGTAGAGCCAAGAAAACAATAGACACAATAACTAAAATAATGCGAATGGAAAGAAAAACTACCACAAAATGATTAAAGAAGTTATGTTGCAAAATAATAAAGAACAATTTTATCCTGAAGAAGAGACATGAGAAAATCCCTTCCAATATTCCTTTGCAGAGGTGTGTAGCACTGAAAATTGTCAGATTTTTTTGATGTATTGATTGTTTTTTCTGACTTTTTTCTTCTTCTTCTTCCTCCTTTTCCTTTAAAAGAAAATTCTTTGGTTCTCCAGAAGGGGGAGGGGAAGAACACAAAGAGATACCCAAGTGAGACATAAAAATTTATTAATAAACTCTAAAAAATAAAACCTCAAGGTCCTCTATATGGTGAGACATGTTTAACCCCAAGTCTGCAATATTCAAAATGAATGAGTAACTTTAATGTCCAGTCTGCCTCTCTAATAGCTACATCATCATCATCACCATCACCACCACCACCACCATTGTCATCATCATCATCATAGTATTTTTAAGAAACATGCCACAGAATAGCATTGTCCTATTACTGATTAAGGAGGCTGCTATTTTGAAGCATTTGGAGAACTTCTGGAAGGATCCCAAGATTTGTCATAGCTTAAAAATGAATAACTTATGTGATTTTTCTCTTTTTAAAGAAATATTTTACTCCTTCTTGGCATTAGCAAATCAAAAACACCCTGGAGAATTTTTTAATCTTGCATTTTTATGGATTTAATTCCATACCATCTTAAAAGAAAATCTGATCAGACTGAGATGAAAGTGATATAGGAATCTGCTTTCTTTCTTTGGTGTCTGCTATATTATGACTAAATTAGTTTTCTAATCTCATTTTAATACATGAAATACTGATGAAATGTATTTTAAGATTAGACACTACATGTAGTAGACAACAATTATTCTGACCCAAACTACATTATGTTACACATGAAAGAGCTGAATTACGATTAACTCTAATCACACTTTTCCAAGATGAAGTTGGGAGAGAAGGAGTATCTACAGGTTAATTCCCAAAATGAAAGAGAATTAGAATTTACCAAAAATGGAATCTTCTTAGGTTTCACAAATTTCATCTCTTAAAATAAGAATACACTATTAGGAATGTAGATTAACTGCATGACACAAACAAAAGTAGAGTACCTTATTTCCAATGGCCTTTTTAGGTGGGAAACTGTAGGCCCTCACTTGAGGATATTTGTTCTGTAACTTGTGGTGCAAACTCCTGAATTCTGTATATCTTCTGTATACATTCCATTCATCATCCTTTATCCTGATATAGACCTGTCAGGAAAAGATAGAAAAACATTAAACTCTACATAGAAAAGGCACATTGAGTATACCTCTTAAAATCTCTTAATTCAGGTCTCCATCCATGGGGATTTAATAATAGTCACAGGATCACAGAGCTAGATGGGGTCATCATCTGGTCCAGAGGTGTGGCAAAACTCCCAAATGTAGCCTGAATCAGATTAAAATGTAATTGGAAAATGTTTAATAAAATAAATAAAAATACAAGAAACATAATATTAATTTGTGGTTTTCTTATTCAATATGTGATTAGCAAGGATTCATTTCTATTTGATTGACACCACTGATGGAGGTCATGTCCTCATTTTACTCATTTATTCACGTATTCAACAAGTATTATTTAAGTGTCTACTATGTGTCAGACAATGTGTTAGGTACTGGGTATACAAAGACAAAAGAAAAATAACTCTGTTCCTTTGCATTCTTATAATGTGTACATAGGAAATGCAATTGTTGCTGTTGCTTCTCCTTCATTCTCAGAGAGGATCATGATGTCAGGAAGATGGCGCCATGACTTGCAAGTGAGCTGGATTTAAGTGAGGGAGGGTTGTGCAAAGTCATCAGGCTCACTTTCTCCTTCACAGCCATCTGGGTCCAGTGGCAAGATGAAATACAAAGAAACTGAAGGGGAAAACACTTGTAAATGGATGGAAAGGAGAACAGGAGTACCTGAGCTGAACTCTGAGGGAAGCTAGAGATTATAGAAAGCAGAGTGAAGAGGGAGGCCATATCTGCTATGGAGAACAAGCTCTACAAAGGTGAGAAGATGGAAGACAGAATATCATATTTACGGGCAACAGCAAGGTCAGTTCAGCTTAAGTGTACATTCTATGAAGGAGAGGAATCAATGGAAGAGAGTAAATTAGGGGGTAAGAGAAAACCTGGAAAAGCAGACTGAAGCTAGATTGTGAAGGGCTTCAAAGACCAGACAAGAAACTGAGACCTAGAGAGGTTAAGCATCTTGCCCAAGGTCACACAGGTGAGGGAGCAGCAGAGTCAGAATTTGAACACAAATCTTCTGCCTTATCCAGTACTCTTTCCACTATACCACATGGCTTCAAAGGTATCCACAGTTAAACAGTAAAGAACATGCTTCCTACTATCATTTAGCATTACCAAATAGCAACATAAACATATCATCCAAAGTTCAAGTGATGACAGACTTGATCAAGATGGAAGAGAAACCACATATGTAACTTATGTTCACTCAATATAAATGCTTTCAAAACTGCTTTCATATTTGCAGAAAACCTAATTTGGGTTGCAGACTTCAGAGATGCCCTGATTTACTCCCAATCAGATCTATGCAAACATTCTGAGACAAGCCATCTAAGACCATATAAACCACATAAGCCTTTCCAACTAAGTCAAGCAATTTACAAATTATTAGAAGAATAATAAAGCAGGAACTAGGTATTTAGAGAACATAGGGTTGCCTAAGTATGACCTATTTAGGGCTTTGCATCCACTTAGCTGGAAATGTATCAATAAAGGTTACAAGGACATAATGCCAAAACTTCCACAGGAAAATGATAGATTCAATTAATCACCAGATTGCTTTAGTCTCAGTGGTACCAAATATCTGAATATTTGGCCAACCAATTTTGTTGTAGTTTTCACCTACATGTTTGGAGTATAGTGATAGGGACAGAAGAAATGAGTTTCAGATCAGGTCTCACACTTTGGGAAAAACTGAAGATAAAACAACAGTGAGGTGTAAAATGTACATTTCAGACATAAAATCCTCATTGCTTTCATCAAGATGTTCTGCCTTTTAAAACCATATCCTGTGGGCAAGGATGCCAAAGGTATTTTATACAGCACTGAAAGGCTGTTAAGTCTCCCTACAGCAACTGCAGCCAAAAGAAAACAGGGAATGAAGGAGGGGAATGTATTAAAAAATATATATTTCATATTATTTAATAACAGCCTGGAGAGTAAAACATCGATAATAAATGCAAACCAACATGGTTTGCAACTGCTTTATGTCAATAAGCTTCTAGAAATGTCTTTGTCACCGCTATAACAATAGGTTTCTCCAATTTAAGTGGGTTGTTCAGAAAAACAGCTGAAATGCTTAATAGGGAACAATAAATTTTGACTTTGCATTTTTCATAAAACATTTTGAAGCCAAGAATTTCACACTATAAAGATTCTTTCACAACAGGAGACATGATAAAAAATCCTAATACAATGCCTATATAGGTAGTCAAAGAATAATATTTTACTGTTTATCATAGAAGGCGGCATTTTCAGTTACGTTAAGCTTTTAGAGATATGTATATATTCAGTGCCAAGGGTTTCCAGATGTGTTCTACTGAAGATCCCATTACATAAGATTTCTTACTAAAAATCCCAAGGACTACCTTTAAATAATTTTAGTTAAATTTTTCCACCATTTTTAAAACACCGAGGTTTGCTTTCATAGCTCATATCCCCTTCCCCATTCAATTGTAAATGAACAATCCAAGCTCCTTAATCTAGAGTGGGGAAATGGTGAGGGCCCTTCTGCGCTATACTCTTTATCTCTATCTGTTCCACTATGACCTCAGATCAGTCAGTCAGTGGATGTCCCTGACTAAGCATCAACTCTCTGTAGCTCAACATCTGTATGGCCCAAAGGTTACATGTGTAGGGTCAAGAGGGATAAAACAATCGCTTCTGGCCACAAGGATTCCAATGGGAAATATAAATTTAATCTCCATGACAATTAGCTACGTCTACTTTTGAAAAAAAAAGGAGGGAGAATAAAAATTGCATAATATCTGCCAGAACCAAGTGGAAATAAATTCTGAATTATCTGATTTGTTAGGATGGCATTTAACACTGCCCGCATGCTTTGGCATAAAAACTAACTGCAGCTGAAAATCTAGGCATTCTCGTTTGACTCATGAACTTGGATGAAATGCTAAGGGTGTAAAAAAAATACTCAATCAGAAGCAGATTATCTTCAGAACCAGATAATGAAAACGTTACCACCTCATTACTTATTAAACAGCTTTTCTATCACTAGTCTCTTACTGCCAAATCTATCATATTCACCAATGCCAGATTAAAATATAGCTAAAATCATGTCAGTCCACACCTCAAAAACTTTCAATAGTCCCCATTACCTAATGGGTTATATTCAAAGCTCTTTACAATCAGGGTACCTTTGTAGCCTTACTTTAAAACCCACCCCTTAAGGCATTCAACATTACATTCAAGTCCAACCACTTAGTTCCACATACACACTCCAGCTTTCCTACTTCCCTAACTATTTCTTACATTCTCCCATATGCTTAGAATGTACCCTCTTTACCTATACTTGCTGAACCACAAGATCAATATCAAATGGCATCTATTCTATCCTAATTCACTATTACCCCACCATTCCGTCCAACCTGGAAATGATCTTTGCTCAACAGCATTTTCTTCTTCCTTTCTTATATTCTACTTTGTATTGTTGAGAAAGAGCATGGCCAGTATATTAAGCGCAGGACCTGGAGTCAAGAAGACTGATGGGTTCATATCCTGTCTATATTTACTGCCTGTGTGATGACAGGTTACTCACTTAAACTCTCTACACCTCACATTACTCTAAGACTTATCTATTAAGTTACTGACTAGCTTGCCTAAAGGGAGATCCTACAACTTCCTTTTTGACTTACTGTTACATTGAATCTCTCTTATTAGAATGTAAGTTAATAAAAGTAAGCAGGTGCTACTTCTATGAATCTATCTCCTCTGATACTTAAACATAGTCCTTTTTCCAGATATAAAATAGGATCTGAATAAGTATTTATGGTTGAATGCTCTTAACAGTGCTTTTCTTACCTTCAGTGAACTAGGAAAATGGGGTTCTAATTCTGGTCTTGTTATAATTAACCAGCAGTTAAGAATTTGGAAAAGTCACTTTTTCTTGCTTGGTTTCAATAACCTCATCTGCAGAATGCAGAGGTTAGATTGAGAGAGGGAAGAAAAATCCAAACACTAGAAGCTTAAAGCATTTTACATTTTACCTGGTTTGATTTTCCATTCATAATACATAGTTAACTTTATAAGAGGTATTTTTACTTTATAAGAATCAAGTCTGGATTTAGTTTGATTTCAGGTTTGATTTAAAGGATTGACTTTTACTAAAAAAAGAAAAAAATTAAGTTTTTTTTTTCCCTTTAGGCTGAACTCAATGGAATGCGGTGGTAAAAAAGGACATTGGAGCAGCCTCCTGTGGACACTGGACAAAGAGTATGGAAGCAGACAACTGAACAAGACAGCAGAATGTGACCCGTTGTTTCTGTGGACCATCCTTACAGGCTGCACTACTTGCCACCATTATTTGAAGCACACTCCAGCCTTGCAGATGAAAATTTCATGAATATTACTTGCTTATAAAGTCAGATCCAGAAGAAATTTCACAGGAAGAATGATTTGTACATCTAGTAATATCTGTACTAGACAGAATAACTAGACAATTGAACTACTGTGAATGACTCAAAAAAGCTAAGTTACAAAATTACAAACAGTAAAAAACACGAGGATACAATTGTTCATTGATACTGGTGAATAAATACAGTCCTGTGACCCTGCTTTAAAAGTACACTTAGAATGGGCTCCATTTAAATCACTCTGCATTTGCCTCAGACAGAAAGGTAGTGTGTGGAGGTATAGAGAACGTTAGCCTTACCTTCAACCGGGAAATTAGGAATCAAGGGAAATTCTTTTGAATCCTGACTGCAGCTAGACACTTTCTAGCAGTGTGACCTGGCTCATATCATTTAACCTCATCTGAAAAATGAGGATGATAAATCCAACACTACCTATGTCATGGGGCACTGCAAGGCTAGTACACCGTCATTTTATAAACCTCCAAGTGCTGTATAAATGTGAATTATTATTATAGCCAACACCATCTTGCAGGCCCCTATCTTTTGATGTCCAAGATGGAAAGAACACCGGTTCTTTCAGTCAGGGAAGCAATGCTAAAATCCCACTTCTGATGCTTCTGACTACCTGTATGACCTTGGGCAAGACACTTAACCCCCACGTCCCTCAGTTTCATCTGTAAAATGAGGGTATTTGATCAGATGGTTTCTGAGGTCCCTTTTAGCTCTAAATCTCTAAACTTTTTGACCTCCACTAATGTACTTAGCTACCAAATACTTGATTTCAGGCAAAATAACACTATAGTGGGTAGTTAACTTTATGGTACCAGTTCTATAAATAGGAGATGTTTGTGGAGCCAAAATTCAGGTTCTAAAAACTTAAAAATGGTTTATAATTTGAAAAGAACTGGGGAACAGACTAAAGTGAGGACATGAGAACATACCATGCAAGGATTATTTGGAGGAAATGTTTTTACACAGCTATATCTTATTGATCTGTGTAGCCTCTGGCTTTTAGCATATAGTAAATGCTGCTTAACTGTTGGGTGAAATGAATTAAATTGAGAAAAGGGATGGCACAAGAATATTAGCTTCATCCTCTGTGTTCCTTGAGGTTAGTGCTTGGCTTATGGACCACAAATTCTTGGATTTTGACTGTTCCGACCTTCTGGCAAGAAGCTTTTTTAAAAATGTTAAGCAAAAAGATATTAGCGATTAGTAATTCTTATAAGGATAAAGGAATGACACATTCTGATTATTGTACAATAAAGAGTAATGAACTTGCATTAGAAAATCTAGATAAGGTCTCATTTTAAAGAACCTCTGTTGCATAGGAGTAGCCACCTGATCTCCCCTCTGTTTTCTATTGTGTAAAATAAGGGTTTTAGGTATAAAAAGATGATCCCTGAGGTTCTTTTTATTTTAGATCCATGATCTTGGAAGTGTGCTTCCAATTTCACAAAGTTGCTGAGGAAATTAAATGAAATATGTATTATAAAGCTACTTTTAAAGGTAAAGGGTCCCTCTATTTATTATTTTTTAATGATTATTTAAGGATTAGCAGCATCTCTACCAGTCTGACCTTGCCCCAGGCACTCATAAGAACCAGTCTCTAAAGTTTATTTGTTCACTGAATGAAACACTATAGTCCAATATAGGATTTAGTCAAGATGTATACTTCCACAACCGTTTTTACCTTTTAAAAACATATTCAATCAAACAGTAGGTCAGTCTAGAGAAAACTCGTCTTTTCAGTCAAGCAATAGGTAAAACCTAAAGTTTTCAGGTGGCCACTTGTACTAGATGTTTGAGAAAATTAAAACAGGATGACTAGTCAATTGAATTACTGTGAATGAAGAGAAGGGAAGGAAATGGAAGAGGAGGGGAATAAGCTTTCATACAGTACCTTCTCTGTGCCAGGACTGGACCAAGTCCTTTGTACAAATATTATCTCATCCTTTTCTTCACAACAACCCTGCAAAGTCGGCGCTAGCACTCATCACTATCCTTATTTTATGGCTGAGAAAAGTGAAACAAAAAGGCTAAGTGACTTGCCCAGAGTCACAAAGCTAGAAGCATCTGAGGTCATATGGGAACTCAGGTGTTACTGATTCCAGGCCCAGAACTCTCTCCACATCCCCACCAGCTGCCTAGGTAGGATACAAACAAAATATCTTGGTCCAGAAGGAAATGGAATGAAAATACCAGCTTCACAGGGATACATTTGTTGTTTCAGTTGTTTCCAACTCTTCGTGACTCCATTGGGGATTTTCGTGGCAAAAATACTGAAATGGTTTGACATTTCCTTTTCCAGTTCACTTTATAGATGAGGAAACTGAGGAAACCCTGGGCCACATAGCTAGTAAGTGTCTGAGAACAAATCTGAACACAAGAAGATGACTCTTCCTGACTCCAGGTCTGGCACTCTCCACTACACCACCTAACTGTCTAGCAGGTGCACATGGAATATAAGAAAAACTACCCTTCAGCACCTCCTAGTATGCGATTGTGCCTATTTTCTAATATGGTCAAATATAATTGGCCTAGATAGCTGACCAGTCTTTTTTTTCTTTAAACGTGTAATAACCCATTTAGCCCTATTTCCCAAGTCACTTAGAAATTATTGCTCCTACCACATTTTACTCAGTATGGGCCATTATTACCTGTTGTTTCAAGATAATTATGATTTAAATACTTCTAATCCAGTCACAAGTTGGATAGCACACTCACACTGCATTTATGAAGTGTCAGTAAATGCAATATATCAAGGGCTTTTTTTTCTTCCCTTATAATATTCTTTAACTATGCAGGAATCAATATTTAATGTTTTAATGGGGGAATAGTCTTAGTGGATTTATATGCAGTTTTAAAAGCAACAAACTACCTTATAGGCATTCAATGAATATTTAAAAAACAATGAGCCCACAATGGTCTACCACGTGTATTGGCATAGAAGACAGGTCAAGTACCTACCCAGGTGGAGGATTATTTTCTCTAGTCCCATATCTCAAAAACTAAAAACTCTTACAGAGGAACCCTCATAGCTATCTCCACAAGACAACAAAACTAAAATGTCCATAATGTAATAGACTTTGAAACTAATTAACAATGGAGAAAGCTAATGCAAACATTCTTCATCCTCTCACTAGCCACTAAGCTCTAGCAAGGCCCAGACCCTAGAATATATGCTCAGTGATTTTCCTGCTATGAGGGTCTTTGTCTACACACTCCTGATCTTTTCCTAGCATTCTGTTGCAACTAACAGTGGACTCTGGTACTGTCCAGCTACTTGTAGAGGCAAGAGTGAAGGAGGGAAAGACTTGTTCTCTGCCTGTGGTAGCCCCTGGGTTAGAGAACCCTACACAATAGAAACTTTGCCTAAAATAACTACTTCATCTTCTCTCAAACCTGCAAAAAAAGTCAGACATGGAAAGCCCAGAAAGAGAACCAAAGAAGGAAAGGAACTAGACTAAGGGACAAACATATGGGGCTATAGTGGAGCTGAAGAAAAGGCGACTAGCTTATAGCTGAGTCCAGGGTTACTTTCCCAGACTGGTGAACCAATGCTCAAAGAGCCTAAGACAGATTTGAAGTCAATCCTCAGGTGTGAATTGGCCATGAAAGGATCATAAAATGAGCCACAAAGGAATATAAGGAAAAAGACTAAAAGCACCAAAGATCTCAAGAGAAGAACATTCAATTAAGAAACTAGGACACAGGTAGATCAATCAATAGGGAAGATTTTCAAATAAAAAAAGATGAGTAACAAGATTCCAAAAAGACTGAAAACATCTTTAAGTAAACACTGCAAGAAAAAAGGAAATTGAATCAACATTTAATCAAAGCCATATTTTCAAGGGGACATGAACCATACCAAGATGATCCAAAATGGTTTAAGAACAAATCAAACTTTGAGAGAATGCTAAACAGAAAAAATGGCAGAACTTATGACCTTTACAAAAGAAATAATTAGTATAATAAAAAATCTTGAATAAACAGTGATCTCTCCAAAGAAGTAAGAGAAAAAACAACAGATTCAAAATACATATATACTGAAATTAAGGACAATATGAAAGAAAAGAAATAAAACGCAATAACATTAAAAGAATACAACTGGTTTGCAAGTAAAACACTGATCTCAAAGACATTATACATAGAGATATTTTGAGGATCAAAGACTTCCTAAAATAACATGACAAATCATCATCATAATATAAGAAATAACATAAGAAGCTGCCCAGAACTTCTAAATATACAAAACCAATCACCTCTCAAAAGAATCCATGGATTGCCTCCAGAAAAATAACCATATGCTTTGGCTCTTCAAGCCAAATAATGGTTAAATTTAATAATTGCACTGACAAAATATTCTGCAAGTTTCCTAAAGAAAACTCTTCAAATATAAAAGGAAGGAAATCTGAATAAGACATAATACTCTGTACCAACTATAAACTACAACATAGAATGAAATAATACATTTCAAAAAGCAAAAGATATCAAGATATAACCTAAAATGAGACAGCGTAAAAATCTCTGCTTCAGCATCAACAAAAAAGATGAACATCTGATAAAAGATATTTGAAGCATTCTCAGAAAAAAGTATATAAGAAAAACAAATCTAGAGAATTTTATGATACTTCAAATTTCACCTTCTATTGTAATGCTATGCAACAGATTGCTGTCTAAAATAGTGATAGTTTCTCTGTTTTCAAGAATATTTAGGAAAAGATGTTATAAAAGCATATGCTGATCAAGAAGAGATTTGATACCAAACTGGATTTATAATTTGATAGAAAGTAAGGTCACATTCACTTCTGTATCCTTTGCAGTGTCTACTGATAACTTCATTGGATCCATCTTTTAATAACTGGAGGTATTCCCTCCACTGGGAATCACAACCCATTCACAAAGAAGAAATTCAATATCCACATCCTCTTTTAAATTCCCTTCAAATAAAGGTTCATCTCACATCATCTCATACCCAACAAATTGGCAAAGGTTTTTAAAAAGATGAGTACAGTGAACATCTGAGGAGTTTTGCAAAGACAGGCACATTAATGCATTGTTGTTGAAGCTATATATATTTGGAAAATAATATGGACTTAAGCTAACAAAATGACTAAAAGATTTATAGTTATTGACCCAGAAATACCACTTCCAGGCATACAACCCAAGGAGAACAATGACAAAAAGGAGCCCACATATACCAAAATAATATAGTTGCATCTTTTGTAGTAGCAAACAACTACAACCAAAGTAGATGCCCATAAGTTGTGGTACATGAATAAAACAGAATATTTCTGTAATTACTGGGTTGTAAGAAACAATGATACTATGAATATATAAAAACATGGAAAACTTCCATGAATTGATGCAAAGTGAAATGAGGGGAAACAATTACATACACATAAATACATGCATACAATGATTACAATACTGAAACTGGAAAATAAATCAACAATAAAGCAAGGAAAACTGAATATTGCAAAATTATAGCATAGTTATAATGAAGAGATATAATAAGTAGTATCTTTTTCCAATCTTTTTTTTTTTTTGCAGAGGTAGACAACTGAGGTCATGGAACACTATACATAATGTTAGACTTTTTCACAATGGTTAGTTTTATGCAATTGTTCTCCCCCCCTCCCACTTTTTTATTTTTTGTTACTAGTGTTTTCTGTCTTGAGAGGTAGAAGGATACAGTGTAAAATGCCAGTGATGTGAAAATAAAAGATATCAATAAAATTAAATATATTTTTTAAAAATCTGATTTCTGGAGCTCTCAAGGAAGCAAAGAGGAATAAGGCATTTTAGTAGCAGCAGGAAAAAAAAGTTACTGTGAAATTCCAGACATTATTGTGAAAGCAACAGCATCCTACTCCAACCTACCACCACCCCATCTGAATAAAAATGTATTTGCTTTGGGTTGCATCCTATAATCTTGTGAGGGAGGTTTTAGGGATTTTAGCCTCCCAAATTATGTCCTGAGACACATATTTCCATAGCAGAAGTGTTTAGAAGGATAGTACTGCGCGTTCTATGTTACTATTTGTATTAGTGTTCTATTAAGTCTCACTTTTGTGGGTTTATCTAAGGACCCAGGGGGAAACATTTTGAAAACTTAAAGAGATACAGAATTGCCAGTGTTATTATTTCATTGTAATTGTTAATCATTTATCTAATCACCAGCCATCCTAGCATAACTCAATTCAGTAAGCATTTATTATAATGCTACCACATGTAGGCAAGAAGCTAGAAACTGAGAAACAGAAACAAAAACTAAAATAGAACTGCTCCTCAAGGAACTTACATTCTAGAAGGGGTAGGGGCAAGGAGAGACATACACAGATAAGAGAGATTTTTATATTATATATATATATATACATATATTTTAATAGCTTCCATGGACAGTATAGAAGGGGGTAAAAACATTAACAATTGCTAGAATCAGGAAGCCACTTGTAAGAGATCACACTTGAAAAAAGCCTTGAGGGAACTGGGGGTTCTAAAGTGGAGGTAAGAAAGGATAGCATCACAAGCATGGGAGAGAATTTGTACAAAAGCATGAAAAAAAGATAGAGAATGTTTTCGATGAGAAACAGGAACATAAGGTGAGTGAGAGAGAGTAACCTAATAAGCTGAGAAACACAAGTCGAAGCAAAATTGAGAAGGGCTTTAAATGTGTAACAGATATTTATTTTAACCTATAGAGGCAATAGGGACCCATTAAAGGAAGGGTCAGGTTCACAGAGATATGTCAATATTCTCTAATTTGGAATCTGGATCATTCAAACATAATGCAATTTTTTAATAAAATTTATTTTAAAAAATTTAGTGAAAAGGGAAATTCAGTCTAAAATCAGTAACTCTTTCTGAGAAAGGGTTTGGGAAGTAGAAGATTCTTCAACTTCTGGATCTTGGAATTAACTTCTATTTACTAATATTATTATGCACCATAAAGTTATCATTACTTCCATTTTTACATATTAATATCCACTAATCTACCTTTTCATGTACCTTCTTGGCAATAATAAAAATGAATGTCTTTAAAATATTGTTTAGGGGAGGGAGGGAAAGCAAAGTCCAAGTTACATGGTAGTGATTGTAGAACACTGAAAAGAAATAAAAAAAATAAAATACTGTTTAATTTAAACTTCACTAAATCATGGTGGCTTAACTTTTCCAAATGGGAGAGATTGTACAGTCTTTGGAAACAAACAGAAATAAACAGTCCAGAATAAATACATAAAAAATAACATTTGAAATTCAATCATTCATTCATTCAACAATAAATAAAGTACATATCGTATGTACAACACTATACTGGAAGTTGGGATTCTTACTGCAGCCTTCTCAAGAGCGAGATTAGATTTAAAGTCTTAGGGCATTATGGCTTTGAAAAGACAAAAAGTTTAGATTGCATTAGTGTTGCTAAGTGACAGTGATTATCTGTTTCTGGTAGTTCACTGAGACTAGGTAAAAATCTAGTTGCTACAATGCTTGGGGGCAGTGTTAGGATATGTGGAGGTACCCTGTATCTTCTCTCTTCCAAAATAAATGACTCCATGTTAGAAAATAGCCTCCTTTCTATTCAAGGTGAAAAGTCAAATATTCCTTTCTGTCCCACTATTTAAAACCCTTTCCCAGCTCTGACCTTAATACTTGACTAATAAAACAGATAGTCTTTATTTGAAGGTTGGACAGTGAGAAAATTCTGCATCAAAGGCTGAAATGGGAGGTAAGTCAAGGCTAATAGAAGCAAGAATAAAGCAAATAAAAATAGCTACTTAAGGTAAATGAAACTTCTTTAAGGTACTTGAGACCTCTTCCATTTTAAGGTATGAGAAACCTCTACAAAGAGGTTTCTTAAAGGAATCTTCTTTGCCTTCCACAAGAGCTATCTGTGTTCCTGTTTTCAGTACTCCTAAATCAAGCTTCCACTGACCTGGCTCAAAATTGCAAGATGTGGCTTTTGTTATGGCAGATCAAAGAGACAAAAAGTATGTGAAAAATGAAGTCCTTTATTACATCCTCTGGGATGTAAAATGTGATTTAGGTTCTGTTCAGCTGATTTAGCATTAAGTTTCCTGATACTGTCTTTGTATCAGTTAATATAAGAGAAGTCTTTCCCTTCCAACACCAAATATTATTAAAATAGGGCACACTGCACTTTGCTCTATTCAATGACAATGCCATTGGCATCAAAAATTGGAATTATTTGTTGTTCTTAAATTGAGTTCTTAAGATAATCTGAACTAAAAAGTTCAGTCTTTCCAAAAGAATTTAGAAGGGATTTTTTTTTTATGCCCAAGATTTATAACAGAATACATGTTGAACCCCTCTCATTAAATTAGCTAATTTTAAAAATTAATTTTGCTATATTATTTTAAAATAGCTCTTTTTAATTCAAATTTTATAAATTATTCATCTCGTGTAGTTTTTGAAATCTCTTTTTGTGTTTATTTGGGGATTACTAATTTGCTGCTTTTCTAGGGTTTTTTTGTTTAAAAATTATGTGTCCAATAGTCCTCTTTTCTTATTTATTAATATAAATGTTTAGAAATATAACATTTTCTTCTGAGGACTGCTTTAAGTATATTACATACAATTTGACATGTCCTCTCGTACGCAACCACTCTATTTAACTTTGTTAAATGTTCCTGTGCTTTCTTTGTTAAACTTTTCAACATATAGATTATTATATTTAGTCTCTCTTTAGTTAGCATCTTTTGTTATTTTATTGCATTGTGGTTTATAAAATATTTATGCCTTTTTGCATTTGCTTATGAGTTTTTCATGCCTTACCATGTAGGAATCTATAGGAATAGTAGATATATGTATATGCTCCAAGATTCCCACTGAAAAGTTGCCATAAATCTACCAAATCCAGTTTTTCCAACATTTTGTTTAAATCTGTTGCTTCTTTTTTATTCTCTTCTGATTCATCAAACTTCTACAGAGTAATGCTAAATTATGCAGAGTTGTTCTTATTATCTAGTTCTTTTTTTCCTATCTTAATTAGCATTTTTAGGAACTTTGATGCTGTCATTTCAATGTGTATAAACTAAATACTGTTATTGTTTCATTAGCTATAAAGCTTTTAATCATAATGTAATTTCATGCTTATGTATCTTAATGGCACTTATTTTTGCTGTTGCTTTATTTGAAATTTATTTGAAATTTCAACTGTAACTCCTGATTTCTGGGATTTGTTTCAGGCAGAAAAGATTTTTTTTTCTAGTCTTTCATTTTGAGTCTTGGTGCTTAAATCGTGGTTCTTAGAAACAGAAATCTATGGGATTTTGTTTTCTAATCCATATGTAAATTGATTCCTTGTTATATTTAGCCCCTTAACACTTACGGATTTTAATTTCTAGGTTTGATTTTTCTCTCTGATTCCATTACGTTTTCTTTTTCTTTTGATCAGCAGCAAGTTGCCTATTTTGCTTTTAACAGGTGATTCCATTCACACAATCACAGTTGCCCCCAATACAAATAAAGCTTACCTTACTTTGCAACAGTTCAGTTTTAATTAGCCCACTCCCCTCCCTCTCCTGGATACAACAAAGGCAAGTCCTAGAAATTTATTTTTACTACTATAACTTTTAACCCTTTCCTGAATGTCCTTGTTTAATAAATATGATAGCTTCTCTGTCCTGAATCTGTTGGGTTGAGTTTTTTCTTTTTTTGGTTAAGTTTTACCTGTAATGCTTGATTTAAGAAATGTTTCACTTTTTTTCTCCAAATTCCCTTTGATCTTCCAAATGATATAATTTTAGTTTGTTGTTTTTTTTTACAAGGGATTATTTTTTTATCTCTCAAATCCTTAGCCTTTGTATTTCCAATGAGCCTTTTATTAGAAATGGCTTAAAAGATACAATAGGAATCATCTCCTCAGAGCAAGTAAACACTGATTCATCTTTTATTTATTACTTGCTTTCAGGTCTAGACTCATTTACCAATCTAGCTATCTGGTCTATTTCCAAGACCCTGGCCAGTTCATGAATTCTCAGATGGAGATATTCTAAATTCCCATAAGAACCATTTTTTTTCTCATGATGGAGTATTCCCATTTATGAAGGATGGGAAATTTTGAGAGGGAGGAAAATTTTCCTTACTCTTCAATACATCACATTTTAATCACTTTTAAAAATTTTCTTATTTCCTTTGAGTAGTTTTATGCAATCTGAATATTATGTCATGTGAACTGTTTCCTCCTAGATTGCCTTTGTGACACTGAAACTCTGAAGTCTTACAAGTATATTTCTGGGTAAGTTAATTTTGGGGCTCTTAACTGTTGGTAACCTGAGTATTCTACCAATGTGAGCTATCCTGTTTCTAATACTACTAAGCAAAATTCTTGAAAGATGTCTTGAAAATATATCCTCTTTCTTAGTATAGTTTCCTGGAAGATCAATAATTCTCATATTGTGTCACTGACCTCTATTCCCTACACTCTTCTGGTTTGTAGAACTCTGAGGTTTTCTTCAAGTTTTCCATTTAAAAATGTCTTCCCAGTACTTTCTTTCGTCACTGATTTTCAATTTGTCTGCTTCTGAATGGATCCATTCCACTGACATTTTAGACTATCTTTTCTACACTATTTGTAATCATGTTTTGTTTCCTATATTCTTCCATTAATGACCTTATTCAAATTTAATAGATGCTAAATTTTTCCTTATATTATTGTGATTTAAAGATATTTTTGGTAATGAGCTTGCTATGTTCACTTTCTGTTCTAGAGATGTAGTAATTGCTGATATGGGCCCGTTCCTGAATTATGGGTATTTCTCTTGGTGTGCTTTATCCAACAGCATTTATTCATTGTCCCTGAATCTATTTTTTTCAGACTAATTTTTTTAGTCTTCTTATTTTCTTCTGTGAGTTTCCTTCTCTTTTTTGTGTTATTTTGCTAGTGATATTCTTTATAACTGCCAGGATTTTTAGAAGTTATGTCATAATCAACATATCATCATAATTAATACATCATTAGAATGAATCGCACCACTATCTTTTTGAAACTCTCCTTCATTTATCTTGGAAAGTAGTTGCCACAACTAGGAGACTAAAAAACCTAAGAATCCACCTTAGCTAGGAAACATTCAATCTCTTGTCCAAGAGGCCAGGCAACCAAGCGTAACACCAGTTAGAATCCAAGCTTATTTGCAAAGTGGTAGGTAGGGAGATGGTGGTAGATTATAAATATGATTGCCTCAACGCAATGACAACTAGTTGAACTGAAAGTGATATTACAAAGAACTTGATATAAGACTTAGCTAAGTCAGCACCCCTGGAATAAATATAGTGATCATGAGCAACAACAGTGGAACTACTACATTTTGAATCTATTATCTCGGGTTCAATGTGTTATGCTACAAGGTGATGCCATTCAGGAGAGTGAGGTGGAAGGAACTGTCCAGACTGAACCAGATGAACGCAGAAGGAACCTATGACAGAGGTAACACAATGTTTAAATGACTCCCTTGAGACAGTGAAGAAAAGTGGGAACACGTAAGACTCGGAGTCAGGAGACTGGTGTTCCAGTCTTGGGTCTCCCAGTAAATACCTTTATAATCCTAACTAAATCATTTAACTTCTCTGGGTCTGAGGGTATTATCAGATTTCAAATCACACTACAAAGCAGTGGTGACAAAAATCATTTGGTACTAGTTAAAAAATGGAAAGGTCAATCAGTGGAAAAAATGAAACTAGTAGCATAATATTTGATATACACAAAGATCCCAGGACTCACTATTGGAGAAAATACGTTGAAAAACATGAAATCCTTCTGCAGAAATTAGGGTGAAATTAAGACCAGAAATCACATTTTTACATTAACTCTACATGGATATTTGACTTAGATTTTTTTGAAAAGTTCCCATAAAAAAACAGGGGCAAGTATATGATGCACTGGATAGGGTACTGGACTTAGAGTCATGAAGGGCTAAGTTCCAATATAACTTCAGATATTTACTAGATGTGTATCCTTGCTCAAGTCGCTTAACTTCTGTTTACCTTGATTTCCTCAACTGTAAAATAGGAGTAGTAATAGCACCTTCTCCCACTCTAGTTAAGAAGATCCAATGAGATAACAGTTGTAAAGTACTTATTATCACAGCGTGTGGAACGTAGTGGGTGCTATATAAATGTTAGCTTATTATTATTAAATAAATGAGAGGAACAAAAAAGACATTTCTTTACAGATTTATGAATAGGGGAAAGTTTAAGGTCAAATAAGGGATGGAGAAGATCACAAAAGATAAAAAGGACATTTTTATTAAATAAAATTGGAAAGTTTTTTTGCAGAATACAACTTTGGCTATTGCTAAAATTAACAGGAAAATAGCTGGAAAAAATTTTTGCAGACAATTATTCCTTTAAGAAAATTCTCATTTCTAATAATCTAAAAAATGGATTCAAATTTATGAGAATAAGAGCCATTCTCCAACTGTTGTTGTTTGTCCATCATTCTTGAAGACAACCATGACATCAGGAAGATGGCGCCATGACTTACAAGTGAATTGGATTGAAGTGAGGCAGGGCTGTGCAAAGTCACCAGCCTCACTTTCTCCTGCGGAGCCATCTGGGTCCGGTGGCAATATATAGATCAGGACAACTAGAGATGGTGACAAATAATCAAAGGATATGAACAGGGAGTTCTTAAAGGAAAATATCTAAGCTACAGTTATGCATCAACAGCCATATGGAGGGAAAAAGATTCAAATCACTAATAATTAGAAAAATATAAATTAAAGTAACTCTGAAATTTCACCTTACATTCATAAGACTAGCGAAGATGACAAAAAAAGAGACAATAACAGATATTCAAGTTGTTGCAAGAAAATAGGCATTGTTAAAAGAAAAAAGAGAACATCGGCATTGTTTTGTTTTGACGCAGTATTGCTGGAACTGTGAAGCAATCCAGTGAATCTGGAAGCAGTTTGGAACTATGCACAAAAAGTCACTAAATTCATTCAATAAACATTTATTAAACACCAACCATGTGCCAGGCATTGTACTAAATACCGGAAATATAAAAAAAGGCAGGGGGCAGGGCAGTACCTGCTCTCAAGGAGCTCATAATTTAGTCTGGGATACAACAAGCAAACAAATATGGACAAACTATATCAGGAAAAATAGAAAATATTTAAAAGAGAGAAGACACTAGAATTAAGATGGGTTGGGTAAGGCTTCCTGTAGAAGATGGTATTTTAGTTGGGAAGCTAGTAGGTGAAGATGTGGATGGAGAAAATTCCAGATTATAGGGGTCAGGTAGAGAAAAAAGAGATGGAGATGCTGTTCCATGCTTATTCATGGAACAGCAAGGAAACAGTGGCATGGGATAAAAAAGCATGTGGCTGGGAATAAGTTTTAAGAAGACTAGAAAGGGGGTGCTGTTGGCTACGCAGGGCTTTGAATGCTAGACTGAGATTTCATATTTGATCCTTAGCTGTAAGAAGCCACTGAAGTAGGGGGCTGGAGGGCAGTGTAATATAAACTGGATACCATCTGATCCAGTGACTCCTCTAACAGAACAAAGCCCTAAAACATCTTTTTAACACCAATATATTCTCTAAGGGAACCATAACATAATTCCAGAAGAATCAGAACTATGTACAGCTTATCTAAAGGGCAACATAAACATCGATGATGAATATCAGCAGGCTGTGCGCTGCACATGTAGTAAAGAGGACTTGCCTGAGCTCTATCACAGAAGACATTTACATGCAGAAAGAGTTGGGCTAGGCATGTAACAAGAAAAGTCCGAGAGCTTCACTGACAACCAAGAAATACCGAAATACTAAAGGAAGGTCTCTAGCACAAGGGAAGAATTCTGTACTGAGGAATTATATAAATATATAACCAACAACTATATAGAATGAAAAGACTAAGAAAAGCTACAAAATCTGTCTCTTGATAGAATATCAAAATACCTGAGAACATACACCAGTTACTATCTAATTTGATCACGCAAACATAAATATCAGAAGGTGACAATTTGGTCAATTTTGTTAAGTGCATTGTAGATTCTGAATTCATAACCTGATTTTTCAAGGGTTAATGATATAATGTACAGACTATCTAGTGCTCGAACTTATTCTTTCTGATTCAGCCATTTCACTAAAAATTACCATATTTACCAGAACATATTAAAAGAAACTAAAGGTAATACATCCTATTTGCAGACAAGATTGCTTATTTAGAAAACCCCAGAAAATAAAGAAAGCAAATGAAATAATTAAGTTTCAGTAAAGTAGAACAAACAATTAATCTACAAAAATTATCAGCATTTCTATACAGTACTAACAAAAACCAGAAAGAAAGAAACTCCATTAAAAGAATAAAAACATTGGATATTTATCTACCTAAGATCTATTAAGGATGTATATAATTTCAAATACAAGAAAGTCATTACAAAAATACAGCCAGACAAATACTCAGAGAGCCATTCATTGTTCTTGGTTGGGTTGTGCCAAAATACCAACAATGAAGATTCTACTTAGTTAATTTAGAGACTGTGTAATACCATTCAAATGATCAGTGGAATTACTTCCTAGAATTGGACAAAACAGATCTAGAATACCAAAAGAAATGATGAGAGCAAAGTAGGAATGAGGGGAGCATATTATTACCAAATATAAAATCATATTCTAAAATAACAAAGGCCTAACAGTATTTGGTACTAATTAAAATTTTTTACAGAAAATTAGTGGAACAACTAGATAGAGCAAGAAAAGAGAAGGGAATCATCAAAATACACTGGACATTTTTTCTACTTCTAAAAGTATAGAAAGAAGGCAAAATCAACAACTATAATGAAGGCTTTTTGGATAAATTATAAATTTTGCTTAAACAAGCTATTATGGTCTTTCACAAGAACAGATAATGGAGAATCCTTTGAATTGTTAAAACTTCAAGACTATCCAATTAGATAAGACTGAACTTTAAGTCCTAATTCAGGAAAATAACAGAGAAAATTAAGATTTACTTTCATCGGTGGAAAGATGTATGTAATTTGGATAAAATCAGCAAATGGTTTCACTACTAGGCTACTCATTCCATTTTGTCAATACCAGATTAGGACACAGGTACAACAGAAACAAAGGCAGACTAATAGCTTGTTTAAAATGAGTCAAAATGAAAATCTGATCTTTCTCAAATATAAGGTCATGGTCCTTTATCCTAAATACCAGTTGATTTTAACTATATGCATGGTTGATTTCTATTACCTTACTATTCCTTAGCTTTTGTGTATATGAACTTTGCTATTATGGAATTAGGGTAATTATAGTACATGCAATCATGAAATTAAAGCAGGTAATTACCATGCTTAATGAATTGTCAAATGCCATGCAGTCTTATAAACAAAAACAGAATGTACAACATGTGGGTTGGGCAGTTGTGAGATTTGGGCTGTTTCAAAAAAATTGTAATTAAGTGGTAGTGTTTTTGTATACTTTATGTTATGAACTTCAGGGGATTTTTAAAGGTCCTGAAATGAAAATTAAGAAATGTGACTAGGGTTTCCTACACAGAAAGATACCAGTATATCTCTTCTCTAGTCTTAAAAAAAATAATCTACTACTGTATTTTTACAGCACCTATAACTGGCATTACAACATGCTCTGACAAATATGTTATTTTAGAATGAAACACTAAAAAAGAAGATGACCCAACAGAAGGCATCTGATATACTATAAATGATCATATGAAGCTATTGAAATTAATACAGCAGCACCTCTGAAATAACTTCGCTCTTTATGTGCCTTGGATTTAGAAAGACAGCACTATGTTTCACTAACTTACCAGCACAGACTTAGTATTTCCCATACATCAAATGTCATGTGACTTTTGAATTACCCAAACTCATCATACTCAGTATAAAATACATTTTAGGAGAGTTTTAATATTTAAGAACAAACAACAAATATTAATATTCTAACTTTCTTGTATTTATTTGCCATGATGGAGAACTGATACAAGATAATGAACACCATAAAAAGCTTAAAAATGCCCTGAGTCTAGTAATCTGAACAATAACTACTCTATCATGTTATCTTTTCATTTGTTCACATATAAAGAACACTAGACTTGGAGTTAGAAAACTATAATTTGAACTCTCACTCTTATTTCTCAGCCATGTACTCTTGGGAAAGTTACCTCTCAGCTTCTATTTTACTTACTACAAAAGGAGGATAACATCTGCCTTGTCTCTCCTATATAAGTATTGTATCAATTAACCATATAGCATTGGTTAATCACTTACTATGTGCCAGGCACTGTTTCCCAAGTCCCTGCCTTCAAGGAGTTTACAATCAATCAGGAGAGGTTGTTGATTGGTTGACTAATTACATATGTACACATCTAATATGTATGTGCCATGTGCATAAAGACAAAATGACAAGTTAGAAGGAGATGCACTAGCATCTGGGAGGATCAAGAAAAATATCCAATTGAGAGGGGAGGCAACATGATGCTGTGAGAAGAGCAATGGCTCTGGAGTCAGAGAACCTGGGTTCAAATCCCATTTCTGAGGGTTTTGGGTTTTCACCTGACCTCCCCGAGATTCCAATTTCCCATAAATAAAATGAAGAGTTGGTCTGGATGGTCTCTGATGTTCTGTCCAACTCTAAATCTACAATTCTATGTCAGAACATAGAGTATTAGCTGAGATTTGACCCCCCAAAATAGGAATTCCAATAGGTGGAAGTGAGTAAAAGGAAAGAGTACATCTGCTCCCTATGAGACAATGTAACAGATTAACAAAGAAACACAAGAACTAGCAAACTTCTAGTTTGTTCCTCTCATCTCTATCAATGTGATCTTTAGAATGTTAAGGGAACCATAAACCTAGTGAAGGTGAAATTTTTACCAATGATATAAAGGAATGCAGAGATAATATCTTATAAAATTCTGTCAAAGAACAAATTTCAACTGGAAGAGATAGCTGATAAATTGGACAACAGAATTAAGATCTGAAAAAAATAGGCTAGAATTATGGGACAAATTTAACGAAGTGAAATTCAAAAGGGTAAGGCATGAAGTGCTATACCTGGATTCCAAAATCAAATAGCATAAATATTCATCAGGATGACTGGAGATGACCCAGGATGAAGCAACGGGGGTTAAGTGACTTGCCCAAGGTCACACAGGTAGTGTGTGTCAAGCATCTGAGGTGAGATTTGAACTCCTGCACTAGTGCTCTATCCACTGTACCACCTACCTGTCCCTGCTCAGAGGATTCCGATGGCTTCCGAGGAGAAGTGAGGCTGGTGACCTGCACAGCCCTCCCTCACTCAAGCCAAAGTCATGTCACTATTTCTCTGATGACATGGGCTTCTGCAGCAATGAAGGATGAACACACAGCATAAATATGGAGCGAAGGAGAGATGGGCAGAGAGAGTCAATTAGGTGGCACAGTAGACAGAGCCGAACTTGGAGTCAGAAAGAGGTTAGTTCAAATTGGCCACAGCGTTTTACTAGTCACATGACTGGACAAGTCACTTAACCTCTGTCTGCATCAGGACTCTCATCTTTAAAATGTGGAAAATAATAGAACTTACGTTCTAAGGTTGTTGTGAAAAGATGAGATAATGTTTGTAAAGTGCATTGCAAACTTCAAGCGCTATATAAATGCTAGCTATTATCTTAAAACTATTACTAGCAGTAACAGTTAATCTACAGTATGCCAGACATTATGCTAAATGCAGGGGTAAGAGGCACAAAGAAAGGTGAAAAAAGAGAACCTGTTCACAAGGAGCTTGCAGTCCAATGAAGGAGACAGCACAGAAGAAACCAGGGACCATCACGGTCTACAGAGGATGAACTGGAAGTGGTTTCTACGGGGAGACACTGAGATTAAGGGGAACTGGGAAAGAGTTCTTGCAGAAGGTGGGAATTTAGCTGAGATTTGAAAGAAGCTAGAGAATCCAGGAGGCAGAGTTCAGGAGTAAGAAATCTGGGCATGGGAGACATTTAGTAAAAATGCTTGGAGTCAGAAGAAGGAGTTTCATGTACAGCAGGGGAGCCAGTGTCACCAGATTAGAGCACAAGGAGACATCTGGATAGGACAGTGGATAGAGCTGGGGTCTGGGGTCAGGAAGAAATGAGTTCAAAGCTAGTCTCAGATACGTATGAGTTGTGTGTCCTTGGGTAAGTAGTTTAGCCACTGCCTGCCTCCGTTTCCCCAATTGTAAAATGGGGATAACAATACCATCTACCCCCCAGGATTATTGTGAAATCTAATGACATCATATTTCTAAAGTGCTTAGCACATAGTAGGTGCTATATAAAGGTTAGCTATTATGGGAGTGGTGGTGGTGTTGGTTGTCACATGGACATAAGTATAAGAAAACTGGAAAGGAGGGAAGGGGTCAGATTATGAAGGGCTTTAAAAGTCAGATAGATGAATTCATATTTGATACTGTAGATAAAAGGGAGTCACTGGAGTTTACTGAATAAAGGGAAAGGATGGTGACATGGTCTAACTTCCACTTTAGAAAGATCAGTTTGATAAGTGAGTGGAGGATGGATGGAAGTGAGGAGAAACTTGAAGCAGGCAGACTCACCGGCAAGCTACTGCTATAGTTCATGTATGAGGTGCTGAGGGCCTGCACCCCAATCGTGGTAGTGTTAGAGGAGAGAAGGAGACATACATGACAAGCATTAACAAATTAAAAAATCAGGACTTTAAAACTAGATTGTATGTGGGCATGGGGTAGGGGGCCAGTGAGAAAGAAAAGGAGAGGATGACTGGGTAAGTCTAGGTGACTGGGAAGTCTGTGCTCATGGCAGTAATTGGGAAGTTAGGAAGAGGGGAGAGTTGTTTGGAGGAGAGAGGCAGAAGATAATGACTTTAGTTTGGGGCATACTAAGTTTAAACTATTTCTATAAGATATCTAGTTTGAGATGTCTAAAAAGAAGTTAGGCCTAGATAAATAGAGAATCTGAGAATATGCACACAGATCATTTAGACAGAGGGAGCTAATGAGACCATCACCAAGTGAAAAGGGAGAAAGAGATGAGGGAGAAGAGGGTGCAGGACAGAGCCCTGAAGGACACTCATGGCTAGCAGATGCAACCTGGATGAGGAGGCAGCTAAGGAGACTGAGAAGGGGTGGTCAGACAGGCAGGAAGAGAAGGAGGAGGAGAACCAGGAGGGGCAGAGAACATCAAGGAGAGGAGGGGGCTCAACAACTGCAGAGGCTGCAGAGGGTAAGAAGGATGAGGACTGAGAAAAGGCCATTACACTTGGCAACTAAGAGATCCTTAGTAACTTTGGAGAGAGAATTTCTACTGAAAAATAAGAATGGATGCCGGACTGCAAAGAGTTAGGAAATGGAATGAGAGGAAATGAAGCGGGGGCATCTGTCATGGTCAGCCTTCTCAACGAGTTTACACATAAAGGAAGATAACAAGCAATGGCGGATGGGCCAAGTGAAAGGTTTTTGAGGACAGGAAAAACATGGGAATGTTAGAGGAGCAGTCAGTAGACAGGGAATAAATGAAAATTAGTTAATTAGTAAGAAAGAAGTGATACTAGACGGGGAAATCTGGAGAAGATGAAATGGAATAGGATCACCTGGGCAAGTAGAGGAATTTGCCTGGGCAAAGAGAAAGGCCAACTCCTCAGGTGAGATGGGGGAAGGAGGAAATAGTAGAAAAAGGTATATTTTAAAAATCGTTATTATAATACTAGTTCATGTTAAAAAGACCTGTGGGTTTTAATGGAATGTAGACTGTAAGCTCAATATGAGTCAAGTGGGATAAGGCAGCCAAGAGAACCTATTAGGCTGTATTAAAAGAGGCACAGTATCTAGAATAGTGGAAGTGATGGCTACTATTATAATCTGCTTTGGTCAGACTATATCTGGGGTATTACATTTAGCTCTGGGCATGATACTGTAAGAGCAACTCTAAATAAACTAGCATTCATTCTGAGGAAGGTAACCAGAATGTTGAAGGTCAGTGAAATACTGTATGTAAAAATGCTTTATAAAATTCAAAATTTATGGTATATTAACGTAAGATGTTATTTTTGTTATTACTACATGGCAGTGCAACTTTATGCCAAAGAATGTTCTTTAAAAAGAAAAGCGTGACTTAGTCCTCAAATTTATTTTATTCTCTTAATAGTACAAGGAACAACAAGATTTGTGTTTTGGTTAGTGGCCTGTGTTAATGTATCCTAACAAAACTTTCCTTTTAATGAAATGGCTTCATGTGCTATTAACTATAAGTATCCTCATTGCTAAACAAAATGACTGAATTACTGTATGTTCATGCTGATAGAGTGATATCATTAATGCCAAATGCCAGAAATAAGATGAATAACTTAGCATAAAAGAGATGACTTTTCAGTTCAGTGAATTATGTAAATGTGGCCTGCTAATAAAACATCAAACGTATTATTTACTAGGAAACTTCAGGAAATAATCATGACAAAAAATATTTCAAGTATGAGGATTTCAAATGAAAACTTTGGAAACTGGGCAGAAAGGATTTTGTTTATTATTTGTTTCTATTAAAAAAATCATCCTTGACTGAAATGACAGTTCTAAAATGCTAAAATATCACTTACTAAGACTATTAAATTCAGTAAGAGGTTGACAGAGCATGCACCTGGGCTTAAAACAATCAATCAGAAAGTCCTAGAACAGTTCACAACTTGTCTCATAGACCCCATATAAATCTTCAGGCTAGATCAAACCTTCATTGGTGCTTAAATATAGCCGTGGAGTTAAACTCTTCTATACTTGGCATTTAAATATTTTATAAAAACTGTCAATTTACAAGAATAATATCTTTCACTTAGATCCTACATCTTCTTCTTCCAGAAAAATCCTAGAAGTAAAATGAATTGACTTCTTTGACTTGGACTCTAGACTAACTAGTTCCTCAAATCTTTCCATATATGAAGGATTTTATTGTCCCCCAAGGGTTTAGTCTATTGAGAGAGCTACCTTGAAATAACATTAGTTTGCACCCCTGCTACTTACTAGATATGTGACTCATTTGCCCCTTTCTGGGCTCCATTTCCCTTACTCATGTTATGAACAGTTAGACTAAATGTTTTTTTAAGATTTCTTCAAGCTCTAAGATGCCCTATTTAATAACAGGATTGGATTGGTGAGTGTTTCTATATGTCACTTCAAACTCATTAAGTGAAAGGAACATTTCGTACAACAGGCCATTGAAAAGCACCCCAGGGATCAAATCGTGGTCCCTTGCTGTTTCACATTTTTGTAAATGACTTAGAAGAAGGCATAGATGTAATTTACAAATTATACAATTTGTAAATGATGTGAAATGAAGGAAAAGAGTCTATATATTGGACATCAGGATCCAAAAAAAAACCTCTTGGCCTGGAAAAATAGGTCAAATTACTCCACTGAAATTGCTCATTCCAAAGTTATCAACGATCTGTTAATGATCTTTTCCCAATCTTGTGCCCTCCTGAGCTCTCCATTGCACTATGCCTTTAGGATAATACAAAAGGCAAGCCTTGGTAGCCTGTAGAGTAAGTCATCAAAGGATTACAGATTTAGAACTGGAAAGGACCTTGAAGGTCACAGAATCCAAACATACTCTATTAGCACTATTGATCAAGACATATAGTTCAAGTACTGGCTTTACTCTGCCTAGACACATGACTTCATAAAAACAAATTTAAAAAGCTCTCTGGACCTCAGATTTGTCAACTATAAAATAATTTTGGTGAAAATGCTATGTAGATCCAAAAGACATACACCAGAAAATCATATAATCAGATGAATTTGGAACCAGTTAAATGGCTGGATTCAAAGAAGAATTATTATTAAAGATTTAACGTCAGTTGGAAGGTGATCTTTAGCGGATTTCCCTAAACCACTAAACACTCTTATCAATGATTTAGACAAAGGAATAGCCAACATGCTTATCAAATTTGCAGATGTCATAAAGCTAGGAGGGGTAACCATACACGAATGATGAAGTCAGGATTTTAAAAGATTTCGACAAGCTGGAACACTGGGGCAAATTTAGTTATATGAAATTTCTAGTTATGTGAAAATTCAAAATATGAATGATCCCCTGTCCAGCCTGATTGTGGAAGAGAATTTTTTTCAAGTAGAGGTTGAACTAGGAAGCCTTTGGGTCCCTCTAACCCTGAAATCTATGTGATTTTGTACTCAGTAGAAGATGGTGTCTTAGAGCTGGAAGGCATGTTAAAGATGATTTAGTTCAGCCCTCTCTGTTTACAGATGAGGAGACTGAGGTCCAAGAGGTGAAATTACTTCTGTTCCACTCTAACAATGAAACCAGGTTTTCTGATGCCAAATCCAGTGTTCTTTCTCCTATTCCATATTGCCTCTTTAGTGAAAACCATGCACTACCAATAACTCCTTTTTAAAATGAGGAATCTAAAGGCAAGGGCAAAGAAATGATTTCTCTGGAGTAAAATTATTACTACTATAAGTGAAAGATGCTGATCTCAAACCGTCTGTTCTTTACCCTATACCACACTAACTTAAAATTGTGCAGAACTTTATAGCTGTGAGGCATTATCCACATCTTTCAGATGAGAAGCCACATGGCCAGTTGGTAGTAGAAGCAGGACCAGACCCCAGGGTCATAGCTGCCTCTCACCTCAAATGAGATAATGGATGTGGAAGTGTTTTGAAAAGTTAAAAGCTCTTACAAATTTGTGATAAATATATTGTCGACTCTGGCCCACACTATCAAAATAGTGTTAAAAATCCATCTCTGATGATCTGGTAAGTCAGATTTCAGGAGCTAAAAGAAACCCCCACTGTAGTTTATCTTACATTTTGCATCGATATAGCCAAAACATCAAGGAAGGTTTACTGTTTCATGACATTACTTTTAATAACAGGATAGGTTTCTATTTCCCTCTGTGCTGGTATTCCACAGTTTGAACTTGCTCGTTGAGAGCACAACTTCAAATGAGTGGGAGGCCAAATCTGTTTCTAACTCTATAATCACAGGAAGAAAAAAATGGGAACACCGTCCTTGTAAATGTTATGGGCTGCACATCTTTTTGTACATAAACAAAAGTATAAGGCTAAGAGAATGATAAAAGAAGGCAAGGCATATCAAAGAACCATTTTCAAATAATTAAAGGGTTTTCAATACCAGAAAACTAACATTAACACAGAACTGGAGTTTTTTGTTGTTGTTGTTTTTTAAAGTGATTTGGACTCCCAGCAAACTACTCCCATGTCTTAGGGGATACCTCACATTTCTAAAGACATGTTTATCACAGGCTTTTCTAAATAAAGAGTCAAGCACAATTTTCCATTAGGCAACTAAGTGGCATAGTGGATAGAGTCAGGAAGACTCATCTTCTTGCGTTATAATCTGGATGCAAATATTCACTAAGCTGTGTGACCCTGGACAAGTCACTTAACCCTGTTTGCCTCGTTTCCCCATCTGTAAAATGAGCTGGAGAAGAACACGGCAAAGCATTATAGTATCTTTGCCAAGAAAACCCTAAATGAGGTCACAAAGAGACAGACATGACTGAAAAATGACTAAGCAACAACATGGTCTTACACGCTCCAGAAATGTTATGCTGCTTCAGGCCTAACATTTGGGTTGAATGATCTTGTACAGTTAAACAAAACAGCTCTTGTGTAAACTCTCAGGCTTTGAAGCAGTAATCCAGCAATGCTATTCAGCAGGACATCATTTTAATGTCATGAAGAATAATACTCCCATTCAGAGACAATCATTAAGTCACTTTGTGAAAAATGGGTATCATCTCTCTTCAGATATTTAACCCAAATAGGGCTGTACTTCTATTCTACTAGGGTACTTACTCCATTTTTCTACCTCTGTACTCATACTATGAGACTTTCTTCCTTTCAGGCAGGAAAAGTAAAATGAATCTTTCTCTTTTTTTAGTTAGATAGTTTTAAAATATTTATTTTTAGTTTTCAATATTCACTTTTATAAGATTTTGAGTTTTAAATTTTCTCCTCCTCCTCCCCCTCCTCAAGGTGTGCAATATGATACAGGTTATACCTTACAATCATATTAAACATATTTCCACATTAGTCATTTTGTAAAGGAGAATTAGAATCAAAGGGCAGAACCACAAGAAAGAAATCAAAAAAGAGAGAGAGAAAATAGTATGCTTAGATTTTCACTCAGACTCCACAGGTCTTTCTCTGGAGGTGGACAGCATTTTCCATCATGAGTTTTTTGGAATTGTCTTAGACCACTGCATTGCTGAGAAGAGCTAAGTCTATCAAAGTTGGCCATCACACAATGTTGCTGTTACCATGTGCAATGTTTCCCTGGTTTTACTCATTTCACTCAGCATCAGTTAATTTAATCAAGCCCTTCCAGGTTTTTCTGGAGTCTGCCTGTTCATCACTTCTTATGGAACAACAGTATTCCATTCTATTCATATACCACAATTAGTAGCCATTCCTCAGCTGATGGGCAATCCCCTCAATGTCTAATTCTTGGCCACCACAAGAAGAGCTGCTGGAAATACTTTTGTACATATGGGTCCTCCCATTTTTATGATCTCTTTGGAATACAGACCTTGTAGTGGTGTTGTTGGGTCAAAGGGTATGCACAATTTTATAGCTTTTTGACCATAATTCAAAATTGTTCTCCAGAGTGGCTGGATCCATTCACAATTCCATCAACAATTCAATAGTGTTCCAATTTTCCCATATCTTCTCCAACATTTATCATTTTTCTGTTTTGTCATGTTAACCTATCTGATAGGTGTGATATGGTACCTCAGAGCTGTTTTGATTTGCACTTTTCTAATCAATAGTGATTTAGAGCATAAAACGAATCTTTCTAAGCTGATCATATAAATGCCACTGCTTTCTCCTACAGGCAAAAATTACACCCACTACCCAGAACATTAACACATGGAGATTCAAATGTACCAATAATTTATTCTGATGACAATTTAATGCTTCCTCTTCTACCCCACCTGAGAAGTGTCTGTGGCAACCCTACCAAGTAGATTGTTCCCTGATGAAAGAATGATTGATATCACGAGCACAGTAGCAGGGCAGCAAAACAAATACAGAACAAATACTTCTCCACCTCAGCCTAGAAACATGACTAGTTCTAACTTTGAAATAAAGTGTATGGATGTCTCTCTCTCTCTCACACACACACACACACACACACACATACACACATACACACATATGCACCAATGGAAAAGATGCCTCTTCGAACAGTATCTAATTCCCATGTGGCCACATAATTAAGAGCATTTCTCAAGAATGTAGTGGACACAACCAGAACATATTTTCTTTCATAATCACGGACCATTAGAGCTAGGAGGAAACTTTGGGATCTTGTGGAAATCTTCTTTAAAATACGCCATTCAAGAGACAAGGCATACATGGAAATACGTTAGGGAACATTCACTATAATGGATGAATTGTTCACAGAGAAGGGGATGGTAAATGATCACTGTATAAAACCTTTGCAAGTTTTTAATTCTGCTCCAATCAACGTAGTAGCATGAATATGGTAGATTCATTTTATGACTGGTCTTAAGGTTTCTTTGTGTGATAGCATTAGCTCAAGGTGAATTTTCTAAAGCTAGTCTCTCAAAGTGTCACAAATAAACACAGATGTAAATTGTTTTTGACACAGCTGCAAGATTATGCTTATGGTCTTTAATTTTCCTCTTTGAAAAGCATCCAATTTAAGAATTTCTGCAGTAATCATTTCGGAGTAATGAAAAACTGATGGAACAATAGAACATTTCAGCTGTGATAAGAGGAGTTTTTGTCCCTTCTTTCTAATGTACATTTTACCAAGATTTATTAGTAATTATAAAGAACCCACTTATCTTTACACAAAACCAAATTCTTCCTTGCCTGCAGACCACAAACATCATAATGCACCTAATTTACCCAAATACACTCATTTTTCTCCATAATGATATACATAGGAAAATCTCAAGCAGTTTATGTCCAAAGAAATAGCCCAAGTTGAAAAAGGGCCAACAGCTCTCATAACTTGCCATCACTTGATCTCAGCTGTCTCTTGACTTCCTGGAAGCTACATACAAAGGGGAAAGGTTCATAATTTACACTCTGGCTCCATGAGAAGGGGAAAATAGGAGGAAAATGGGTTTTCAAAATGCTTAGGAATGGGTGAAGGTATAAGTTCAAAGCAGATTTAAGGTAACTTTAAGCTAGAAAAGAGGACTATCTGCCATATTAGAAGATGTCTGAGGGGGAGGGGGGAAGATATACTATTTACTCAGTACCACTTCTCCAGTTTCTCCATCTGAATCAGTCAAACTTAATAACAGTAGTCATGAGCAGCCATTTTATGTAGTATGCCTGAAGTAGGCACTTAGGGAGAGGACTGATTCAGAAGAAATAGGAAGCACTCCTCTAGCCTAGGGAAAAGTACAGCCTAGGCTCCAAGAAATCATTTTTAATAAACCAGTTATACCATTAAGCCCTTCAAATTCAGTGACCTACAAGGTGCAGAAAATGTAGTTCTTTGTAAATTTAGTAAATTTATGTAACCTTAGCAGCTAGTAAATAGAGTAAGAATATGGCACAATAATAGGACTGTATATGTTCAAGCTAAAATTCTTATTGACCATTGGTACCTCCTAGTACTAACTCAGGAGTTTTATGACTATTTGAGTCTATTTCATTGATGTGTCCATAATTCTCTGGGCAAACAAATCTGAGTTTTCTATCAGAAGGAAATATGAACTGTAGTAATAGGTCCATAACACATCAAATTTAACACTGTGGCCATAAATACAAAAGTAACTTGGTTTAGAGGAAGATATAGCCTGATCTCTGAGTCCAAGACCTGGATTCTACTGGAGGGTTTCCCACTGATCTACCATGAAACCTCCACACAGCCCTAATCCTAAAAGAAAGAGAAAACACTGGGTCTTCCCAGCTTTGCTACCATCTCCTCCCTATCCATTATATAAGGCAAATATAAGTGAGAAAGCATTTAGAACAAAGATGACACTGAAATTCACAGTATCTTTCATTTCTAAGGTGATCCCTCAGACCAAAATGATACTGGGAATAAAGCACTTTTTCCAGTTATATAATAATACTCATCCTAAGAACTGTAAGTGGTCAATAATGGCTAACGGATGCTGAATTTTTTTACCAATACACATATTACATTAGCACTTCACATTTTCCAGCTGTTGACATATCCTATCTTAACAATATTTGGAACTACGATCAAATACGAAGCAACTGAATATTTCTGAAAGTCCACATGTTATTTCATGATAACTTTCCACTGCCCGTGAGTCAAGGCAAAATGTTCGCCAAGTATTCAAAAACCCTTAACCAATGTACCCTAAAACATCTTCCTTCATCTTCTGTCTCCATCCCAACCTATATCTCTCTGTTTATCAAGGTCACACTTTCTTGAAACCCTTTCTATTTATTTATACTGAGTTCAATAACTGTCTATGATAGCACTGTATGCTTGAAATACTTTATTCTACCACTCTACTGTCATCTTTAATCACTTAAATAATTGTTCAAGTCCCTGCTGTTCCATTTTCCCATAGTTCATTTCCCAAACTACTTAGCACATGAAACATTTATGGCTGTTCTCCTTGACCACCAACCTCACTGAGGGTTTATTCTTGAGCCCAACTTACCTTTTTCTTTTACCTAAAGTCTATTTACCTTTGTCCTGCATATGATATATTGTCGATCTAAGCCTTTGCGTAACATTTCTGTTCTATCTGTACCTATTTTTGCAGTTGTAAAATAAACTTACTTTTGTCTCTGAGTAGCATTTGCATAAAATCCAAATATGGTCTATAAACTGTTGGGGGGGGGTGTTTCAATTTAGCACATTTCTTTTCCTTTAAAAAATAAATTTATTTGTTTTTTTAAAATAACTTATACTCACTGTACTTCTCCCTCCATCCCCTTCCAGAGACTCACCAATAAGCCTTCCTGAACGTTTAGAAAGTCCCTTCTAGAGCTAAAATTTTGATTTTGGCTCTGAAAGGTTCAACTTTCAAAGATCTTTTTCTTTTTAATTAAAGAATTAAAAAGAGGAAGAGAAAAAAATGAGCAAAATTAAATACGATGCTAAAAAAAAGTCTGACATATTCAGAATCCATGGCACCTCATTTCTTTTATTAAAAAGAAAACAGGGGGAGGAGTATCTTCTCATGTGTTTTTCTTTGGGGGTAAACATAACTTAAAATTGTTTTCAATTATTAAAAATTAACCTTCTCTCTCTCTCTCTCACCCATCTCAACACTGAAAAAGAAAGAAAAATAAAACCCTCAACACAAATATGCATGGTTAAGCAAAACAGGTATCTGCAATGACCATATTCAAAAAATGTCTCAACTCTGAATCCTCAGTTCATCATCTCTCTGGTAGGAAGCAGGTAGAAAGTTTTACCATAAGTCCTCCAAAATCAGGGCCAGTTATTGCATCTATCAGGGTTCATAAGTCTTTAAAAGTTGTTTGTCTTTGCAATGTTTTCTATCTTACTCCACTGCACATCAGTTCATAGGCATCTTCCCAGGTTTCTTTGAAACTGACCCCTTGAGGTGACACCACAGGCAATTTAGGGGAGCATGGAATAATCTGCCTGTCAGATCTATGGATAAGGGAAGAATTTGTGACCCAACACGAGACAGAGAGCATTATGAGATAGAAAATACATAATTTTGATTACATTAAATTAAAAAGGTTTTACACAAATGAAACTAACACAGTTAAAATTGGAAGGGAAGCAGAAAACTGGGGAGAAATTTTTACAGCAAGTTTCCCTGATAAAAGCCTCATGTCTCAAATATATAGAGTCAAATCTATAAGAATACAAGTCATTCTCCAATTGATAAAGGGTCAAAAGCTAGGAAGAGGCAGTTTTTAGATGAAGAAATCAAAGCTATCTATAGTCATACAAAAAAATGCTCTAAATCAATATTGCTTAGAGAACTGCAAATTAAGATAACTCTGAGGTAACACTTCATGCCTATCAGATAGACTAATATGACAGAAAAGGAAAACTGCAAATACTAGAGGGGGTGTGGAAAAATTAGGACATTGATATAACCATCCTGGAGAGCAATTTGGAACTATGCCGAAAAGGATATATCCTTTTGACCTAGCTCTACTAGATCTGTATCTCAAACAGATTCCAAAAAAGGAAAAGGACCCATATGTATAAAAATATTGATAGCAGGTCTTTTTGTGCTGGAAAGGAATTGGATATTTAAGGGACACCCATCAATTGGGGAATCCCTGAACAAGTTATAACATGATTTGCTATAAGAAAAGATGAGCAGGACGCTTTTAGAAAAATCTGGAAAGACTTATATTAACTGATGTAAACTGAAGGCAGACCAAGAACACTGTACACAGTAATAGCAGCATTGCATGATCATCAACAATGAATGACGTAGCTAGTTTCAGCAATACGGTGATCTAAAACAATTCCGAAGGACTTTTGATGAAAAATACTATCTACCTATAGAGAAAGAACTGATGGAGTCTGAATGCAGATCGAAGCATACTTTCTGTTTTTTATTTTTTTTGTTTTTTTGGGAGAGAAGTGGGGTCTATGTATTCTTTTACAACATGACTATTATGGAAGTATGTTTTACATGACTGCGTATGTACAGTCTATATCAAACTGCTTGCATTCTCAATTGGGGAGAGGGACAGGAGAGAGGGAGAGAATTTGGAACTCAAAATTTTTTTTAAGACATATGTTAAACATTTTTTTACTTGTAATTAGAAACAAAAAGTATCTGAAAAAATAAAAAAAAAGATTGTCCTCAATCATTTCTTGTAGCACCATGGTATTCTTTTACATTCATATGCCATAATTTGAACAGTCATTCTCCAAATGATGGCACTCTCCCTTAGTTTCCAGTCCTTTGCCACCACAAAAAGAGCCTAGAAATTTTTGTACAAATGGGCCATTCTCCTCTTTCTTTGGTCTATTTTGAGGTATGTTTCATTTCCTTCTAAAGAAAACTCCATTTAAGGGTACAGCTTCTATTCAACAGCAATGTATGGTGCATCCATATTTATGTGTGACAGCATGCTTCAGATTGTTAAGTTACTAATAGCAGGATACAAAGATCTACCTATATACTTTTCACTGTACAGCACCTAGCAGGGTATGATGCACAATTAAGCATTTAATAAATGATATTAGATGATGTTAATGAGTGTTTACAGCAGGGAAAATAGGGCAAAGACCAGAGTACTTTATTAGGCTGTGAAAGAGAAAGAGAAAGGAAACAAAAGGACAAATAATCAGCATCCAAAATATGAGTATTTAGGAAATAAGATACACTATGACTAAAAGGAAAGAATGGTTTCCCTGCTACCACCAGATCCTTCTGTACTCATAAAGAGGCAGTAGGAAGCTATCACCACCTAGAGGTCAGATGCAAATACAACTGTTTCCAAATAATTAGGCAGATTTTGCTTTCAATTATGTCATAGGAATCACAAGAAGAAATGTCTCAGAGTCATCAGAACTGTGGCAGGTCTTGTGTTCACAGCATAATGTGCTGGTCACCTACATGTATTTTTAAAAGCATGTCTTTGAGCGACAGATCAAAGCCAGCCCAGTACTCTCACTCTTGCTTAACATTACTCAGGGTTCTTCTGTCTTGGTGCATTTTGCAGTGACCATTCTACAAACCTCAGGAGAGTTATGGAGAAGCTCCAGCCAGACATCACTCCAGTCTATTAAGTGAACTAAGTAATGGGGTACAAACTAAACTAACTTGCACTGTAACTTGGGAAAGCTGCTCAAGCTAAACTTTCTCCACTATTAAAGTGGATGTAAAAGGAAAACAACAGCAGCAACCAACTGAACCATTTCCTAGGACTGTGAGAGAGAAATGGAAGAAGAAGGTGGACAGACTCAAGCATCAGTTCTGACAGATGATCACTAAATCAAGAGTTAAATAAACCTTCGTCACCAATGGGCAGAGAACTGCCGCTGCAGTGGTGGAAGACTCCTCTGAGACCTTGGCTGTGCTAGCATTCCTGGCATCCCCCACTCCCTCCAACTTCAGTCTCTGCTTATCTCATGGGCTTCTTCCCTGCTACCTATAACTTTATGTCCAGGTCCACCCCCAAGCCCTCTTTAAAAAACAAAAATGACCAAAAAAAACTTCACTTGACCCAGTTATTCCCTTTTGTCCAGTATCTTTTCCTCCACTGTACAGCTCAACTCCTACGAAGCTGTCTACATTCATAACTCCTCTTTTGTCACTAGCTAACTGTAACCACTTTGCAATCTCTTAATGGCTAAACGCAATGGCCCCACTCTAGTCTGCTCTTTCTCCAATTGTCAAAGTACACTTCTAGAACCTCTAGTCTGACCTTGTGACTTCTGTATTTAAGAATATTTAGTGGATTCCTATGGCCCCTAGGACAGGAATTCTTACCCTTTTTTTGTGTTATGGTCCCTTTTAGCCCTCTGGTGAAATCTAAAAATGCCTTTGCAGAATAATGCTTTTAAATGCGTTAAGACAAAATGTGTAAGATTTACAATGAAAACTAATTGAAATAAAATTACCAAAAGGCAAAAAGAAAAGTATTTTAAGTTAAGAATCCTTACTACAGGATGAAAATCAAACTTCCCAAGCTGACATTTAAAGCCCCTCACAGTCTGACTTCAAACCACTTTTCCAGATTTATTTCATTATCACTTTTCCTTTTCACACATTCTACATTCCAGCAAAACAGATCTATTGGGTGTATTTGATCTCAGCAGTCTATCTTCTACCTCTCTACAGGCACCTCTGTACCTTGGGACAGCACAGGCTGTGATTCAAGTGACTTTTCCCCCCTCCCCTTCAGTTGTTACTTTACCTAATTCATGCTGTCTGTACTCACTCATCTGGGTCACTGGGGTTTAATATCAGTACGCTCTTGGAAGGAAGGAAGCGTTCTTTATATGCTTGCTGACATGAAGCTCAAAGAAGCGTGGCCTATCCCACAAGGCTTTTGGCATGCTTAAAATAATCCCTCTAGATGTTTTCATACGGCGCTGGTCTCTGTGGTGACTGAAACCTGCAGCAAACCCTGCAGAACCCAAATATCTATTTGGTCCTTTACTGGGTAAAGTAAGGTTGAACTTGTCAAAGCTGTCTCTGAATGGTCCTTAGAAGATTAAGCAAATATTTACTGGCCCAACTCACTGAGTAGAGGGGAACATAAGAAAATTCATTTAGAGTTGGAAGAGACCTTAAGTTATCTAGGCCAAAATCTTCGTTTTTACAGGTGAAGAAACTGAGCTCTTTAATATTAATAGTAAGAGACTTGCTGACAGTCTAATAGGTAATAAATGCAAGCCATGGGTTTAAAATCTGGGCCTCTAACTCCAAATACTGGTCCTTTTCCACTGCATTACACTGGCTCCTATTCCCAGAATTTATAATCTGGCTAAAACAATCATATGCTCCAAGAAGGAGAGACCACGATTTACTCTTCTTTGCATCCCCTGTAATACCTAGCACAGTCTTCGACATCCTAAGTACTTGATAAATACCTGATGTATGAATGAATGAGAATAAAATAAAGTGAATGAGACTTGTCAGATTATCAGTGGGACAGACAATAAACGCCACTTGACTTTACGTTCTTCTAAAGGTCCATTACATCAATGAAAATCCAACACTCTCACTTTGACCTTTACTTTCAAGTAGGATGAGTTGGGCAACTTGGGGGAAAGAAGTCATGATTTGGCCCTTTTTACTCAATAAACCTCCATTTTTAGCTGACAGGATGAATTTTGTAGAGTTGAAAAAAATGGGTGCTTAGCAACTCACTGAAATAAATGCCACCTCCAGCCTTAAAATTATGCCTATTACTAATAAGCTCCCTCAGTAGTAACAAAAGAAATCAACAGCTATAGTCAGAACAAGGTGCAATTTTATTTAAAAACACAACTTTAAAAGGATAAAACTGAGATTTTGTGTGTGAAGTCAACAATTCAAGTTCAAGAATGCAATTCGTGCCAAGATTACCACCCTTCTCCTTTTCTCACTCTCTCCCTCACTCCCTGGTGCTATGTCATACCCAAAACAGGCAAGCATTCAGTGTAATCTTTCCACGAACATTCTGCCGTAGTTTGATGTTCAGCTATACATATTTGGGCAAAGAGTTGAGCAAGGTCTTTCTCAAGTTAATGAACCTAACCAACAGCCATAACAAGAGTTCTTCCCTATCACTGAAGTAGATTTATGATTATTATGCCTTATATTCCACATTTCGTCTGCTTTGGAGATTTTATAACAGAAATATAACTGAATTAGGTTAAGTTAGTTGACTAACATGGAAGGTCAGAGGCTTAGATTAGAGGTCAGAGATTTAGAGCTGAGGAAATGAAGCCAGAAGAACAAGTGGAAACTTACTCAACATTACAAAGGAAATAAGTGGAACAATCAGGAATGAAACCCAATGTATTGGGTATGTATTCATACCAAATATGGAATTCTTTCCATTTTACACTATAGATAAGTAAGAGCTTCAAAATTTGATGAACAGGAAGAACCTTATTCTTATAGGAAAGAGACCTTGCTGGCTGCTCTAAAATGTACTGAGTACATACTTACTTTAAACAATATGATTTTTTTTTCATTTTTTTCATTTTTATTTCCATTTTCTCATAGGATTAGTGGGTTTGAAGGTTGTTGTTGTGTGTCTGTCCTTTGTTCTCAAAGAGGACCATGAACTTAAGATGAGGACATGACTTGCAGTTGACTTTGATTTGAGTGAGGGAGGGCTGTGCAAGGTCCCCAGCTTCACTTTCTTCTCCTTGGCCATCTGAGTCCATGGCCTGATACTCATCAGGACAACTGAAGATGGCCCAGAATATGGGTTTGGGGGTGGAGAAGGCATGAAGGGAGTACATAAAGAAAACAGAAAACACTTTCTGTACTATGCCCTCACTAATACTTACTGTCTTGTCATTAATTATTTCACCTCTCTGAACTCTTCTATTTTTCCCTAAGTAGAAACCCTGAATAGAAAAGAAATTTATATTAAGTATAGCTTGCAGGGGAGTTAATTTTCTATGATAATGAACCTAAGTTCTTGGCATACTAAAATTATGTTTATGAACATCATATATCTTGTAGAAGAACTTGGTCAAGAGTAACGAGATCATGAATTTAAAGTATTTGGGGGGCTGCTGCATAGGGAGGTACTGAATGAATGCATCTAATACTGGTTTTGGAGCTTTTTCCATTAGTTATTGGAAATGGTCATTCCTTTTTTTTTTTTAGCAATAGGTAAAGTATCTTTCAAGATACTTTTTATTTTATTGTCAAAGGTCTCTATCCTCTGTCCCAACTTCTGCCAGTATCAAGGCAGAAGTAGAAAGTGGCAAAATAAAAGACATTTAGCTTTTTCCTTTGTTTCCTAGTCTAGTCATGTACAGAGTGGGCAGTTGAGATCTTCATGACTGAAGGGTACCTACCCTACTATCAGTGAGAATTCAGATCCATTGGAAGACTGAAGGAGTAAAGATCTACTTGCTACTGCCATATCATCTTTTAAAAGTTTTACTTTTTTTAAAATGACAAAATGTATTTGGTATCATTATGCTAAGAGCTACATAGATGACATGACCTTAAATGGGGTAATTTTATCTTTTGTATTCTGCCCTTAATCAAGACTCCCACTAAATAAGAATTTCCACATACAAAGTAGGACAGAAAAAGATGATCACATATGAAACTAAAAATTTCTAAACAACAGAATATATTATAAATAAGTGTATTTAATTTTTTAAACATTTAGCATGCTATTTACAAAGGTGTCCTGATTGTGCCTCATTATGAACTTAATTCTGTTCTTTTTGTGCATTTCTTTTCAATGTTTCTATGACAATTGTTTCCCTTTTTCTGGCAACATTCTCATTGACTGGCCTTCTTTCTCTCTCCCACCCTAATTCTGCTCCCAAGAAATCCTCACCCAATTAAGAAGAACAAAAGAAAAACAGCTCTTATAACAAATAAACATTATCTCCTTTTCTCCTTTTTTGGTAATGACCAAAAATGTACGCCTCAAGTCGTGCCTTGAATCCAACAACATGTGGGTAGACAACTTGCCTCATCACGGGCCCCCTGGAACTGTGTTTGGATATTGCACTAATCTTCAAGAGTTCTGAAGGCTTTCCAAATTGTTTTTCTTTACAACGTTGCTGTTATTGTACAAACCGTGCTTCTGTTCACGCTCATTTCACTATGCATCAATTCATACACAAGAGTCTTCTCTGGTTTCTCCTGCACTTCCAGTATTTCTTAAAGAACAATAATAACCTCTTATTCCACATGCCATGAACTCTTCAGCTACTCTCTAACTGGTGGGCACCTCCTCTGCTTCTAGTTCTTCACTACAACCAAAGTAACTACTACTGATGTACTGTGCATATGTCGGTTCTTTATCTCTTTCTGGGTATAGGCATACTGGTAGGTAACATTTCTGGATCACAGTTTTCTGACTTTTTTTTTTAGGTACACTTCCAAATCACTTTCTGGAACAGCTGTACCAATTCACAGATCCACCTACAGTATATAAATGTGTTTCATTTCTCACAGCCCCTCCAATACTGGTCAATTTACTTTTACATCATCTTTGCCAATATGATAGGTATAAGGTGGAAACTTAGTTACTTTAATTTATATTTTTCTAATTATTGGTGGTCTAGAACATTTTCATATTGCTGTTATCAATGTGGATTTCTTCCCTGGAGAAATACCTATTCATACCCTTTAGCCATTTACCTATTAGGGAATGGCTCTTGTTCTCATATACATATTTAAATCAGTTCCTTATATATCAAAGATAGCAGATCTTTTCAGAAAAACTTTCTACAAAGATTGTCTTTCAAGGTGGCTGGTTTCCTTATTTTAACTGTATTGTGTTTGTGCAAAACCTTTTCAAAGTTAATCAAAATTGTTCATTTCATCTTTTGTGATTCTCCCCCTTTTGTTAGGTCGTAAACTCTTCTATCATCTGTAGCAATTTATTTGTGATTTCTCACAACATGAATAACCACTTACTAACAGCATTAAAAGTCTGTGCATTTATAAAAAATAAACTAGAATTGCAAGAGGTAGCTTAGTTTTTGCTCTTCTAATCTGTTTATGATGTGACCTTTTACACCTAAGTCATACATCCACAGGAATCTTCATTTGGTAGATGGTATGAAATCCTGGTCTAAACCTAACTTCTGACCATTTGCTTTCCAGTTTCCCAAATGATTTTATTCTTTACCCCAATAACTGGGGTCCTCTATGCTATTAGGTTCCTTTGCAATTGTATCTCATCCACCTAATCTGTTCCATTTGTGTATTTTTAAGTAGTGAGGAGTCATTATGATAAAAATTCATTAGTAGTACATTTTGAGATCTGATACCCTTCTACAACATCTTAATTTTTATTGATTTGGTTTGGACTTGAGAATGACCTAACATTTTATTTGTGAATACCTTAAAGCCACTGCAATGTTTGATTTACTAATTCATCTCTTCCTTGCCATCTCTGGTCTACTCCCTGCTACATGACTTGAATCTAGCAGATACTTAATAAAGGTTGTTGAATTGAATTTGTTTGAGTGATCAGATTAAGTTGCCTAAATATTTTACCTGCATAGCACTACTCGCGGTTGTAGTACTTTGTGAGAAGCTCCCAGTACCAGTCATGTGGCCAATTTCCACTTGTCCTCTCTCTTATATTTCTTAGGTAATGGAGTTAGAGCTTTAACAGAAGAGGCAGGCAATCTGAATTGTTACCAGCATTTGGCCCAATGGCGCAACTGGAAAAAACCTCCAATTTTCCATGACCTTAATATTCAGTACAAATGACTGAATTCCAGAAAGATTAACTTCAATAACTGCATATATACTGAGAAAACAGGGACATATTAATAATCAAGTGAAAAATGCTTTAAATCCCTAATAATCAGAAAAATGCAAATTAAAATCAATTTAAGATTTCACTTCTGCAGACTAGCAAAGAAAACTAAAAAAGAAAATCATAAATGTTGGAGGGGCTCTGGGAAAACAGTTTCACTATCAAGCTGTTGGTGGAGCTGCGAATTAGCCCAGCCATGTTGGAAAGCAATAGAAAGGTACCAAACTTTGCATGCTCTGACCCAGTTATATGATTTCTAGGCTTTATTTCTTAAAGAAATCAAAGAAAGTGAAAAAGGATCTACATGAACAAAAATATTTATAAAAGCTCTTTTTGTGGTGGCCAAAACTTGGAAACTTACAGGCATCTCCCTTTATTAGGGGATGGCCAAACAAACTGTGATATAGAATGGTAGGAGAATGTTACTGAGAGAGAAGAAAAAATGAAATGGACAGTTTCAGAGGAAACTGGAAGACCTTCATGAACTGATGCTGAATGAAGGAAGCATAACATCATAACAACATGATAGAGAAAAATAACTTAGATTTCAGAAGTCTTATCAAATGAATAACAAATCATGAATCTAAAAGAATGAAGATGACACATCACTCGCCTTCTAACAAACTGACAATATAATTAAAAAGGAGAAGGAGACAAATTGTGGATACGGCTAACGTGGGAATTTATCTTGCTGGACAATGTAGCTATATACTGAGGGATTTGGTATTTTGCATTAGGTATTTTTGTTTCATAATTTACTCAAAACAGGATGAGAAAATGAGAGGGGCATATTAATTTTAAAAACTTTCTACTTGGAAAACAATCTACTTTTTTAGGAAGATAGAAGAAAACAAGGTCCAGTTCATCCTTTCTCCCACTATCCATTATGTGTTAAATTCTAACAGACTACATAGAAAGAGACTAGTATAAAATAGATGACTGGTTTAGACAGAAGCTGAATGTAATTTCTATTTTTCATTTCCTGATTCATAATTTTTTCACTGAAATCTGGGAAATACAGTACAACAATGGAATTTTTTGTAATTGTAAGTATATCCAATGGATCATTGCAAGTATTTTTATCCCCATTCTACAGATAAGAAAACCAAGGTTGAGATAAGTTAAGTGACTTGTCCACCTTCATACAAGTAAACATTGGCGGAACATGATTACATCTGGTTCTAAGTCCAGTGTACTTCATACTATTCTGTAATGATGTTAATGGGATTAAATGTGTATGTAATGGAATATCTGGATGGAATCTGTCATTCAATTTCATATACTGATTACATTAACTATGTTTAATTAAAAGAAAGGAATTACATTGAATTAATTCATTCAGAACCCCCCTCAAAAATATGTTCTTATCCTAGAGACCTTCTATGATGAATATGGTACTGCCTAGCATGGTGCCATAATTCAGTTATCACTTAACAAATATCTCTTGACTTTTTAATAACTTGGTTAAAGTGAAAAGGGATAAATTAAGAAACAACAAATGCTCAACATCCTAACAAAGTAAAATCAGAGATTCAGCATTCAAAACACAGATGAGAGTCAATTTCTCATATGCATTTATGTGGAAATTAGGCACCGTAGGCATGTGTAGAAAAGATACATCTACTTATTTTTCCATTCTAGAGAAGCACAATGTGTTTGTCACTCAAGATCTGTCATCCTAAAATTAAGAGTACAAAAGTAACTTAACCAATGGTTCCCTAGGGGGCTATGGTATGGCACAGTGGAATAAAACGGTACGAGAAATTAGGACTCCTGAATTCATGTTCCCATTCTGCAACTAACTCACTATACATTTTTGGGCGACTGCTCAGAGGCTGAGTTTCTGTTTGGGGTCACAAGGTTAAGTGGGAGTGAGTTACATAACAAGGTACAGTTCACAATATAAAAAAGTACTAGGCATGAAACAAGAATCAGGATCCATTTGTTCGGTTTAATGGTACTTAAATGCAGGACTCCAAGTGAAGTTCTAGCAGCTACCTAACTCCACCAGAGCACTCTTAATTTCTCTTGGCAATAACACTCATAAATATGTTGAAAAGGAATGACAAACCCAGATGGATAACAACTACTATGGGGCAGAGATGAGGAGGAAGAGCCAGAGGAGGAATTACATGGGATGTGATGCGAATGTGCTATGGGCAGTCTTGAGCTGCTAGTGGGGATTCAAGGTCCTGTGCTGCTCCTTTTATTTGCCAGATGTCAAATAAATGTTCAGTACTAAAGTACTTATTGTTCTCATGTCTCAGTTAGTGGGCACCTCTCAGGTCAAGATGAGAAAGAAGGCTAGGAAGAGCTTCTTCATTTATAATGTGAGAAAATAGATTAGATGATATTTGATGTCCCTTCCAAGGCTAATTCTTGGGGTCTGAGAGAGTGAACACAACTTTCAAAAGCATTTAACTCACTCTTCAAAACAATTTTTTTTTAAATTTACTACTTCCTTATTTTATAGGTATAGGGCTCCCACATCCTAGAGACTTTCTTAGCCCCCATACCAGATGAAATATCAAAAAAAATAGGATGCAATAGTCATAATTCATGCTTCCATTTCCTTCACCCAATGAATTCAATCAGCTGCCAAGTCTTGTCAAGTCTATTTCCACATCTCTTGCTCACTGCCTGCTGCTCTCTGCATCACCTTATTAGTTCAGAACCTTATTACCACCTCACGTAAGACTGTTAAAAGCTTCCTAACTAGTTTCATTCCTCCAGCATCCTACTTCTCCCATTCAATTTCTGCAGTTACCAAGATGATTTTCCTACAGTACATAGGTCTGATATGTCAGTCTCTTGCTCAAAAAGCATTAGTGGTTTCCCCGTTGCCATCAAGATAAAGCGCTTCAAAATGCCCTCGATAATCTGGCTCTAGTCTTCTTTTCCCTACTTATTTCATGCCTTTCTCCTTCACCCACTCAGTATGTTGGTCAAACTAATTTACTAGTTGGGTCCGACACTTAGCAATCCACCTCCCATATCTGTGTCTTTGCACAGGCCATCCTACACACTTAGAATGAACTCTCTCCTTACCTTTACCTTGTTTTCCTTTGAGGCTTGGCTTAGATAACATCTACTGAAGTCTTTCCTTATCCACCAAAGATCCTAGTGCTTTCTCCTTTTTCAAAATATCTTGCATTTTCACAGTAATAGTCACAGTGTGCGAGGGCTGATTTTGATAGACTTCACCCTTCTCAGCAATGTAAGGACCTAAAACATTTCCAAAGGACTCATGATGCAAATTTCCATCCACATCCAGAGAAAGAACTACGGAGTAGGAACACAGAATGAAGCAGACTATTTTCGTTTCTGTTATGTTTTGTTGTGTTTTGTTTCTCAAGGTTTCTCTCATTTGTTATAATTCTGCTATGCAATGTGACTGGTATGTAAATGTAGAGACCATATAAGACGGCATGCCGTTTTGGAGATGGAGGAGGGAGGGAGGGGGAGAAAATTTAAAATTTATGGAAGTGAATGTTGAAAAATTAAAACAAATAAATTAATAAAATTGAAAAAAAGAAAAGAAATACCTTGTACATTACTTAGTTATACACATATGTTGTATATTCCCAGTACAGAGTAAGCTCCTGAAGGATAGGAACTCTCTCATTTTTATATCTGTATTCCAAATGCTAATTATAGCCAATCATATATATATATATATATATATATATATATATAAAATACACACATACATGCACATATATACACGCATAGACATATATACATACACACAGATGTATATATACACACATATAAAGATGTATATACACACATACATATACACACACACACACATATATATATACAAATATAAAATTCCAGAAAGAAAGTGCTTTCTAAATTAAAGTTTGTCTCATTGAAAAACCACTAGTGATTTATAGTTTCAGAAAAAAGTTATATATATATGTATGTGTACGTATATGTGTGCACACCCTAAGTAGAATTATGTACACTGTCTCATTTTATTGTCTAGAATGATTCTAGAATACCATGTCCAGAAGTCACATGGAACATTTTCCATAAAAATCTTGGTTTATTCTCCATGATGATAAACCAGCCTCATAAGAAATTTTAAAATATTAACAACACATTCCCACTGACACATTGGGGTTACTTCTAATTAATAATGTCTTCCCTTGACATAATGAGAAGAAGCACTGGGTTCATTTATAGCATTGCTTAGAATGTTTACAACAAGTAATTTCAGGAAAAATTGGAAGCCTCATTTTACAATGTGGAGATCGTACAAGTAATTTTCCTTCCCATGACCAAAGGTACAGTTGTAGATGATCTTGCGCATACACACACACACACACACACACACACACACACACATACACACATGTATATACATATATACGTATATATACATATATGTATACATATATTATCAGTCTTTCTTCAGAATTTTACTATCTTATCACATGGCAATGACGCTGCCCTGGAACTGGCTCAAAGTACTAATCTAGGTTGAAGTGCTATTTTACTATCTAGAGGTCATTAGAACAAGATGTCCACCTCTCACACTCCCAGTCCTGGAAAGATTATCTTGTCTCTGAAATCATGAATAAAGTTGACAATTATTTTTGAAGTTAGTGTCAGTGACTTATTTCTGGTCACAAAGACTCTGAAGGAAGATCATCAACAACTGCACATTTGGTTATGGAAAATGATTGTGTAACCCCACATTGTAAAATAAGGCCTCTGATTTTTCCTGAAATTGCTTTTAGTAAACAAACATTCCAGGAAATACTATAAATGAACCAAATAATTTTTCTCACTAAGTCAAGGGAAGACATTATTATCAACTAGAAATAATCCAAATGGTAGAAAAGGACATGGGAATATAGTGTTAATATCCTAAACTTCCTCATTAGGTCAGTTTATCATCATGGAGAGAGAGATAATGAATAAACCAAGAACTTTATGGAAAACATCAAATGTGACTTCTGGACTAAGAAAAAGAATTTCACAAATAAAGCCAATCACAACTGGACCCACTATGTTATAATATACCAAAATATTCTACATAACCATATCATGTCAGCTAACAACAAAGTAATATGGAAGCATCTGTGCAAAAACAGTAGTCTCCATATACCATAATCATCTACTATATTTTCATAAATATACTCTGACTATGGACATCTCTTACTCTGTAGAATGCATCACATGCTCAAGGCATAGTAGAGTTAGGGCTCAGTGACCTCAGAAGTCAATCTTATTTTTCAGATGAGGAAAGTGCAGCCCAGAAGGTATTGTAACTTGCTCAGGGTCACACGGTAAACGAAAGGAAAGGGAGAGAAAGGTATAAGCATTTATAAGCTCAGTATGTACCAGACATTTTACAAAATTATCTCATTACAACCCTGGGAGGTGAGACTATTATTGCCATCCCCATTTACAGTTGAAGGAACTGAGGTAGAAAAGAGTTCAACTGACTTGCCCAGGGTAACACAGCTGATTAAGTGTTTGAGGCTGAACGTGAACTCAAGTATTCTTGATGGTAGGCCTAGCATTCTACCTACTATGATATTTTGCTGTATTAAATAAAAAATGAAATTCTAACTCAGATCTCTGATTCCAATCTCAGACTTCTTTCTGCTACATCATGTATCAAAAACAGGACAGCTGCACAGAAATACTAAGTCCATCACAAATTATAAGTAAATACCAAGGTGAGTGAACCATCTGGCTTAGAACCTGTAAAAATGACATGAGAATATATTTACATGTAAACATGCAAATGTTATTATGTAAATGAACATGTGAAAATGACAAGAGACAGTTGTGGTGCCAAGAAAATGCTGCAACTTTATGCCTTGTCAGAAAGGTCAACTGGTGTTTGCCATTTCCTAAATGGAAAGGTGCTTCAGTCGGAACAGTAATATCCATTGTAACTACTTCAGAGTTTACTCTAAGGACTACATGAGACAGCGTATGTAAGTAAGGAGTAAATAGTAAAGCATTACACAAACAGCGGCTGCTGTTACTAAACAATAACCAAAACTGGCTGCGACATTTCCATCTAAGGTACAGTGTCAAGGGTTTCCTGGAAAGGATGATAACTTCCCCAGAAAGAGAGTTATGGTGGACTGTTTAGGGACATCATTTCAGTGGCAGGTAACAACGTGTGCTGAAGGTCTTATAAGCGAATGCCTTTCAAAAGGCTCAGGTTAAAAGCCTGTGTCAATAAGAGAGAAACTCTGAAATATGTTAGACAGGCGGGATGACAGGAGAAAGGAATGTTATCTAGGTAGCTGCAGAAATCCACTTTTAGCCAGGGAAATGAAATGCTGAACAATAATCAGCCACAATAGACTTATATATAACACTTACGTTGGAAAGACTTTTTCAATAATATGTGAGGTGTATGGCCTTGATGATGTTAACCCCAATCTACTCTCTGGTTGAGGGGTTTTAAAAATGCTTCCATTTATATATTTCAGTCAACTGGTTTCTATGGTCTCTACTGCAATAACAGAAGGAAAATGATTCTGCTTAAAGAATGAGGGCAGGATCATCATATTAGCTCAGAAAAGCCATTAGAGGTCACCTGGTCCATCTCTTTCATTTTATAGATGAGAAAACAGGCCCAGAGGAACATAGTGGCCTACCCAAAGTTCTGCAGGTAGTAAATGCCAGGGCCAAGTGTTACATCCAGATTACAGGAACCCAAATCTGGTGTTCTTTCCATTGTACAACACTGTCTGTCAAATTTATGTACTCTTATGCATGCCACAAATCCTTTCACAGTCTTTCTTTCCAAGGTTATTTAGGCTTGTTTTATTATAACACTAAGAAGTTCTGTGATCCTATCCTATGTTCAGGTCCACAACTATATGGAAAGGCCAAACCTGAGGAGGGGTGAGGTACTCTGACCAGAGCAGAAAGGGAGGGGATAGAAAAACTTAAAGAGTGTTCTTACTTGAAAGTAAGAACAAGAACTCAAAAGAAAAACCAACAAACCCATAGTAAAATGAGATCATCACTTCCCTAAGGGCACCAGCACATTACACTATGGTATAACAACTAATGTTGATGATGATAACTTTTAATTTATCTGAAAAGAGGCTATGGTCTCTTTAGTATAATTCTGTACAATATTATATATATATATATATATGTATATATATATGTATGTATGTATATATATGTCTGCTCAGTAGAATGTAAGTTTCTTGAAGAAAGAATTTTTTTCTTTGTATCTCCAGTGCCATCAATACTATAAATGCTTAATAAATTATTGTTGAATTAATGAAGAATGTTTAAGGAAAAAGAATGTAATCTACATAGTACATTTTAGAAATTTATTTTCAGAATGTTTAAAATCACAATTATAAGAAAAGAGATCTGGTGTTTAGGATTTATTCTCAACTTATCCAGAGAACAGCTATGTAGAACAGTTCATTCCTTAAAGGATATGAATGGGATAGATTTTATTATGATAAAAGTAGAGACATGTTTTTTTAATCTAGAAATTGTGCAACCATGAAATGGAAAAAGGTTAGAATTTCTATAAATGGGAGATTTGGATAAATTTTGAGACATTAATTATATTTAGCTCTTTTAATAAAATAAAGTAACTATTAGTTTAGGGAAATTACAAAGGAATTTTGAACAGTATAATTTACTCACAAAATTGAATTTAATCTATTTTCAAATATAAAGGAAAGCACAGGAGAAATGTTATTTCCTGTTCCCTCACCTACCAGTTGAGATTGAAAAATATTCTTAAAGCATTCTCCCCAATCATTTTTTTCCACTCTTACTGCTTCACTTCTAGTGAGTCAAACCTCTAAATAAAGGCAAAACAAGTTTCTTCTTTTGTTTGTTTTCTTAAAATTTCATTTAAGCATTTCCAACTTTTTAAATCTCAAATTCATCATAAGGCATGATAAAATCATTAAAAATAATCATCAAAAGCCACATGTATCTAGCACTTTTAAGGTTTGCAAAATACTTTCTATATCTCATTGACCCTCACATCAGCCCTGTAAGATGGGCGCTGTTAGTATCATTTTATAGATGAGAAAGACAGTGCTGAGAGGGGTTAGATGATTCACCAAGGACACACCTACGTGAGTGTAGGAGAAAAGGTTTGAGCTAAAGTCTTTGTAATTCCAAGTCCAGCATTCTGAGATAATTCTAACTGAGAGAAAAGAAAGTTAATACAGGGTCTAAAATACTATTTTCCTAATATTATGAAAAACAGCCCTTCAGTTTCTCGTGATAGGAGTACTAAATGAGAGTATGAACATTACAAATGTCATTAAAATTAAGACAAAAGATATCAAATCAAATGTTGTTGTTTAGTCATTTTCAGTCATGTCTGACTTTGTGAACCCATTTTGGGGGTTTTCTTGGTAAAGACACTGGAGTGATTTGCCATTCCCTTCTCCAGTTCATTTCACAGATGAAAAAACTGAGGCTAACAGAGGTAAGCAACTTGCTCAGAGTCACACAACTTGTAAGTGTCTGAGGCCAGATTTGGAATTAGGACTTCCTAACTCCCAGCCTGGTGCTCTATCCACTGTGCTACCTAGTTATTATATGACATCCTATGATGTATATACACACACACACACACACACACACACATATATATATGAAATGTCTATTTCTATGATAATTCAAAAATATAAGAGCTCTCAGTTCACTTCATTTACAGTAACAGAATGATTTGGAAGTGAACCTAAGGTCATTGAGTCCATTTCCACAAACTGCCAGGCTCAGAAAAGCCTTTGTCCTTCCCAAAATGACATAGCTTGGTCAAAGAGCTGGCACTAAACCCAGGTAAGTTCCCTCCAGATCAGTCCTCTTATGGAAAATCAAGAAAATTCCTTTTTTATTACATGTGAAATAAATATTCCTAAAGTAATGCTCTTTTGTGGTCACTTTCCCAAATAATATTTTGTTTATATGCATAACATCCTACAGAGTAGCTAAATGGCATTGTGCAGACAGAGTCAGGCCTGAAGGCAGCTTATTGTCCTGTGTTCAAATCTAGCCAGAACTTAAAGTACATTAAGCTCATTATTCCTTTGGATGCATACAAGAATTTTTTGAGAAAACTTCTGCAATTACACACTTATACAGATGGACACAAAGCTCAGTGGGGTCTTGCCCATGGTTACATATATAGTAAGTGGCTGAGTTGGAACACCAATCCAAAACTTCTAACTCCAAAGCCAGTGCACTTACCATGAATGAAGTATCTGTTAGATGTTCACTGTGTGTAAAGCATTGTACTTAGTGATAGGGATAAAACGGAAAAGTAAGACAGTTCCTTCTTTCTCAGAGCTCACATACTGATGAGGGAGACACATATATGGAAGCTTTCAGCAATAAATCAGATGGAGAAGTCCCATGGTCCTTAGAGTTCAGGACTCTCTCCTTTGATGTAATTTCCATTGATAATATCATGTTCCCAATGTTGAACTATTTGACATTGCCAAGGACTTTGGTGACAAGAACATTCCTATCTAGGGCTTCCATAGCTATGACTATGAGACCTGCAGAAGCAGTTGCCGGATACATCTCTACATGTGTTACTTGCCAGAATGATGGTTGAGAGCCTTGAGCTAGAAGCAATGCAATTTCCAAGGCTCTTGGTTTCAGGGTCCTGGCCTGTCTCCAACAGGGTCTGAAAAAAGATGGTGGTTGGACTTGCTGTCTTCTGTCTCTCCTTTAGAAGGACATATTGCTTTAGCAACTGTGGCTTGCCCTGCATGTGGTAGCTGGGTGTCAAGTTAGTGGGGATGGCTGCTTCCTCAGATATTGACTGTGAGGTTTGGAGGAGGGAGCAACTGCCAAGACTCCTAGGTCTATCTGCTTGCTGGTGGTAGTTGGTCCACAGATATTGCTGGTGGTGATGTGGAAGGCAGGCCTCCTCTCTAGAGTGATTTCTCCCCCAATGGCACTGGAGGCCAGGTGGAAACAGGTAGAATGGTTTTTATAGCACCGTTCTTCATAATACTCTTGGGCTCAGGTTCCTAGGCTAGCTTCATCACATAGGGTGGAGAGATTGGAACTGTACCATACCTATGAAGTAATGAGAATGTGCAGGGCAGTGTGCATAAATACAGGTAAAATGTAGCTGCTGGATTGGATAATATGATAAATTAGTCTTTTATAGTGGAAATTCAGTTCAGGCAGCAAAAAGGAAACCATTGTTTCTAACTCAACATTAGCCTGAAGGCCTGTCATCTAACATGAGATATTCAGTATCAGTCAATGTGTAAGAAAATCACTACCAGCCCCACTATCTTAAGAAGAGGATAGTTTTAATTTAATGGATAAATGAGGACAGATATAGTCATCAGATGAGCATCATATTCACATCTCAAGTAGGTTGTTTTTTGGGGTTTTTTTTGCAGTTTTGGCAAATGACTACTAAGTAGTAGATACTATCCTCCTGAATATTTTCTCCTCTCTGGCTTTTAATGATGCCACTTACTTCTCCCCCTATCTGATCCCTCCTTCTCAGTCTGCTGTGCTAGACCATCATCTATATACCATCCCCTGGAGGTGTACCCAAGTGCATGTCCTAGGCCATCTCCTCTCTCTATATTTATTTGGGGATCTCATCAGTTTCCATAGCTTCAATTATAATCTCTACATAAATGACTCAAAGAGCTCTCAATCCAGCCCTTCTCTCTCTTGCTTGAGTTTCAGGCCATCATCACCAATTGCCTATTAGGCACTTCAAACTAAGTGTCCTGTAGCCAAATTCAGTATGCCCAAATAGAACTCATTATCTCCACATAGCTCCCACAAAAAAAAATGCATCTTCTGAGCTTCCTTATTTCTGTCGAGAGTACTACCATTCTTACTGTCATCCATGTTTACAACCTTCAAGGCATCTTCAAGTCCTTATTCTCATCAGCCCTTATAGACCAAATCAGTTGCCAATTCTGGTGGATTCTACATCCACAAGTTCCACAAGATCCCTCTTCTAGTCTATTAATGAACATTAGTTTGACCTACATATATCCATTTGTGTGTGTGAATGTGTGTCTGTCTATGTGTGCACATGTATAAATACTCTATAGACTATGCAGAGCAGCATATACAAAATCCACACACCCTCTCTTCGCCTTCCTGCATCCCACCCATTAATCCCCTTTCAGAGTTTAGTTTCCTCTGAAGTACCTTAGGAAACCAATGAAAACAACACAACACCTTAGCCTCTCAGACTCTAAGTAGCCTGAGAACTTTTTAAGCTTATGATTTCTTTTTGTGAAAATAGATCTTGGAATATCTGCTCTATTTTGTCCTAGATGTCCTAATAAAGTTATGAAGATCTAACATCACTCTTTCTATTTTATTTTATTCAGCTTAGTTGCACTAGTTTTTTTCTCTTATAGGAATATCTCCTCCCACCTTCAAACATGGAATTCTGTCCTTACCATGTCTCTATAACTACATGTGAAGTAAAATACAATAAATCACTCAGGGCTTTGCTGACCAATGTATTTTAGCATAATATGAAAAGCTTAAAAGTGAACATTTAGGAAAAGAGCCAGCTTCCTCACCTGGGAATCCCTTCTATGTAATAGATCCATAACTTCAAGTCAGAACATGCCTACAATGATGTGGATGAGAAGCCATCCTCACCAAAATCTGTCACCCAATATGCTTCCTCCTTGCTTCCCAAAATCATGATGGAGAGCACTCCAGCTATTCCCTGGTCATACCACATTCTCACTATGTGAACAGGCAATCATATGAAGGCATCCTTTACTCCTGTTCTTTTTCAGAGTTCACTGTGGATTACATGTTGGAGTCTGCTCACACCTACTATGCCCCTTTCCTCTGTTTTCAAATGTTGTTAACGAAGTGCTGCCTGGGCTATTCTGGTCTCATCGTTGCAGCATTAATTTACATTCCTTTAACTTCTGCATAAAATTAATTACAGCTGATGTCACTGTCACTGACATCAGGAAATGACAGCAAGAGTTCCTTATACCAATGAAATGCTCCCTCTATCCCAAATACATACACACATACATGCATATCACATATACATGTATGGCACATAGGAGGTATGTATGTGTATTCATTAGGCTGTAGGACTATGTGTCTATTGTGTGTTTACTTATAGACAACTTTCCTCTCCCTTACAATGTTTCTCAGGCTTGAATATGAACAAGGAAGAAAAAAAAGACAGTTTTGTGGTTGGTTCAAGTCTCCTTTCTCCTGAATTTGTCCCCAAAGTATCAAGGTTAAAACTCAGGTGAATACCAGGTTCTCCATGAAGGAAGAGCGAGGGAAGAAAAACCCAAAAGAAGCATCAGTTAGCAACTTATTCTCTAAAAACGTTTAAAGGTAGTTGCCAAGAAGCTTTGTGGGAAATCCCTTGCACAGAGCCAACTGCTTCCAATCAAAACTAGAAAAATATCTATAGGGATTTTCTATAGAATGGAATAATATATGACATAATTCCTTCCTCTGGTCTTTTCAGGGCAGAGAATACAATGCTACTACTCCTAGCAACAGAAGATCAAACCAAAAGCACCATTAAACAAGGCAAAACATATTAAACATGGTCATTAAGAATAACTGTCTATAGTTTTGCTTTTTCCAAAACTGAAAGCCCCAGAGTGGCTTCTTCACTGCCCTAAAACAAATGAAAGGAGGGAAAAAAGTTTTACAAATTTTCTTAGGCTACAAGAGAGCCCTTCTCATGGAATGAGAAATGGGAGATAAAGACCATGAAGGAATTCTTAATCCAGAGGTTGCCTAGCTAGAAAAAAATAATATTACTTGAGGGAGAGTTAAAAAAAACAACTAAAATTGAAATGGGGAGGAGCATATCAGATATCAAACTGTAGATAAAATATAATGGCTATATAAATAACATAATACATTAGAGTATTTTCTTACCACTAAATTCAATGATAAAAAAACATAAAGAAAAATTTTCATATATACTTTCCATAAGGTTCTTCCCAAGCATGATAATATAGCTGAGGAATTAGGTTTCAAATTGATATGTTTATAGTTTTATACTAGAAATGATATCTCCAAGTCTACTGCAATTTAAACTTAATCCTGAAATTTAAACTGAATGGTAAGAACAGAACTTTCAAGGTTGTCACTGAAAGTGAGAGCATCAGGGGAAAGAAAGGAAGGTGAGGGAGGGGACAAAGCACAAAAGTGAGTTAAGAGAATGATAGAAACAGCTTTATGAGTAGGCAGTTGACAATATGATATGGTATGAGAGAGCACTGGGCATTAATTCATATCAGATTCAACATGTCCATTAAAAGAACTCATTGCCTTTCTCTCCAAATATAGCCCTCTTCCTAATTTCCCTATTTCTCCTAAGGGTAACATTATCCTTATAGTCACCCACTTTTTGCAACCAAAATAATTTGATTGAAAAAGAAATTTGTTAGACTTCTTAATCGTAAGTATGAATGTAAATGAGATGACTTGCCTATTAAATAGAAGAGGGTCACAAAATGGATTAGAATGCAAAATCCAAATCCAGTCTCAGACACTTACTAACTCTGTGACCCTGGGCAAGTCATTTAACCCTGTTTGCCTCAGTTTCCCTAAGTTGTAAAATGAGCTAGAGATGGAAATGGCAAACCATTCCAGTATCTTTGCCAAGGAAACTCCAAATGGGGGCACAAAGAGTTGGACACAACTAAAACGATGAACAGTAAGAACAAATATATAATAAGTCAACAAATCTTGTCAATTCTACCTCACTTATTACTTACAACTTTTCTCTACTCACACTACTGTATCCACATTCAAACTTTCACCACTTCTTAACTGGACTATTACAACTTCCTCCTAATGGGTCTTGCTCCCTCCAGTCTCTCTCTTCTCTGATATAACCTCCACACAACCTGTATATGTGGCACAAGTCTGACCAAGTCATTTCTCTACTCAAAAAGCTTCACTGGCTCCCTATTATATCTAGGATAAAATAAAAAAACCCTATCTTTGGTGCTAAAAAGTCCTTTATAACAACCTATCCCCAACCTACCTTTCCAAGTTATTACACATTACTCCCCTTAATACATTATACAGTCTAGTCAAATGGGTCTATGTGTTACTCAGGCTTGATATTCCATCTCCCATTTTTACATCTTTGAACAAACTGTCATCCAGAGCTGGAAAGCATTCTCTTCTTATATACACCTCTTAGGATCTCTCTCTCTCTCTCTCTTAAAAACTCAGGTCAAGCCCTACCTCTTACATGAAGATTTTTCTGATATTCTTCTATTAGCGCCACCTTCCCAAAATAACTATTTTTATTGCTTTGTACATATTTTGTACAGCTGTATATGTGTACATATTGTCCTCTAACAGAATGTAAGCTCCTTAAGAGCAGTGATTATGTTCATTTTTTGTCTTTATATCATCAGAATTCATGGAAGGTTTTTATTGAATACTTGTTCACTGATTGGGGCACCTAAGGTGAATGTCATATAAACAAAGAGGTGGAGGGTAGGTGAAGGAATTTCATGAACTTTGACATAGCTCATCAAAGAAATATTCTGAAATACATAATAACATTACTAAAATAAAGCATGCAGGGTACTGAGTGAGAAAACTGAAGGGAAGAATGGATGTTTGAATCTGAAGTTTACAAAAAAGAATTACCTCGAGAAAAACAAAGATAAGCTAATTACAAAATGGGGATGAAACTGGAGGTCAGTTGATTTGGACTGGGGTTTAGACAGAAGGTGAAACAATGGCCTGTGATTGCCACTGATATACACTTCATATAGCCAGTGATGATACATTTTAGCGGAAAGAGAACTATGACAAAGCAAACTGACTGAAAAAGAAACTTGTTGGAAATGTTCATCATAAGTATGAATGTAAACGAGATGAACTTGTCTATTAAATATAAGAGGATTAGAATGCAAAATCCAACAATTTGATGAATGCAAGAAATATACCGCATGATCAGTCAATTAATAAACAAGAATTAATTAAGCACTTACTATGTGCCAAGCACTATAATAAAGTGCTAGGAATATAAAGACAAAAGTTAAAAAAAAAAAAGAAAGAAAGAAACTCCTTGGACTAAAGGAGTTTGTATCTTCAGAAAGTTCTGACTTAGAATCAGGAAGAATCCTGAGTTCAAATACTACCTCAAAGCTTTATTAGCACCATGATCCTAGTCAAGTCCCTTAACCTTTCCTGGTCTCAGATCACCATCCATAAAACGAGGGGATTGATCAAGGCAGCCTTTAAGGTCCTTGTTAAATTTAAGTTTGTGATCATTTGATTCAAACATATATTCGTCTATACAAAATATATACAATGCCAATACAAGGTGATTTGGGGAAAGAGGAATTAGAAGGTGGGGCCTAGGGGATCAGGAAGACCTCATGATGGAAGCAAAGTCCTTTGGTGAACTTCCTTTTCCTTTCTTTAGGATTTGTTTGATATTAACGATTGGATTTCTGTCGTTAAAGATTTTAGGGAATATCGCATATTTCTGACAAGTGTGGAAGATCCCTTGTCAATAAAAAGTCCTCACAGCGGTGCTTTGCTCTACCATGCAAAGTGGTTTTTATGTTCAGTAAACAACAAATACACTGGCATTTTTTGATCTATTTGTTCACTTAGTTATAAGACTGTAAAGATGCCGACAGCTGCAGACAGCATGTTTGAAAGTCTCCTGGTTTACTTCTTGTTCCTTCATCAAAGATGTCCTTGATGCACGCACACATTAGTCTCATACAAGTGGTTTTGTAGGACTAAGGAAGGGATTGTAGACAATGGCATCCCCTGCCATCTTTTAAACGCATATTAATAAGGTCAATACTTTTTCCTTGCCTTGGGAATCCTCCCATCTCTCAGAACCTTGAAAATTCAGTCTTCCTCGACTTCACAACTTTGTTTTCTCTGGCACAGATCTCCTAAATGTATCTTGTTCTAGATCAGCTCTTGTATGTTTCCTTTTGCGTCATTTTCAATTCCGCATGAAGGCACATCTGTGGCTGTGAGGTTAGAATCTCAATGCAGAGGTTCTGCTGTTACAGATTTTGAAAACACTTTGTTAAAAAACCTTTAGATCTTATCTCCTTTTTTTTTTTAGTTTGTTTTCCTCCTTCCATCCTTAAAAGCTTTAGGATGACTTTGTTTAAATGAAATCTTCATCAGGCTCCTTAAAACTTTTTGTTATTGTTTCATTGCATCTGTTTTATGAAATGATAGTTTTCATAATCTTCCATTATCCTTCTCCACAAGATTTTATAGGCAAGTTTATATTTTAAATTGATACTGTCCTTAGATACTATATCTTCTTAATTGGCAAGGAGAGTCACTATATTTGTTCAAAGGGAATATCAAGGGGGAAAAAAGGGAAGGAAAGAAGCCTAGCAGTAACAGATCTGAAACTATGCCAGAAAACAGAAAGCTTTAAAACTATTTGGTACTACTTTAAAAAAAAAACAGAAAAGATTAGGTAAACAACACTCAGAAGCAACTAAAATCTTGGAGCATACTGTTTAAAAAACACAAGGACACCCGCTATCAAGATAACAACACGCTAGTCAACAAAAGCTGCTTAGAAAACTGGAAAACAGTGCAGGAGAAATTAGGTGTAGACCAACATGTCATAAACACACTACAATAAATCCCAAATGAAAACATGATCTGAATATTAAGGCTCATATCATAAACAAATTGAGAGATAAAGGAAATAACTTTCAGACGTATAGATGAGGAAATTACTCCTTTTTTGGTTGCCCCCCAAAAAAGCCTTTGTTTTTTAAAAAAATTTTAAATGTTTCACTCCCGACAGAGAACTGAATGCTCTACTCTAAGTAAATCACTGCCAAGCTACTTATCACCACGAAGAATCTACAGAGTAACGGTTCTGCTCCCCAAACAGCTTTAAGCCATGCAGATAAACCAATTCGGCAAACAGGGCAAGAGAACTTTTTCATCACTGCCATAATAACCATATATTCAAGCAAACAATTGAGATGCGATTTGAAGGCGGCAAAAGGCATCTTGGAGGGTGCAGCACCAGGAAGAATTGAGAACTTAGGGTATTAAATGGGAATTTGGGGGGAGGTTTTTTAATTTTGGGGAGGGGAGGAAGGCAAGGCAATTGGGGTTAAGTGACTTGCCCAAGGTCACACAGCTGGTAAGTGAGTCGAGTGTCTGAGGCGGAGTTTGAACGCAGGTCCTTCTGACTCCAGTCCCGATGCTCCATTCACCGTACCATGTAGCTGCCCCTGGAAATAATTCTTAACTAAGCAAAGGACAAACACAATCACAGAAGATACAATGACAATTTCAATTACATAAGACAGAAGAGCTTCTAAACAAGCAAAATCAAATGCAGTTAGAAGTAGAAGAGAAAAAATAAGGTCGAAATTGGTCAGAGGCAATTTCCCTTAGAATGTTCCCACAGCCAGGACAGGATATGCGCGAGAAGAGCTACGGCTCAACGGAAGGTTAAAGGATATGTACAGACAATTTTCAAAAGAAGGTAACAAGTACACGAAGAAAGTGTTCCACATCATTACTACTAAAACAAGTGCAATCTAAGTAACAGGCTCGACTTCACCCCTATCGGATCGGCAGAGACAACAAGAGGAAAACGACACCGTTGGGCAGGTCTGACAGGGCTGGATATTAACGCGTCACTGTTCTCGCCCCACTGGGCAGGAGCAACATGACCATCCCTTTTGGAAAGCAATTGGCATCTATGCTCAAAAAAGTCACCGAACTGCGTATGCCTTTTCATACAATGAAACCACTACTACTACACACACACACACACACACACACACACACACACACACACACACACACACGCGCGCGCGCGCGCACACACCCATACACCAAATATAAGACACAAAAGGAAATGACCACTATGTACGAATGTATTTATAACAGTATTTTTTGTTATGGCTAAGAACTATTTTAAAAAAATGCTTGCCCATCAATTGAAGAATAGACGGACAACTTACATAATATAATGGAATATTCTTGTACTCTTACAAAGGATGAATATGACAAATGCAGAGAAACTGGGAAGGACTTGTATGTATTAATGCAGAAGGAAAAAAGCAGAACAATTTATACACTAAAGGCAATAATATGACAGAAAACAACTTTGAAAGATTGCTCTGATCAATGCGGTGATCAACCATGATTTTAGAAGACTGGTGATAAAGAATGCTTTTCACATGCTGGAAAAGAATTGATTGGCAAGAGGTACAGAATTAGACATACATTTTCAGACATTGTCAATACATTGATCTCTTTTGCTTGAATATAGTCGTTTATTACAAGGGAAGGCTTCTATTTGGGAGATGGAGGTGTATGAATTGGCAGACAGTGATAATAAGCTAGAAAAAGAAAGAAAATAGCATAATGTTAGCAAATATTTTAAAATATAAAAAGAGAGCAGAAGGAAGTTCTAAAGTGGATACACATAAGAATAACATTGTTTCATTTAATATAATTTTTAAAACTGTATAAAAAGTTCTCAGTTTCATACACAATCTCCTTTTCTGTTCTTTATAGGATAAAAAGTTCATATCTGCTCATTTTAGAGTTTATAATAAAAACTTTATTTTTAAAAAGAGATTGCTTATTGGCTGAAGCAGTTTTTACTTGCTATAGTAGCTGATTTACATTGGTTAAACTTTTTAAGAAATGGTCCTAATGTGTATCAATATCCATTTATTCATCCATTTGTGAGTATTGATTTTTGCTGCTCTTAGATCCTGTGATGTCATAGGTACAACAAACTCCCAGTAAGGAAATTCCTCTCATTCATACAGATCAGCAATTGCTGAGGAACTTGTAGTCTTAGAGAGTTTCCTGGAGCACAGTGAAAAGTTTAAGTTGCCCAGGATCACGTGTCGGAGGTAAGACTCAAACGGAGGTCCCAATATTATATTGCTTCTCAATAGCAATACTGCTGCTGAGTTTGGGTAGGAGGCTGGTTTAACTGAATGGTAGATCTTTTCTCAGGCATTTTTCTTTCTTGTAGTTCTGTATTAATTTTGATCTTTGCTCTCGTGTTCGTCCTTCAGTGTCGAAGAAGACCACGCCATCAGAGAAATAATGACATGACTTACACTTGACTTTGTTTTGAGTGAGGGAGGGCTGTGTAGGTCACCAGCCTCACTTCTCCTCCAGAGCCATTTGGATCCAGTGACCAGGTATTCATCAGGATGACTGGAGATGATCCAAGATGCACCGGGAGACCTTGGACCCTTTAGGCCAAGGTCTTTGCAGGTACTCACTTAGGGTGAGGCAACACCCATTCATTGAATAGGCCTGTTCAAGCCATAGCCAGGGCATGGCCCCTTTACTGAGGTGAAGAAAAAGAAAGACATCAGGCTAGGTGGGAAACAGCAATAGTTACTACTGATAAACACTCATCTTGGGCCATCTCCAGTAATCCCGATGAATATCTGCTCATTGGGTCCAGATGGCTCTGGAGGAGAAGTGAGGCTGGTGACCTGCACAGCCCTCCCTCACTCAAAACAGTCAAGTTCAAGTCATGATCTTTGCTCTAACCATTTGCTGTACTCTACACATTCTCTCTTGGTTCTCTCTCAATAATTTACATGATTAAATCACACTGATGACTCCTACATCAATATATTAAATATTCCTATTTTCTCTCCTGGACTCCAGTTCTGCCTCACAAAGTGTCCATTGGATTTTTCAATTAGAGGTTCTCAAGCTTTTCAAGCTCCACAGGTTCATTAACTTTTCCTCAGATCCAGCTTTCTCTCAAACTTCTCTATTTCTGTCTAGGGCACTACCATCATCCTAGTCATTCACTCAAGTAAGCAATCCTGGCTCTCATTTGGATGACTCTTTTTCCATATCCAAACAATCCTGTCATTTCGACATCTACATCTCTCACATATTTCCCCAATTTTCCACTTACATAGCCTTAATTCTAGTTCAGTCCCTTATCATCACTTGTTTGGACAATAATCAAATTGATCCATTTGTCTCAAGTACTCCCACTCCAACCTGTCTCCATCAGAGTTGCCAAAGTAATTTTCCTAAAGCACAGATTTGACAATGTCCCTCCTTTTGAATAAATTCTAGAGGCTCCCTATTATCTATCTTCCACTTCTATGCTTTTAAATTGGATGCCTCTCACATCTGAAGGTACCTCTTCTTCACTTCTACCTCTTGGATGCCTTAATTTCTATCAAAGCTCAGCTTAAGTACCATTTTCTTTGTGAAAAATTGGGAAAATCATTAGAAAACAATCTGATAAAATGTAGATTTCAGTAAACATCATTTACCATATATCACAATTAAGTTTTAAATGAATAAATGATCTAAACATAAATATACCATGACCGTTTAAAAATCAGAAGAGAATAAAATGCTATAGCTTTCACAGTTATGGATAGAGGGAAATTCATAACAAGGAATAAGAGAGATCATAAAAGAAAATACACCATTTACACAAGATGTAAAAGCTTTTAGACAAATAAAAAGGCAACTGAGATCAGAACTCTGGATTGGGAAAATCCTTTGCATTGAATTTCTCTGATGAGAGCATCACACACAAAATCCACAGAGAACTGACAAACATATGATTGAGTTATTTCCTAATAAACAAGTGGTCAAAATATATTAAGAGATTTCAAAAGAAATGCAAACTTCCATAGACACATGAAAATGTTAAAGATCTAAACATCTATAACAATGTAAATAGAGTAAACAAAGAGGCCACAAAATTCTGATCAGTAAGGAAAGTTAATATTAGGATAAAACTGTAAAAATTAAAAGAGATAGCTTTCTTTTTCTATTAAAAACCTATAAATTAACTTCTGCAAGGAATATAATGTCTGTTAAATTGAAGTATATCAATTCTTTCAAAAAACTTCAGTATTACATTGATCATAGGCTGATGCCCTGAAAAAGTAAATAATTCCTCAAACACCTAACTCACGACCAAGATTTAAACTTCGGTAAAAATTATAGTCTGGATAATTGCCAAGAAGAAAGCAAGAGAGAAATCATGTAGATCCGCCACATCTCTAGCTTTTCAGGCACTGTGCCCTTTAGCATCTAGCCTAAAGAGAAATTAACATGCTTCTTTCTTAAATGGAAAACTGACAGAACTGCCCCAAGCCAGACTGGGAATCCAAACCATCCAATTACCTCCCAAGTAGAACCATCCAGTCAGAATGGAATGACAGGAAGTAAAATACACAGAGAAGCATCATGTGATAATGTATGCCTATGTGCTCCAATTTCCACAGCAAAGATGAACGTCACAAACCTGAGTCTGGTGCAAACACAGTCAATTTATCAGGAAGTCAGTGTGGAAACCTGATTTTGTGGAAGGTGTGAATGTTCTGCTGACATTATTTCACTTTAACTGAACATCTGAAGAAGATGTCTTAGTTTTCCTGGGCTGTGATATTTATCTTTTTAGGGCTTTCCAAGAAGGTTGGAAAAGGAGGGAGAATTTAAATAGCAATCTCATTTTTCAAATCAATTTACCATGCATTGCAGGTACAATGTAATCTCATCACCATGAAGTAATATTAATTGAGCATCCCACAGAGTGGATGGGACTATACTGTGCACTTTGACAGGGAAACTGCACATACTTTGAAGCATACATGACTTAGACAAAGCCACTCATTTCTCCTCCAAAACTCTCCCACTCTCTATATGTCCTATTTTCCCCAATGGGCAATAAAGAAAAGGAAAAGAAAGATAAGGAGATGAATGGGAAAGAGAAGAGAACGAGACTTCAATCAGAGAGAAAAGAGTTCAGGGAGGTAGCAGGAAGATGAGGAGAGGGAATGAGATGTAGGTGATAGCTAAAGAGAAAGGAGGAAAATGGGATCCCAAGGGGACAGGGGACAGATGGGAAAAGGCAGGAAGAGCCAAACGAGAGACTGGAGGGGGCAAAATTCTGTTCAATGTCCCTGTTTTTGTATGCTCAGCACTATCCTAGGCTACGCAAACGGAAGAAATCAGAGTATTCTAAGAAGGTAAGGTGAACTCAAGCAGAGTCTAGGTAAGTAGGGAGGATATAGAGAAGAGTCCTGCACTGGAGGGAAAGTTGTACAACATAACTTTACAACTGAGTTCTCCAATGCTAAGCAGAAAAATAGACTCTTTGTCCTGAAAGAGTATCATCTAGATGGAAAAATTCAAGATACATACAATCCAACAAGCATTTATTTTTAAATGAGGTCCAAAGTAGCATGAATTCAAATTTTGTAGAATGTTTTCTCCTCCCTCCCCAGGCAGGCACCATTCATGCTACAGATGCAAGCGAGAGTAGGAAAAAGGGTGGGGTGGGAGGCTCTCCTTTCATGTCCCTCAGCACCAGTTTTGGTAGTAGTAATAAGTACAGATTAATATAGGATAAACAGGGTACATAACTGCAGAAGGGTTCTGACACAAAGAATTTAAATAGGGAGATTAATTTGGAACTTAATGGAAAAGAAAAGAGATGGAAAAGGGCATTTTTTTAAAATACAAAAGAATATAAATAAAGAATGAAAAGAGAAATAGATGGTATAGACTGAAAATATCTAGGCCATATAAAGAACCCAGAAAGAGAGATGACCTTAGCAGGGGAGTAAGGGCAAAAATACTTGCTTTGTGAGCCATCTACTTCAACAGAGTATGGATTTGTGGTTTCATTAATATAATCCAATGTAATCAAGTGAGGTAAAATGTCCTACCCCCTTTTTGAATGCAAGCCAAAGCCATGATTTATAATCTTAAAGATGATTTACCAATACTTTTCTGAAAGGCCTATAGTAAATTTGTCAATCATTGAGGCTTTTTAACTCTTAGAATTTCTAATGTGTTGCTAAACTGGAGTTCTTTATTCATCCTCAGACATCAGGCCAATGTGATCCAATGACATGTCAGCATTCAGTATGTTACAAATAAGTGTCTAAGACCCAGACCACAGAGAAATATGGTCTAGATCAAGCAGGTCAATATGCTGACAAGATAGCTTGAAATAACCCAACTCTATGTTGCTGACATTCTCAGTAGATGAGGATATGTTGTTGGACTGGTTACTAGACTGGAATTTTAAATGTATTATCTAACAATGGGGGCCAGTTCCCACCCCTTCCCACCATCAATCATCACGCTGGATTTATGGTGTCCCACATTGCGGAAACTTTTCTTCTCAATGGTAATTATGTGTAAAAGAAATCCAACCACCAACAGAAGAAGCAAACGGAACAAATAAATGAGTAAAATTACTTGTCCAAGTGATTCAGAAAAAAAGTGGGACTTTCTGGAGCTCCTCTATCCCCAACTTTGGCCACAGATCGACAACCTAAGATATCTGGGTGGAATATCTGCATCTGATCCAGCTTGGATATGTGATTCTATTTGCCTCTCCGCACTCCAGGCAGCTTAAACTATATGTAAGTTGCAAAGCAGATTTTGACTAATTTGCATGGGTAGAGAGTTTGAAATCACAGGTTCCTTCCAAATCTTCCCCATCCCCCCCAAAAAAAATCACATACACAAACCACACAATCTCCTTTCCTTTCTTCCCGTTGCACCCTCTTTTCTTATTTCTCTTTCAATTGGGAACTAAATAATCTTTTGAAATATTGGGCCTTGTGGCTTAGAATTGGTGGATGCAAGGTCACAGCACCAATCATTACCTTCCCATCTCCCTTCTATATAAGTGGTACCTTCCATTAGTCTACCTTCCAAACACGATCTCATTCTGACCCTTACAATCCTGTGGATTTCAAGTATTCTCATTCTTACTGTTTTACAGAGGACCAAGGTATCTCCACTAGTCTTCAACCTGGAGAAATGCTACTGTTGAGGTTGGTTGAATTAACCAAAGACTGCCTTAGTCAATCCAAGGAAATGAAAAACAGAAATATAAATATGTGTGTTTGCAAAGCTGAAGCATCCTCTTGAAACAGTGTCTGGCAGTAAGGGAACCAATAGCAGATGCCTGCTAACCGCACCAGCAAGCATGAAGCACACCTTACACCCTGGAATATCACGAGACATGCTCCAAGCTGTCGCTAACTCTTTGTACTAAAACCAATGTGGTGCTTCTACCTTCCCTTTCCTCTTCTGCAAATACAAGACCCACTTTTGGAATTGTTTGACCTATTTTGTCACTTCTAGAGGATGCTGTACTCAGAGACAGAGACAAGAAGCTGCCCTCACCTTCAGTAATTCAGTTATCTTGAGATTTACCATTGGTACATCAAATCATAATAAATTCAGCAAAAAATGGCTCAAAATCCTAAGACTGCAAAATTAGAAGTTCTTTCACATGACATCTAGACAAACATCTCCCAAAAGCATGATAAAAATGAATCTCACATAATTTTTCTATCATAATTGTAACAATCACTTTTGTACAATGCTTTACAGATTCTGAAGCACCTTTACAGAAATCAACTCACCCCATGAAGCAGGTAAAGCAGATTAATTATCACATTCATTTTATAGATGAGGAAATAATGACAGTAACTTGCCCAAAATCACAACATGCAGCAGAGGGGAAACTATTATCCAAGACCCTTGGTTCCTTATCCAATGTACTTTCTATCTCCCCATGTGATAAACTCTCAAAAGAATGTGGAATATGAAAGTTACTGGGGTGATGATAAGGAGCAAATTTGCCATTAAAGACTCAGGAGAGAAACAGAACAATGGCAGATAGTGAAAATAGCTGCTAATTAGAATGGAAGAGCCCATGACTCAAAACTTTCTTCTTATTGTCCTTCCCCTAAACACCCCCACATACTAGGGTTATTTTCTCAAAACAACAAGAAGCTATTCAGGACCTTTAATCTCCACAATTCTAATTATTTTCTTTTCAGACAATTTTCTAAATTGGGCATTAAAGCAACAAAGGGAAAGTTTATTTTTCAGGCTGTGTGGTTTTCATTCATAGAGCTAAATAAAATCAGTGTCAAAAGCTGTCCTGAGCTATGGTTACCAAGATAGAAGGTGTACACAATTACCTAAATTCAATATGTCATTGACCTTCAGGTTCTGACAAAATATATTAAGAGGGAATTACAAAATCATAAATTCTGTACTTACAAAGCCTCCAACTTTAGATCTTTGAAAGTCCTTGAAAAGCAGACTAGACAACTCCTCGACACATTTGTTTAACTAGATTGCTGTCATGCATGATTGGACTAGATGGCCACAAAGTCCCTTCCAACACTCAAGTTCTGCAATTCTGTAATACAACATTTGATCCCACGGAGAACGGAATAATCTTGCGAATTAAATTGCTCACAGAGGACTCTTTCAAGGCATAAAATATCTCTATGTAAAAAAGACCTATTCTAAAATCCCAAATATAACCAATTCAAGAGATGTGAGCAATTACTTCTAGAAAAGAATCTGCATGTGTTCCTTGTGAAAGAACTATTCTTTCAGATTTCATTCATTTAAGTGCTACATGAATGGTTATATACATAGGAAACAAGTGGCAGAGACAAGGAAGAGGAATGAGAATTCAGTTCGTCCAGCTTCAGGTCTTAAAGGAATAAAGAAATCTTGCTTATAAGCATCAGTTGCCAAGTCTGCCTCCGCAACCTTTCACATCCATACCCTCCTCAGCTGCACTTACAACCGCCCTTGTGTTCAAGCTTTTGCCTGATCTGCCCCTTAACTGGTTGTCCTGCCCCTTAACTGGTTGTCCTGCCTCAGGTATAGCTCTCTCCAATTTATCCCACACACTGCTCCTTGAGGAATCCTTCCTAAAGCTCTACTAATATTTAAAATACCTGTACATAAACACTGTTAGTGGCTCACTATTGTCAGCCAAAACAACTACAAACACATGATCCTGGCATTTAAGGGACTCTATAATCAAGCTCTAGAATACCTTGCCACATTTATCTTACACTATGCTCTTTCACTATTCTTTGTATTTAGCCTAAATAGACTCTTCTGTCCTTCGTTCCTATCCATGCCAGACATGCTGTCCCTCAGACTTGATGTGTACTCCTACCCATCTGCTTTTTGAATGTCCCCCATTCCTTCCTTCAAGACCCAACTCAGGTAGCAGGCACTCCTTTCATGAAGCCTTCTCTGACACCACTCCACCCACCCCAGCTGAGCATAAGCTCTTCCCCCTTGAATTCCTCAAAGGACGTTTTCCTGGACCTTTTCTTTGTATTTTTCTCATACTATAAGAATATACTATATTCATTTGACTCTCACCCCATGAAGCAGGTAAAGTGGATTAATTATCATATCCATTTTATAGATGATGAAATAATGACAGTGACTTGCCCAAAATCACAATGAGCTGTAGAGGGGAAACTATTATCCAAGACTCTTGGTTCCTCATCATACTTTCTGTCTCCCCACATGATAAACCTTCAAAAGAAGGAGGAATATGAAGATTACTGGGGTGAGGATAAGGAGCATTTGTTAAGGGTTTAGCACTGCTGCTCTAGAGGAGGAGGCAGGTCCCAGATACCCTCCACATGAATCAGAAGTGACCAGAGAGCTGAGGCTCTGAATGCCAAGACTGAGAAACGGCTTCTTCCCAAAATATCCTTGAAGATTCTGCTTCTCCCAGCACCTCCTCCCCAGTCTGCTCACCGCCCTCTGAGATGGGCCCTGGGGCACCTTCCACTCCAAGGCCTCCTGCTTCACTTCAGTGACTGTTAGTGCAGGAACACAATTTCAAGCAAGCTTCCTCCTCCCAGGTCTGGAACCAAGGAATCCAGACCAAATCCACTTTGTGACTGTTTCCGGATGGGGTGTATCAGTGTAATGCCCTCTAAGTCCCCATTTATTGTCCTAGGAACTGAGATCAAAGCCCTCCACCCAGAGGAAGGGAGCTCCTCTAAAGCGGGGGATTCTTTTTGTATTTGCACCCCTTGGCTTATCACACAGTACCGGGCACATTTTAATAAATGCTTTTTTCATTTATTCATTGCCCCTTGCCTTCTTTACTAAGTGTCCCCTCAAAGCCACAAGACAAATTTCTGAAGTATTCCATATTTCTACTGACCGCCTACTGAACGTTGTCTCCACCTGGATATCCCAACACGTATCTGAAATCTAAAAGTCAATGTATCCAAAGCATAGCTCACAGTTCAGCCCTCCCCTACATGCCCTGGACCACAAATCTATCCCTATACCAAACTTCCCCTTCTCTATTGAGAGCACATTCTTCTAGTCACTTACCTCACCCAGAACCTCAGAAGTATCTCTGACTCTTCCCTCCCCACATAGATCTCATATTCAATCAGTTATAAAATTTTCTTGATTCTACCTCTGTCCACCTTAGCTCCTCACACACTCCCATCCCTGCTTCAGACTCTAATCACTTCCATTGTTGCAATAGCATCCCAAATGAGATCCCTGCCTTCTGTCTCTTTCTTATCCAATACATCTACATAACTGCCAAGCTGATATATCGTTAAGACACAATGCTAACCATGTCACTTCCTTGTTCAAGAAGGTTTAATGGTTACCTATTGCCCCTAGGAAAACAAAACACAAATTCCTGTTTTCATCATTTGAACCCATTCATAATCTACCCCTCTTTTCAAACAGGTTTAATATTCTTAGCAGAAGAGAAGCCAGTACTGGTTGCGGAAGTATACTTTAAAATACACAGCAAGAAATCATCCCGCTGGCTTGTGTAGCCTCCCTCATTACTTTGTGAATACCTGGCATTTCAGCGGGTGGGCTGTGAAGAAACTGAACCATTAGCAAGGTCAAAGAGACTCGAGGATTTTGTCAATTATTCTTCCTTCAGCTTAAAAGGAAATTAAATACAAGCAGAGCGTCCATAACATAAATGGACTCATTTCCAGACACTTTTATTAAAATGAAGAATCTATTTTGTTTATTTATCTGACTCACCTCTCATTTTTTCTGTTGTCCACCAAAAGTAAGAGTTTGATTACAATACACACTGACAGGAGGTGGGAATCATTAACTCAAATGTCAAAAAACAAAATCCTTTCTACACTCTTTGAGATTAAACTGGCAAAAGGAAACTGAAACTTGAAAATCATCTGCCCTCAAATGCTTCTGCTCCTTGGTCGAAGTCTGTGATGTTAACAAGACTCAGTGTTTATTTCAAACCCACATCGTGTTCATCTCAAAAATGATGTTCATCTCTCCCTCTCTGAATTGGCTCAGCACATAGTTCCTGGCCAGCACTCCAATCACCCCTCCCCTATTTCCCAGGATTGCACAATTAAATATCGATTCCACTTAACTGCAGCTGAGTGTTTTCTTATTTTAATCCACAGAATGGACATTACTCTCAGTTTTGATTAAGGGTAATTTAAGCCTTTCACATGTCCAAATTTGGGAGCACAATGATAGCATTTTGTACTAAACTTATTTGCAGCTCAAATACTGTTCTAAACCTTGTTTTGATTGCTTGTTTGCTGAGAGGGTAACAGTATAAACTCAACAGAATCACATTTGCATTAAAGATGGTGAGGATGGGAAGTTGGAGGTGGAGGCAAAAATTAAGGAAAACTGAATATTCAAGCACATCTACTGAGCCTAAAAACTATTTCTGAATTCTCATTTAGGCCCAACAAATTTTCTTTCCTCAATCCATATGATTTTCAACATATTTAAAGTAAAAACTCAACTGACACACAGCTGCTCAACATAATCCATCTTAGAAAAAACCAACTTAATATGAGTTTAAGTATTTGATCTAATTTTATTTTATAACTTTTTGTGCTGTTTGCCCTAAGGATATTTCTTCTAGGGTGCATATAGTGAGTTTCCTGGACTCCTTCAGCAACAGCTTCATTTCCAATAAAATGCCAACAGATATGTTTTTAATTTCACCAAAAGACAATCCACATGGTAGTTTATGGCTTTTTCCAACTTGGAAAGATATGAAACAACAACCTTTACACTTACTTCACTGCTGGATTCCTTCCAAGTTTCCTTCTTCATTTATCATGGCTTACTGCTCACCATTACACAACAAATCAAACAGTGCCAATTGTTATGCTTCATGTCAATACTGTTTTTCATGGTGAATATGAGCCAGTTCCATGATAAATGATGAAAACAGTGACCCTGCCCAAGGTCAGAGCCTGAGTTTGCAAAAGAGCTGTGTCTAGCACTCCGCTGTTCCATGTGGTGCCCTTTTTACCACAGTGTTGTTTTGTTTCTGGAACAACAGCAGCCTTGACCATGCAGAGCAAGATCTCTTCCCACTGCTCCCTGCCTAGTGTAGAGTTATACCTCATGTCTAGATTGCTAAAATAGCATCTTACAGAAACAGTCTCCATTTTGCTCTTTCCTGCCAGATTGATTATTTTAGAGCATTGTATTCATTATTTTAATGGCTTGCCAAAGAACTGTCCATACCTCCTTCACAGCAGACAAAATAAAATCCAAATTTCTTGACCTGGTATTCAAGATCTACCCTGGGCTGACATCAGTCTACTTTTCCTGTCAGATCATCTACTGCTTCCCAAGAATTTCTTATTCCAAGCAGGTTATTCTGTTCACTGTCCACTGCATGTGAGGTGTAATTGGAGTCGCATGGGTAGTATAACAGATGAGAGACTAGATTTAGATTTCGAAGACCTGAGTTCCATTCCTGGTTCTGCTATACCTTCTGTGATTTGGGGCAAAGCATTAAATCTCTTTTACACAGATGTTTGCCAGTAAAATAAAGACTGAATTATAAAAGACCTCTAATGACTTCAAGTTATAAACCAATGACCCCATGCATAACTTATTTCTAGCCCATGCCTTTCACAAACTGTGGCCACTTCTCTTTTATTCATTTTTCTAACCTTTTAGGTCTAACTTGATTGCTTTCTCTGATGGCTTCAGCCCATAGTAATTTCTCTCTCTTCTGAACTTTTATATTATTTATTATCTGAACACCTCATTTGGCATAGAGATCATCTGTCTACATCTGAAAGGGGCCCTAGAGGCCAACCAGTCCAACTCCCTCATTTTGCAGATGAACACTTGAAATATACTTCATTTTAATGTTATTGCACTTTTTACATGTGCGTGCCTTCATTCCCCAATTATATTACAAGGTCCTTGAGCATATGAATGTCTTGCTCAGTGTTACACACACAGTTGAGCACTCAGTATTTTTTCAGTCTTTGAGTATTCTACAAGGAAAACTGAAAAAACTATTTTAATCTGAACTCAGTAATTTCATCTTTTGAATGTGTTGAAATATTAAGATGAATCCATTTGATGACTCATACTCTCCCCAAAAGTTTTGGGTTTTTCAGATTGGGGGAAAATATATTTTAAAATACAAGTGTAGTGTAGACAAAGCACACAAATGGATATGGATGTTGATGTGATTATTCCCCTAGAGAGAATAAAAACATTTCTTAGTCTTTTTTTTAATACACTTCTCAAGAGAACCAATACAAAATATGTAGCTCTAAAGAACTGCAAGAGAATTCAACATTAGGTTAAGAAATAAAGTCTGAGTGCTTACCACAAACTTCCTTTCATTCTGGTTAGTTTATATTCATGTATGTATCCAGCTTTCAAATTATTTGGGCTTTTGTTGCCACAGAAGATGTATAACTATAATAAGTAATAATGTACAAGTAATAAAAGGCTCTGTGTCAACAGATCAATCAATTGATTATTAAGTACCTACTATGTGCCAGGCTAAGCACTGAGGATACAAAGACAAAACAGTCCCTACTATCAAGTTTATCAAGCTTATGTTTTCATGGAGGAGACAATATTACATATTATATGTGTATTTATAGGTAGAGACCCTCTTGGTTGGCTCTGGTTAGCTTTAGAGTGCTTTAGAGTACTCCATGGAGTGTTAAGTCTTCTCCCTGGAGAAAGGGAGAAACATGCTCAGCTATGAAGGTCTTGGCAACTTGGAGTGAAACAACAAATTCTGGGTGATTGCATGGTCCCCTTCCAACAATGGCAGCAGGGGAAGGGTGCTGTATCATTTTAAAATGAGACACAACTTGCCTTAGCTCTCTGTCCTTTTCTCTTTCTGCAATATGTGGTATCACATATCTGTGGGACTTACCTCAAGAAGTGGGGGAGATGGGGAAGGTGCCCTTTCTTAACCTAGCAGCATGGTCATCTGCAAGCACATGGCAGCTAGTGTAACAAATGGCTGCCCAACTTGGTGAGTTTAACCCTGGACCTCTGGCTATGCTTTGTTCATAACGTTGAAAATAGAAGGCTGAACATTAATCCTGAGATGAATGTCTCTTGTCTTAGAAGTGAGTGTGTGAGCCTCAGAGTTTGGAAGTCCCTGGACTCCTTAAGTGGTGCTGACTGCACTACAGTTGGTACCCCGTGGCTACTATGGCACTTCTTGGAAAAGAATCAGGAACAGGAGCTGTAGTTCACTTGTAGTAAGTAGGAGTAGTAGCATAACTTAATAGAGGACCAGGACCTTGAAAGGAAATAGCACAGAGCCGGGTCAGAGGTGAAACATCAACTCAGCAGTCGAGTAAAATGCTTAATTTTTTATGTTTTAAGTCTCAATTTCCTAGGAGAATGTAACAGTAGTTATAGGGCACTGTACTTGTTTAAAGCTCTATCAATACGCACTAGTAAGTATTCTGTGTTTAGCATTTCCTTTGTGTGGAAGAAATAAATAGCTGCCCTATTTATGACTTACACTGTAACCTGAATATCTTTCTAACACTCATTAAACATAAGTCAAATCTAAGCTTTAATTAATTCTCCTTGGGACGTGAGGGTATAAAGAGACAACGTTTGAGAAGGAAACAAACAAACAAAAAACAGCCATCCTCTCTCTTCCGAGGCCACAGAACCAAGTACTGGGCATGGTTTCACAATTAGGAGCACCTAGAGCCTAGTGGGGGTGGGTGCGTGCGTGCATTTTTTCACACACAAAGCGGTTATATGAGGTAACCTAAGAGAAGGCACCAGCCTCTGGAGGGATCAGGAAAAGTCTCCTATGGAAGGTGATGTTTGCACTTAATCTTGAAGGTAGAAGTAAAGAGAAACAGTACTGCAAGCACGAGTGACAATCAGGGCAGACGCATGCATGTAGGAAGTAAGCCAGGGAGGAGGAAGGGAACAGCTATCTATTAGCCATCTTTGTGTCACTGTGCTGAGCACTTTACCAATATTCTCATTTGATCCTCAAGAAAGCTCTCACAGGTAGGTGGTATTACGATGTCCATTTTATTATTGAGGAAATTGAGGCAGATAGGTTAAATGACTTGCCCAGGGTCACACAGCTGGTAGGTGACTGAGGCCATATTTGAACTCTGGTCTTCCTGACTCCAGGCCCCATGGTCTATCCATGACATCACCCAGATGCCTCAATGGGGCTGACTGTATGAGTCACAGCAAGCAGGTCATTATGTCAGACCAAAAAGCACATGAAATGAAGTAGGAAGCAGTGGACAGAGCCTTAGATGTGAAGTTAAGACAACCTGGGTTCAAATCCTTCCAGGGGAATGCTGGCTGGGTGACCCTGAGCAAGTCACTTGAACTCTAATGGTTCCTTATTTTCTCCAGGATCCAATATAAAATTCTCTGCTTGGTATTCATCACCTGCCCCCCTTGTGCCTTCCTAATCTTCTTACCTCTCACTCTTACCCACCCGCTCTTCAGTTCAGGTCTCACACAAAACACTACATTTTCACTGGCTCTCATCCTAACCTGAAATCCTCTCCCTTCGCATCTCCAGCTCTTGGCCTCCTTGGATTCACTTAACTCCCAGCTAAAATACTACCTCCTACAGAAAGTCTTTCCTTATTCTCCTTAATGCCACTGCCTTTGCTCTGCTGACTGTCTCCAATTTACCCTGTATAGAACTTGTTTGTACATAGCTGTTTGCAAGTTGTCTCGCCCATTAGCCTGTAAGCTCAAAATAATGTCTTGTACATAGCTGTTTGCATGTTGTCTGCCCCAGTAGACTTGAAGCTTCCTGAAGGTTAACATTGTGCATGGCATGTAGTTAGTGCATAACGAATGCTCATTTACTGATTTCTGACCTGTCTTTGACTTGGATTCCTCATCTGTAAAATGAGGGGATTAGATTTAGCCTCCAAGGCTCCTTCCAGTTTTAAATCTATGATTTATGAATAACATATAAGAAAACTAAAAAGATAGTTAAGGGCAGGTTAAAGCTCCCAAAGCCAAATAGTTTCTATGTTGCCTTAGAGCATTAATAAGAAACCACTGGAGTTTACTCACCAAAAATTGAGATGACATAGTCAGACCTGAGAATTAAGAAAAATCCCTTCTTCCTAAAAAGTATCTTTGTAGATGAGGGGTCAGAGTAGGGGAGAGATGTGAGATGGAAACAGCAATTAGGAGGCAAGGAGAAGTGGGATGTCTACCAGACACCATTGGCCTCTGGAATTTACAAGCGGAAACATTATGATGGCAATTATGATTGGCACAATCCAAAGATAAGACTACTCAGGTCACGTTAAAATGATCATTTCAAAATTCTCTGTAAAATATTCAAAGACAATATCAAAGCTTGAAAGATCATGACATTAAATCACATTAGAATGCATGTTTTCTAGATGGAGCTTTGATAAACTATAAAAATAGAAAACAATGTTTCTATAAGCATCATTCACTAACTAGCCAGGTTTATTTCACAGAAGGCTAAACTGAACTCAAGCCCATGACCAGGCCCCACTCATATAAGGCAAATTGACAAAGGAGATGAAGGGCTGGCTTTGAAACAGGAGGATGCCTGGTTTATACCAGCTATGTGACCCTGGTCAAGTCATAATTTCTCAGTGCACTATGTAACTCTCTAAGAATGTAAGTTATATCGGTAGAGAAAGTTTATTTCCTCACTTGGGAATTCCTAGTACCAGTGAATTCATAAGTCCAATCTCTATTTCTATTTTATGTATGACAGGGGTCAACACAGAAGAAGTTATTCAACATAGTATACATTAAACTATATCACAGAAGAAACTATATTTGTATTTCCACTACCTGAAATTAATCCTTCCCTTACTTTGGAAGGAAGATATACTGTAATAGATCTTTCTTCTTACATGCATTGTTTTATGCCCTTATATATTCACTCAATCAGTCATCTAAGATTTTTAAGTGTTTACAAATATGCACCGGACATTAGGTGCACTAGGGATATAAAATGGACAAAAACAATCACTTTCTACCAAGGAGCTCACAATTTAATATAGAAGAAAACATGTAAATACTCATGTGCAAATGAGATATATACAGGATAAACTGGTGGTAATCTCAGAGAGAAAGCACTAAAATTAAGACTGGCATTTAATTGGCAAAACATAACTGATATAACGAAATAATGAATAAGAAAGATATATCATGCAACTATTTCATACATACCTCATCTTCTCTGAGGCAAAAATTAATAGCTGGTGACAGGCTTCTTCTGACTCAGAGTGCTCAGGTAAGAAGGTGCAGAGAGAGAAGAATTTTAGAAAAGTGGCACTAGGATGATTTGAATCCAAAGAGTCTATTAGGAATGCTAACAGCCCTTCTCTGTGAAACAGTCAAACTTGCACTAAGTTTATTCAATACGCATGAATAATATTGTTAAAAAAATTTAAAAAAGCAAATCACTTTAAATAACAAGATAAAAACTTATATGACAATAAAACTAAAAATAAAAATAAAAATAATAAAAATATTTGAACTTATATCCAGAAATATAAGAACAAATTGGCAAATATGTCAATCTGCAACAAGCATTTGGGAAGCTTTTTTGGGGCAAATTCATGACACTTGAAATATGTAATAGTCCCAGATACAAAACAATAAGAGTCCAGATTCTACGACTCAGGAATGATATCACTCTATTAGATGGAGCAAATAAATTTTTGAAACAAAGATGTCTACTTAGGATACCAGTCCTACATACATCTCTTAAAGACACCTACAAAACCACACAAAATGTAATGAATCATGCTGGAGTTCTGAGATTATCGTCATATTGAATTCTATTTTCTCCAGTACTGTGGATGTTGCAGAATTGGACAATATAACATTGCTTTCCAGGGTGGTAGACTGGTAGATTTTCCTGCAGGTTTTTAACCATAACCCAGGAGCTCAGTACAGTTATTCATCAGGTCTGGCTGCAGTTTTCAAACAATGCTGTACTTACTCTCTCTGACTGATTGAATCAAGTAAGACCAGGTTACTGCCAGGTGCGGGACAGAGATAAGGGAGGCTCAGCAACCAAGGAGGCTGATTAGTTACTTTACTGGCCACAAATCTCTAAGGTGAAGTCTGATAATCAAATTAGTGTATTGACTGGGGTCTAAAGGAGACTATTTCACAACATCAGGGTAAATCACAGGGAAATCCTACTTGGGACATTGACCAGGTTTCTTGACTCGAGTTTTGCCAAGTTGTGACCATATTGGGAGGTTGAGGTGGTATCAAGCATTCTGGGAAGAAAAGGGAAATAGTACATGCACATACGTGAACAGTAAAGAAGGGATAACAAGAGCACTTTTCATTGCACACTGGCAATAAACCAGAGCAGAGGCTGAAATTCAAACTAGCTGACTTCCAGCAAAATGGTCAAGGGAGAAATTGTAACTAAATCAAGCTTCCATTTGCCCTCTCCTAACAACATGAGATGAGCCAAATAATCAAAAACAAAAAAAGAAATTTCCATTAAGGCAATAAGGGAGAAAATGTATAAGAAGAGGCTGACAGTTTATCCCACTGATGAGTCTGCCTCATGATTCATTCTCCAGTTGGAACAGTGGCTGTGGTGGGTTCAGATAGAATACTGCCAGGACTGTCATGAAGTGTGGCAACGACTCTCACCAAGAGCCTTTATCAGCCTCTTCAGCGTCTCTCTCTGCTTCCCAGACTATTTCCTTGGCTAAAATTCAAACCTATTCCTATATTCCTTTCAGTAGGTCAAAGATTAAGTCAAAGAAACAATAAAGAACAATTACGATGATAAAGGAAATAAGCACTCACTGAGCAGCACCTACTACGGCCAAGCCCGCAGATGCTCGGTGCTTCGTTTCCCTTGAATAAATATTTGACCTCACAACAACCTTGGGAGGCAGGTGCGGTTATTATCCTCATCTTACAGTTAAGGAAACTGAGTCAGGCAGAGATGACGTGACTCGCCCAAGATCATATAATTGATAAGTATTTGAGGCTGGATCTGAACTCAGATCTAGCTCCCGACTCCAACCCTGGAGATCATCCGCTGCATTATACCTAGCTGCTTCTAATGCTATCTGCTGAGACAAACACAAAAATGTATGTGATACAGCCAAAACAATTCTGAAAGGAAATTTATAAATCTAAAAACATATTAACATATTTATGTGATACAGCCAAAACAATTCTGAAAGGAAATTTATAAATCTAAAAACATACTAACAAAAGAGAAAAGAGAAAACCAATGAATTGAGTATTCAACTGGAAAAGTTACAAATGAATAATCACACAAGCCAAAAAGCTAAATGAAATGGATAAATATATGTATATATATATATATATACATATATATATATGTATATATATATGTATATATATATACATATATGGACACACGGACACACACACACACACACACCCCTATAAAACACCTATATTATAGGGGGAAAAGAAACATATTAAAGAATAGAACAGATAACTGAGTATCTAAACAACCTGATCTCCAAAACAGAAATCAAACAAATCATTAAACTCCCAGTGGGGGAAAAACTCTTTATTCTAAATGGATTTACAAGTTAATTTTATTAAGCATGTAAAATAAAAAGCAACTCATGGTGCATACACTGATTACAAAAATATTTCCTTGCCAAAATTCTTCTATGAAAGAAATAAATTCCCACTACTCAAACCAGGAACAGTAGATTTGTACAAAAGTTCAAGTATACTTGAATATTAAGAAAATTATAAACTTATGTCAATTTAATAATAAAAAATCTAATAATAAAGCTATATGGTCCTTAGACAAAACAGCACTTATTTATGTTTTTACATTTTTGAAGCATAAGAATGAAGACTTCTCCTTGATATGACAAAAAAATCTTACCAAAAAAAACCAAACCAGGAACTAGAATTATTTATAACAAAGAAACAAAGAAGTTATCCCAATGAAATCAAATATAAAGCAGGGATGCCCATTATCTCTTCACTTCTATAGGATAACTAATTATACCAGTAAGGCAAGAAGAAGAAACTGAGGTTATAAACATAGGTAAAAATGAGGGAAAGATCACAATTACAATTTATGCTCTCAATGAAAGTATTAATTAAAAAATTAACCAGTAAAGTAGGATACAAAATCAGGTGATTTTCTCTGTATTACTTTTAAAAAAAAATAGAAGAGGAAGAAAAAATCCATTTAAGATAACAACAAAATGCCATTAAATATGTGATCTAAGCTATCATACCACATATGATACTTACATAAATGTACCTAGAAATAATTCTAATAGAAATATACCATGAAAAAAGTAGAGTATGGAAGGTAGTATGATTTAAAATTTAAAATGGAAAAATTCATAACCAGGCAGACTAGAAGAAATCAAAAAAAGCAAAAGCGATGACATCAACATCAATTAATTAATAAAGATTCATTAAGTACTTATGTTCCAGGCACTGTGCTAAGTGCTGAGATATGAAAAGAGACAAAAAATAGTTCC
>CM053769.1:72698255-72738194 GCA_028658325.1 Potorous gilbertii
AATGAAAATCAATGAAGCTAGAGTCTGAAGAAAAAAAATCAGACTGAAGGAAATAGCTTCTATTAAATTTCTATAATAAAAGTCTGACACACATTTATAAGGAATTAATAGAAATATGATTGAGATCCATTGGCCCAATGTATAGTCAACAAATATGAACAATTTTCAAAAGAAGAAATACAAACTATTAATAATAATCTTCAAAATTCACAATTACTAACGATAAGAAAAGTGGGAATTACCATAAAACTTATACATATCATCAAATCACAGGATCATGAGGAGCTGAAAAGGACCTTGGAAGTCACATGTTCCAACCCCCTGAGTTTACAGATGCAGAAAGTGAGCTCAGAGAGGTTAGCAAACTGGAGAGCAAGTGAAAGTTGGGAAAACTCATTGTTGGGGCCAGGTAAAAATATACTCATTCCCTGTTGGTGCAGTTGTGAAATACTTCAACTGTTCCAGAAAATAATTTGGAATTATGTAAGAAATGTTTCTAAGTATTTCCTATCCTTTAATACAGGTAGCAAGAAATATTCATCTGTACAAAAAACTTGCATAGAAGCATTATTTATAATACAAAAAATTGGAACTAAATATATGTCCAATAATTTTTAACCAATGGACAAATTTTGGTATCTAAAAGTAATGGAATGTTATTGGGCTCAGAGGAATAACAAATACAAAAAGTTCAGAGAAATATGGAGATTCATATGGAGAGATGCAAAGCAAGGTAAATGGTCAAGAGAACCATATGATTATAGTTGTCAGCTCTGGCCAAATCTAACTGTCAGACTAAAAAGGGTAAAGAAAGCATTCTATACTTCTGTTAATAACAGGTAATTAATAAACCTCTTTTCTCAGTGAATATGTTTGGTAAAAGGGAGACTGGACAGGTTATCATTGGGGAAAGTATTTGTTGTGTTAAAACAAAATGCAGCAATTTTAAAAATTCAAACTAGTTCATTTTGCCTCATCTTAGTACATCTATTCTTCTCACAAACTCTGTGATCCAATCAAGCTTCAGCTCCATGGAGCCCCAAATAGAGAGCAGGATGAAGTCATGAAGATGAGTTCCAATCCTGCCTCAGACCCTTACCAGAAACCCTGAGGACACTGGACTCCAAAGTGCCACCTCACTGCCAAGTCCGTGATTCTAGTCATTGCCCAAGCTTGATACTCCATATCCATACATTCACAAGGAAATAATTCTAAGGCCTGGAATGGAGTTCTTCATTTCTGCTTCTTGGAATTCTCAAACTCACATCCCTGGTTCTGCTCAGGTGTCGTCCCTCCAGGAAGTCTGACCCAATCACACCCATTATTAGAGCCCTTTCGCTCTTTTGTTTTCCTTATATTTTTATATTTAGTCTCTTTCCTCCCTCCCAGGAAAATATAAGTATCTTGAGGATAAAAGTATTTCATTTTTATCCTTGTATCCTCAGAGTCCAACACAAGGTTGGGCACAAAGCAGGCACTTAATATACTTGATGAATTTATTTCTTTGTTTAAGGTAAAATATTTGGTTAGAGAATGATTTTAAACTAGTAACTAAAATGAAGTCTGAAGATAATCTGTGGGTTTTGGTTATCATACTTATACCACCATGACTATAAAAAATTAGTATTTATAATTTGTTAAAGGTCTCAACAGAGAAAAATAAATTTTTAAATGTTCATGATATACTTTTGTTTAACATAGATAGGCAATTTAAGGGAAACACCAGATTACTTTTATTTCTAATGCTACAGCTCTCTCTCCTTTTCTCTTAAAAATAGAAAAATTAAATCCAGTATGCAAGTGTTAGGTTCCTGAACAGATTGAACCAAAGTATAAATGCGACAGACCAAACTATTGGTTAGCTGTATACCCCTATCCAAAACATTACAGCTTTCAAAATGCAGTTCTATTTTTCATCTTCAATCCTACTCTCAGGAATTAAAGTATCCTAATGTTTCTTCTCTTCAAATCTTTATTTTTCTTCTTTTTTTGGCTTTCAGCCTGTACACCTACCTACAGTCTGTCTCACAACTGGGTCAAATGAGTCTAGTATCTTAACCCTAGCTTTTCTAATGCTCATTTATACTTCTATCTTCTTTTATTTTGACTGCTGTAATGCCATCTTTCAATATTCCTGCAGACTCTAATCAGTAAATTACATATTTTTCATAAACTTATCTCTGTCATCTCCCTGACAACATCCTCTAAACCTTCACTGACTGGCTGCTTCTTCCAAACCCAAATACACAAAGGCAGTCTGACAGTATTTTACTTGGTGTTGTACTTTCATATGAAGCTGGGATTCTCAGCCACTCATGATGCTGCTGTGTTCAGCATAAGGAGATAACCTTTAAAGGTTGGAACTAAAATGGCTTTCTTTATCAATAGGGATATAGAATTCACTGTTTTAAGTAGTATTCCATGCTTAAATAATTCATTGCATCAATTTCAATGCTTCTCAAACCTCAGAGAAGAGGACTCTATCCCTTATTAATGTATATAAGAGCTGTTAAGGACAAATAATTCTCAAAACAACAACTCAACACATAAGATGTAACAACGGTTAGAGAAAAATGGATCAAAACTTATTGAGATTTATAACAAGACAAATGTTTAGGACAGAAAAATTCATTATGCTACAAAGATAAAGGGGATATGCTATTGTGTGTGTGTATGTGCGTGTGTATGTGTAAACACATACCATGTGCCTTGGGAAAACACACACAAATGCTGAAATGGACTAATAATTAAACGATCTTGAATATAAATCAAATGAGTGATTCATCAGATTATGTACATAAAGCCAAAAGGAACTTTAAAGATCATCTGGTCTCACCCTCTCATCTGGAAACTGAGGACCACAGAGGTGAAATGATTTGCCACATTTATTCAAGCAGTAAAATAACAGAAACAAAATGCTGACTCCAAAACCCAGTGATCTTTAAGTACATTGTGATACCTCAGAACAACTTCATTTCCCCATAAAAGGGAGACAGACATTTCAAACATCATCAAAATTGTCAAGACTATCATATATGTACATATGTGTCCATGTACCCAGGTAAACAGAAGAAAGAATATTAAGCAATTTGAGAGTAGAGGGGAAGGAGAAGGTAGTGCAAAGATGAAAATATATGGATGAAATTGCTTTGATAAAAACAATTCATTCTTTTATTTTTCCACAAAAATATAAAAGAGCACATAGTACCTGGTCCCATGGATTACCAGCTATCTATTTAGTAAGCAGTGCTTTACACTGCAAGGTTCTGGCACTGAAATAAACTTGCTCTGCACACAGAGACGGTATGCAACTTTGGTCTCCAGGTTTTCTTGGCATTGAGTCTAAGGGAATCCATGATGATGGATTCTCCACACCAGGTACCATTCCACTGCCCAGGCTAGAGGGGCTGAAGAATAAAGATTAAGGAAAGGAACAGAAATTGGATGTCTCAGCGAAACTGGACCAGGAGCGAGGCTGGAAGGTATTGGTAAAGGAAGCATCTTCAGTCAGTGTTCTTTCAGCTTCTTGTTCCCCTGCCCTGCTATGGCTCTGTTAGCCTTGATCTTCACCCCTTATCATCAATTGTACTGGGTATATTCCATGGAAAAGGTAGAAAAAGTTATAGGGAATTTTTTGGTGCTAAGAGTCAGAGTTAGTTTATACAATCAAATAATTTGGAGTTGAAAAGAAACTTCGTGGTCTGAATATGTGAAGGGAAAGATATGCTAATACACCCTGGACATCAGCCAGTCTAACCTCTCACCCAGTCAGACATCTCCTCCATATGATCATCTAACTGAGATCAAGAGCAGTCAGAGAAAGGCACAGGAGCACATACTTGTAACAGATCAGGAAAAGGCAAGAAGACAATAATAAACTTCAAAAGGATGTGCTGGAGGGAAAGCAACTCGTGGAGGGTCAAAGCAAACAGCCCCAAATCCAGGCAGACAGGAAATTGAGGTGAAGACACTGCCTATCAAAGCACTGAGAGTGAAACCAAGACAGAGGTTCCAACCAAGGGTTTCTAACATGTTTTTATTTACTTGGTCAAGATATGCCTTATTGGATGGGCAAGGGCAGCCTAGAACACAGGGCTTATTTGGCTAGATCAAAAGGATAGGGTTGAGAGACCTAATATAACAACAAACGTCTGGGCTTTTCAATATATACCCTCCTGCAGTCTGGGCCTACATCCTTAGAGTATTTTCCAGCCCAACCTACCCAGCCACCTTAGCTCACAATTTCTCAGGACTAGACCACCAGAACACAATGTGTCCTGACTGCTTGATGTGGCTGCTTTCAGGGCTCCCATAACCTCCAGGCCTCCTATAACTGAATCTCCACTCCTTCTCAGGATTAAGGTCAGAAATGTGAAAAAAAACTCAATAGAATCACAGCTAGACACTAAGAGAAATGCTAAATCTAGGCCTATGATCTCAAAATAAGGCAAGTGGTGAAAGAAATCATTCATCTCTAGTCTAGTTGACTTTGTTTAAGAAACAAACGTGATGGCATTGAATACCCAGCAGAGCAGAAGAATCAATGTACAGAAGAGAATTGGCGTCCAGCCACTGCTCCACCACCACTTAACTGTATGATTCCAAATAAGGCAAGTCACTTCTTGGGCCTCAGATTTCTCAACAACATATGTAAGAATCAGAATCTAAATTTCTTTCCCCCTGTAACTTTCTATGAGTAAGCATTCACTTGTTGACTCTTCAATTGGGATATATTTTGATTTTTAAAAATTTAATGATTTTAACTTAACGAAAATTAACATATGGCTTTTTTTAAGCAATTAATGAAAAGAAACATTAAAGATGCTTAATTCTTTTAGCACAAAAATATCACCAGCCATTTAACATTAGTTTTGAATTCTCAACAAGTTCAATAATTGGTCATTAGAAAGTTGCCTGTGAATGCCAGTACTGACAATATAATCATGTCAAGGGGGTAAAGATAGTTCCAAAAATGCACTGACTGTCAAATTAAACGACCTACAGCCATACAGACTAAGGGCCATCACATTTTCACGTAATTTGGACATCTCGAAAATAAAGTATGCCACACACATTTTCACAGTCTAGACTCTATCTAATTTCTTTTCATTCCCAACTCAGAAGAAAGGTTAAAGAGAGAAAAAGTCAGGGAGACAGCGATGGAATAAATAGAATTCTTACATTTAGTATAGTCATGAAACATCCACCTGTTCACTGAGTTGCATGCACACATACATACACATATGGTCATTTAACACACTTCCATTCAAAGTGAAAGGCTGTAAAATTTATAGTTAAAGGAAGAAAAACTGTGATCGTTTCTCTGTATGGACAAGAGGGCGGGAAGGTATTTGTAAAGAAAAACGGTGATTGTTTCTCTATATGGACAAGAGGGTGGGAAGGTATTTGTAAAGAAAAACGGTGATTGTTTCTCTATATGGACAAGAGGGTGGGAAGGTATTTGTAAACAAGAAAGGAAGAGAGAGGGAGGCAAGTGGCTCAAAAACAACACGCGATTTTGTCAATGCATCATCCAAGAGCTTCAACTGCAGCCCAGGCAACATGGTTCACACTCTGGAAACAGCCTTAGGAGATGCGAGGGGCAGTTTAGAAATATCAGTGGAAAATTTAAACAAAGCCATGTGACCAGTCCATTGTAACGATCTAAGGAGAGGGATTCAAGGAAGGGAGGCAGCTCACATCCACAGAGAGCATGCCTGGAGTCATTAGGAGACAGAAAATGACTCGTTTTCAGGTTTGCTTTTCATGTGTGCTTGGTTTGTGTTCTGTTTTGTTTGGAGAAGGAGCTGGGCTGAATAAGCAAAAAAGATGAGATTCAAGAAAGAGCTCAAAGGGCAAGGAAAGTGATGAGCTAGGAGAAGGGCAATGGGAGGCAGAAAGAGCTCAAGCACAAGCCTGTTGGAAAGCCAGCAGAAACACCTCCACTAAAAAGAGTTTCTCAAAGAAGTCTATAACTAAAATCTCAGGAGGCTGTAAAAATCCAGAGTTTCAAAAAAAAAAAAAATACTATCTTGCTTTCATGACAATGTGTATGCTATTTTGGGAAAGGTCAATTTCCTTGGATGATTCTCAGTTCTCTTAAAGCATATTCTTGAGTAGCCCAGCAATAAGAAGGTGAGACTACAAACCTTACCAATTTTTCCCCCAAGGCTTAGTTTTCTATTCAAAACCCAAGTACTCACTCTCAAAGGAACAGCTCATTCCCCAGGGACATAGACACACACATCTTTCACTGCAGAATTCCTCCACTCTAGAAGTAGAGAGGCCAATGCAGAATAGCAGTTTCTACAGACTCAAGAACAAGGCACCCCAAAATTACACTTTCAAGGAATACCAAACATCTCCTATTTCTAACAATGCAATAAGCCATTAAAAGCTCTCCTGAGGTAGGAGACAAATAGCAGAAAAGAAGTTAAAATGCATTTTTCGCCAACTTTCAGAAGGCATATTCTTTAAACGCATTCAATACTTCTTTTCCATGTCAGGATTTACAAATAAGATTTTCTTTTACTCAATCTAGTCCAATATCTATACTCTAAAGATATCAATTTAATAACAAATCATTTGCCACCATGGAGGAAAAAACAACAAACTCTTTTTAGATAGGGTATTAAGAAATTAGATAGATTGTGGACTTTCTGACCCACATTACAGAGAACAAATATACATTATGGGATTTCAGCCAAAACACAAGCTCATCTTTTCCACTGAGATTACCTGAGAATAGTCTATAACCACTGACCTCTGTTTTCATGCCTTAGTCTATCTTCTAGCAGTGTGAAATAATGTTCTTTTAGATTGTAAATTTCTTTCTTCATCTTGTAAATGAGGATAGGACAGTCTAACCGACAGGAAGAAAATGGAATACAGCAGGACTGGATTTAGATGGTGAAACAAAAATTGGACTAGTGTCCTAGTGTCCTCCTATGAGATCTTCGTAGCTGAAGTACCTGGTCTCTGGATCTTTTGTTTTTCAAAGCTTGTCAGATGACTGAGAACGTCCTGTCCTTCCTCTGTAAAGACAGCACTAGAGATACACATGACAACATTCTCTCTAAGGTTTTTCTATAGTAGTACATCACAAAATAAGGTTAAATCTCCATCCAAAGTCCTTGTTCAAATTATGTTCCATATTTTCATTTTAAGAGATAATGGTTATTTCATAAAAGTTTCTGAAGAACCCTTAGAGTTCCTTTGCGAAAGTTACAAGGTACTAAGTGTTGCTAGGGCAACTTTGCAGAGACACTATTATCTGATTAAGCACTATATGTAATATACATACATATAATATATATATACACACACATATATACCAACAAATATACATGTATGTGTGTATGTATATATCTATATGTTTAAGTATAAAACAAGTCATGTCAAGTCATAAATCAAAAGGGAAACTGATCCTTGAGAACCATGAGAACATGCTTTGAAAGAAGAATTGAAAATAACTTCTTCCTGATTGGGGAACAACACCTTCAATGCAAATCCTTTCCTTTTTGATCCATAAAAGAGAGGTTAAAAACAGGAAACTGGAGAGGAAATGCTCTCTCTGCGTGGCTTTCTGACAATTTTTCTTCTAGTTAGTGGGAGGGGAAACTAGAAAATACTATTTTGGAAGCATTCTGACACCGAATCAAACTGATGGTTAAAGACCAACTACAACTGACAACTTATGTAGAAACAAACCAGGGAAGATCTATGCATAGTAATGGGCTTGGAACAAGGAGGTAAATACTAACATTAATGAAAACTATGCAATTGTACAGTAAAGTAAATGGATTATTTTCAGTTTCCCCAAAGCATCACAATCAAATCTACCTCAGTGTTTCCAGGACCCATGATTTCACTGAAGAAGACACTGTTCTACCAGTTCAAACTGTAATCCTCATACACCTTACCAGAAGATTTTCATAAGTCACTGTGATAAAAAAAAAAATCATTTCTTGGTAGCCACTGATCTAAAGTGGAAAGAAAGTTGGATCTGAAGTCTCAGTTCTACCACTTACTAGCTCTGTGGTCTTGGGCAAACCTCAGTTTCTTCCTCAGGAAAATGAGGGGGATGGACCAGATTACCATTACTTCTATATGCCATGATCCAAAAATGACAACCCCCTCCAAATACTTCCAGTCAGAGGAGAATAATGCAAGTTTAAACTTTGCTAATGTGGCCTTGTTTTTCATCTTTCATTCTGAAAGAAGATCAATGACATCATAAGGGTTAGGTCTTGACTTGCCAGTGAACTGGATCTGAGTGAGACAGAGCTATACGAAGTCATTAGTTCTCTCCTCTAGGAATCCAGTGGCAAGACAAAGGTCAAGACAACTGGTGATGGCCCACTGATATACAGACCTTAAGGAGTCAGGGTCATCTCTACTGTCATAAAGCATAAATAGGATTTTATTTGAATATAAATAATTGGAGAGTGGGGAAAGATTGAGAACAAGATTTCATCCTATGAAATCCCCTTCAGTGATGTAGATCAAGAACTAATCTGTAGCTTATAGCCTTAGAAAGTTGCTTAGGATGCTAAGAAATTAAGTGAAATTTAGTATAATAATATTGTTTAAATTCAACTGTTTTCACAGTTATATTTTTATTTTTAAAAATGATATGAAAAATCCAAAGTCATAACTCTGAGAGTTCACAAAAAAATCTCAGCCAAATGTCTTTGATCTCAAATGACAGCACTCCGTACCTCCTTACCTTAAAATCATTTTGCATTTACTTATCTATGTGCCTGTTTCCTCCAGTAAAATATAAGCTTACTGAGGACAAGATCATTTTCATTTTAATGTTTCTATCCACAACAATGAGTATGGTGCCTGGCAAACAGTAAACAAAGTGTTAATAAAGAATTTATAAAATATTGTTTAATTATTGATCATATACTACTGTAACATTCTCAAATTGCAGGTTCTGCTTACTTGAACTGCAAATAAATTTAAAGGTTGAATTCACATACCCATAGTTATAAAGCGACTGCAAACTGTATTCCTGAGCTTAGCAGACTATCTGCTTGACATATAGGAGGAATTGATAATTGCTTATTGACTTAACTTGACAAGAGAATGTATTTAGAAAGCTCTCTATATTTTCTCATTCAGTGGTAAACTGTATTTATCTGCAAAGTAGAAATGGCTACAGACTACAGATACCTAGCTCATGCTCATGCCTTTGTTAAGACGGAATTGCAAGTGAACTAATTAGTCATCAACATCTACTGTAACTGAATCATTTCTGTAAATAAAAAGTGTGTTCTCAGGGACAAGCAAAAGAAAAGCCCATTTCCTTAAGGAATCAATCACTAATCAATACTTTATTAGGCACCTATTATGGTAACCAGGCATGGTGTTAAGTGCTAAGTATGCAGATAGGAAAAAAGACAACAAACAAGTTGCAGAAAATACCAGTGATCCATGAATTCAACACTGAAGATGTTAGATTCTCTCTTTGGAACCTCAAAACTGTCACTAAAGTTTCAGTTCATCAGTGAAAAGCTGGCAGTAGAAGTGGATTCTCACTGGCAATCTATTCCGTTCAAGATCAATATCTACTCGATTTTAATAGCATTTTTTTAATGACGTCACAACAGACAGATAAAAAACCTGTTATTACTATACAGTTGGTAAAAACATCTAAGTAAGAGATCAAAGATCTCTATCACAGATCTAAATACAAGCTGCTTTGTTGATGTTTATTAAAATGATCAAAAAAACCTGATACACTGCATTGGAACAAGGATAGTTCCCTCGTGTTCTCGACACTAAAAATGTCTTTAATCCATTCAACACAACCAGAGGAAAAATTATGCAAGTTTATGGGAGAAAGCGAAAAATGGAAAAGTAAGATTTTGTTAAAAGTCTTCCATTAGGTCTTTGCTGAACATATAATGCTAGCAATTCCATATGAACAGACATGTGGACAAATAGTATTCCACTATGGTCCTACCATGTGTATATAAACTCCCTGAATAAAGATAAGTAAACCTATGTTTATAACTTGTCTATAGATTTCTTCTGTTGATGGTAATATCCTCTTTCCAGTCTCCCACACTCAAAACTTATTATTTTAACACTTTCCTCTCCTTTATCCCTACCCCCCTCACAGTTTCCAGCTTCTTTTTTACTTCCACAATATCAAGGCTATTGGATCCCTTCTCTCCATTCAAACTACTACTCACTCTACTCCAAGACCTGGATTATTATAATGTCCCAGTAACTCCCTCTCACCCTTGTGCCAACCCATCCTTCACATGGCTGCCAAAATAGTTTTTCTAACAAACAGGTCTACCTATGTTACTTTCTTGTTTAAAAATTTCCAGTGTTTCCCTTTCACTTTTAGGGGAGGGAAAAAAAATGATCTCAGTGTTGCAGTTAAGGCCTTCAGCAATCTGGTTTCAACCTACTATTCCTATTTCTGCCTTATTATGAATTATGGCCTTTCATGGACTCACCATTCAAATACACAGTATTGTCTGGCCTGATTTTATCCTTGTGTGCATTTGTATAGACTACATGGAACATGGTACCTACATACCTATACCACGTCCATATTCTATCATAGCCTCCTTTTCCTGCAGGGCCTACCTCAGGTACTGTCTGATCCAGGAAGCCTTTTCTGATCTCCCAGAGCTAAACGTGACCCAAGCCTCCTAAAATTGTCTTAAAGCAATCTGGATGCCTCCTGCAGGCTTACCTTATTCTACTTTGGAAACAAAATTTGTCTTTTCTACCTATTAGAGGATAACTCTGAAATATCAGGGACCATGTCATTTTCATGCCTGAAGTCTTTATGCCTACCATAATACCTTTTACACAGCAGGCAATTAAAAAAATGTTAGTTAAAATGAATTGCATAGATACATTTTTTTTCATGATTACTTATTCTATAAGGAAAGGCCAAATGATTAACAGGAACATCTTCCTCACTGTCCTCATCTTTCCCTCCCACCAGAACCTTGAATTCTGCTCCCAAAATCTGGTCTCTGAAAGGCAAGCTTTCAACTTATCTTCCCCAAAACCAGGCCTCTATGTAGTTTCTAGGCCATTTCCTCACCCAAACCACTGACTCCCACTTTTCAGGTCCCCTTTATAGAACGTAAACTCCTGGAGGGTAGGGGCTTTCTTCCTTTCTTATATTTGACCAGTGATGCTTAACATAGCATCTGACACTCAACAAGTTCTTAAATTTTATTATTCATTAATCATTTATTTTAAGAATCCGTGAAGAGCTATCATAAATAAATTAGGGTAACTTAGAAAAATGTACCAGTTAGATCTATAGATAAAGATAGAGTTTATGACAAGAGACAGAGAGCATCATGTAAAGTAAAATGAATAATTCCGAAGACATTAAATTAAAAAGCTTTAGCACAAAAAAATTAATGTAGCCAAAATTAGAAGGAAAATAGGAAACCAGGGGAAAAAATTGGAACAAATTTCTCTGATAAAGGCCTCATTTCTCAAATATATAGGAAAATGAAACAAATTTATAAAAATAAGAGCCATTACCCAGTTGATAAATGGTCAAAGGATATGATCAGGCAATTTTTAGAAGAAGAAATCAAAGCTATTAATGATCACAAGAAAAAATGCTCTAAAATCACTTCTTATTAGAGAAATACAGATTTTAAAAACACTGAGACACCATATGATACATACTGGATTGGTTAACATGACAGAAAAGGAAAATGACAAATGCTGGAAGGGAAGTAGAAAAAACTGGGATATTAATGCACCGTGGTAGAGTGGTAAACCAGTCTAACCATTCTGGAGAACAATTTGAAACTATGTTCAAAGAACTATAAAATTATGAATACCATTTAATTCAGCAACACCACGACTGTATTTGTATCCCAAAGAGCTCAAAGAAAAGGAAAAGGAACTTATCTGTACAAAAATATAACAGATATTTTTGTTGGTAGCAAAAACCAGGAAATCAAGGGGAAGTTCCTCGATTGGGGAATGATTGAACAAGTCATGGGATATGATTGTGATGGAATACTATCGTGCTGCAAGAAATGATGAGCAGAATGTCTTCAGAAAAACCTGGGAAGACCTAAACGAAGCCATGCAGAGTGAAGTGAGTACAACAAGAACATTATACACAGAGACAGCAGTATAAGGATGATCCAATGGTAAAGACTTAGCTGCTCTGATCAAAACAATTCCAAAGGACCCACGATAAAAAAAATTATCCAAGTCCAAAGAGAGAACTTACAAACTCTGAATGCAGAATGAACCACACTTTTTTTTTCTATATTTAACATTTGTTTTTGTCTGTTTTTGGAGTGGCAGTAAGATATAATGCTAAAGGTCCGCTTGGGGGTCAGGAAGACCAAGATTGAAGTCCTAACTCTGCCACAGACTAGCTGTATAACCATGAGTGCTCAGGTCACCTTCTAAGACTACTGTCAAGACAACAAGCATTAATTAAATGCTTATTATTTGTCACAGACTGTGATAAGCTAGAGATATAAAGAAAGGCAAAAAACAAAGAGCTTCTCAAGATCCCGATGGGGAAGATAATATTCAAAGAAGAAAAAGGCTGTTTTGGTCAGAGTTAAGGCTTAAGAGAAATTCTGAGATCTTTAAAGGAAAAGGGCTATTAGGATGAAACAGTAAGGAATACAGTAACTTGCTAAGATCTGATTACTGAGTGCCAAGTGGAGAGTTAAACAGTGAAGGAAGAAATAGAACCAATGATGAGGATGAGGATGATGATTCTGATGGTGAATTCTAGTTATTGCTAAGAAGAAGTTACAATCCAGAGGGATGTGAATGTATCAAGTAACCTAAAACAATAATCTTAAAGAGAGAATGTCCATTTACAGGATTGCCCCCACATTATGGTAGGAAGCTGTGGGCAAAGGCGCTGGAACAAAGAGATGTCAGAAGGAAGTAATGAAGAGGATAATATCTGTATATGTCATATGAAAAAAAGTACAAAAGTCTGTGTAGAATGTGGAAAATTAAGAAAGTTCCCCCCCTCCCCATTCCTGAGCCTAAGCCAAGCCATGTAAAACAAACAAAAAAACCTTAGTTGCATCTTTGGAATTCTTATTCATTAAGTTTTCTTCAATTTCAACCCTCTGTAAGATATGGTAGAGGAAAACTGTGACCCAAGTCCCTGTCTGAAGGCTAATAAGGATGAGGGAGGAGGGAACAGGCATAGAGAACTGAGATTAGACCAGTTCTTGGGCAGAGATCCTAGGTAATTTTATTTTTAGACAGAACTGTCTCAAAATCCCAAGGGCTTTTAAGAGTTCACTTTTATCTGGAAACGTCTCAAATTCTGCAAGTGCAATTTAACAAATTATGGTTCATGATCAACAAGAAGACAAATACTAGTATAACATGTTTACCACAGTCACGTAGGATGTCCCAAAAAGAATCCTAAAATTTCAGAGTTGAGAGGGACCTCAGAGATCATCAGAGTCAAACTGTACCTGAACAAGAACAGTCTACAACAGAGCCAACCAGAAGGCATTAAGCTTTGGCATGAAGAGCTCAAATGAGAGACCTTTCACTACATCTCTCCTAAGGTCTTTTCCCATTTCAGTATCCACATTTCCTTTCACTGCTCAAGGTCTTTGGTCACATTGGTTGGCATCTTGTAGATGAGCTCCAGATTATAAATGTCTTTCAAAAAATGTGCTGCCCAGAACCAAAATACAATGTCCCAGATGTGGACTGACAAACCACAGTGTGAAGGTCACCTTCTTCCTTCTGGAAACTCTGCCTATCACAATGCAAGGTAAGATCATATTGATTAGCTTTTTTGGCTGCCAGATGACACTAATGGCTTATGTTAAACTTGCAGGCCACTAAAATCTCCAGATTTCTTTCAGATAATCTATCAGGCCTTGCTTCCCTTATATTGTACTTATGAAGTTGATTTCTGAGTGAGCTTTTATGTGCATTCTTATAAATTTTCTTATTAGATATCAACCTAGCCTTTTAGCCTTGTGAGAGATCTCTCAGTTTTGTCTCTGAAAATTTAATGTCATCTGTGAACTTGAGTGTTGAGCTGGCCCTGTCTACTCCTGCAGTCTCAAGTGAACTTGCTAGCCCTGTTGTCCTATGTAGTGATCTGTCTGGTGCTGGCTCTGTTCCCTGTTGCAGCTCCAATCTCAGGGCTGAGAGTAAAATGACTTCATACAACACTGGTATATCCTGACTAAGAGCTCCTGCAGGCTTCAGGTCCCATTACTAGTGACCAAGCAAGCTTCCAAAGCTGATGATGTGACTCCATTCAGAGTTCCTATAGCCCCTGTTTTCTGGAGCTCCCCACTAAGCCCCTTTCCAAGAACTCATAGGCTTTTGGCTAGTTGTTGTGAAGTCCTGAACTGGATGGAGTAATTCCTGTTATTTTTATTTGGTTTTCTTTATTTCTCCTCCACTTGCTGCCCTTGTAGATCTCTGCTTGACAAAGGAGCTCCAACAGGATTTCTCAAGCTGTCATTTTAACCAGAACTCAACTCTTAAGAGTTTCTCACTTCCATGAACTTACTTTCCATGTAAATATTTTGTCCATGGGTTCTCATCTAACTTTTCTGTGAACCCTGCAAAACCTGTTTTCCCAATATGTATGTAACATATCCAACGATATATGGCTGTCCTCTGCTTCCTAAATATGTATTCAAGTTGTTGGGTTACAGACTTCCAAGGCACCCACTGCTTCTCCTTGTGGATGACACAGATCTATGAACTCAACGAGTAGTAAAAGACACTTAAGTCAAACTCTTTGCTTGTGGTCTTTAAAGCTATTAGAAAAAGCAAAGGTTTCAGTTCATCATCTAAGAAAGATATATGAGAAGACACAGATTAGAATCATGCAGGATACAGAACCCGCTGTGATCTGTATCAGAGAGGAAGGACCTACATGGACGAGGCCCACGATCCACCAAAGGACTGTCTACATGTATGGCTCCTATCACTGCAGTGTCACCTACTCTGGGCCCATTTGGGCTAATGAAGGTCTTCTCTGTGAGCTATGGGAAGAAGGTACTGTATAACCTTTAACAAGGCTTCAGAAATACAATAATCTTAGACTATGAAAATGATTAAGGATACTTTTCTTTTGAGCAAAATAGAGAAAGATATGGTTCAAGGTATTTGTCTTGAAACCTCTCATTATTTCATTAAATTTTTTCCTTTGTTTTGTTGAAACTTTTAATTATTAGGTACTGCACTCTCTATGATTAATTAAAGAAATATATAAATATAATTATGAAAGCAGTATTTGATGTACTTGTGTTGCTTGGTGAAAGCATGTAGCATACTCAGCAGGGGAAAAGATGAGTGTATCCTGTTAAATCTGCATGTTACAGAAAAAGCCATAGGTTCACCTGCTTCTGATGAAGAGAACTCAGAAGGTGTAAATACTTTTAAGTTTTCATATTTGAAATCCAAATGCAAAGTAGAGACTCTGAAATGAATATCAAACATAATTCTACTCAATATAATCCAGCAAATATTTATTAATGCCTAATATATTTCAAACACTGGGCTACAAAGATAGATATAACAGCATTTTTCTTCAAGAACCTTACAAAGTTAAAAAATATGTGTACGAACAGCTATGATACAACTCAGAGAGAGATGAGTGCAAAGAAAAGATCTATGCAAAGTATTAAGAATTTTTAACGTTCTTTTATTTTGAGTTCCAAATTCTCTCCTTCTATCTAGTCCCTCCCCTACCCATTGAGAAGACAATGTGCTATGCACTGTTCATATGAAGCCGAGCAAAACATTTCTCTCCTAGCCATGCTGCAAAAGGAAAAACAATAAAATGAAAACAATATGCTTCCATCTCTACTCAGTTGATCAGTTTGACACTGTTAGTTGTGAGGGATTATGGAAAATTGTGTCAAAATTTGGTTGCTCAGAGAAGTACATCAGCACCGTACATCAATTTCATGGAGGCATGTTTGCCTGGGTTCTGGATAGTGGACAATGCTCTTGTGCCTTCTCAGTCACCAATGGAGTGAAACAGGGCTATGTGTTTGCTCCCATGCTTTTTAGCATGATGTTTTCAGCCATGCTGACAAATGCTTTCAATGAGGATGAACATGGGCATCAAGGTCAACTACCATACTGACGGTAAGTTCTTCAGTTTGAAAAGACTACAAGCCAAGACTCAAGTGGAGGGAGTGCTGGTGCATGATTTTCTGTTAGCAGATTATTGTGCACTCAATGCAGCCTCTGAAGCTGAGATGCAACAAAGTATGGATGAATTCTCTGCTGCCTGTACTCATTTTGGCCTAATAAGTAACACCATTAGCCACCACCACACCATCCATACATGGAACCAACCATGAGTTACAAGAAATGGAGAAGTTTTGAATAATGTGGATTAGTTCATTTACTGTGGGAGTGTACTTTCCAGGGATGTATATATTGACAATAAGGTTGATGCATGCATTGCCAGAGCTAGCTCAGTGTTTGGGAGGCTCCAAGGAAAAGTTTGGGAGAGAAGAGGTATTAGATTGACTACCAAACTGGTCTACAAGAGCCACTGTGCTGACCTCATTGCTGTATGCCTGTGAAACATAGTCTACCAGCACCATGCCAGGAAACTGAATCACTTCCATTTGAACTCAGGAATATTCTTACCAGACACCAAAGTTGTTGCTCGAGCTGAACTGTCAAGCATTCAAACTATGCTTCAGAGAGAGCAACTCCAATGGGCTGGCCACACTGTTCGAATGTAAAACATATGCTTGGTCAAAAAGACTATTTTATGGAGAGCTCACATGAGGCAGGCGATCACATGGAGGTCAGAAGAAGTGATACAAGGACACTCTCAAGGTCTTTCTCAAGAACTTTGGATTTGATTGTGCAACATGGGAGACACTGGCACAGGACCACTTAGTATGGTGTGCCAACATCAGAAAAGGTGCTATGTTCTATGAGCAAAGCAGAATGGAGGCAGCTCTAAGTACATGGAGTATGCACAAATTTGAAGTATCCACCCCAAATACTCATATGGACTATCTGTGCCCAACCTATGGCCACAGTCGGTCGGACACACTGAAATTTCACTTTATCATTTTGGTCCTCTTCGAGAATGAAGGACAACAACCAATCAACCAGCTCATCATTGATTACTCAGGAGGTGGATAACTTTTCATCCTGAGTTCCTTGGCATTCTCTTGGATCACTGTCTTGATCAGAGCAAGGCTTTCACAGCTGATCATCCTGACAATACTGCTGTGACTGTGTACAATACTCTGGTTCTGCTCACTTCACTTTACGACAGTTCAGGTAAGTTTTCATAAGGTTGTGTGAAACCATCTCCCTCATCATTTCTCATAGCACAATAGCATTTCGTCACAATCATACACCACAACTTGTTCAGTTATTCTCCAATTGATGAGCATCCCCTCAGTTTCCAATTTTTTGCCACTACAAAAAGAACTGCTATAAATATTTTTGTACAAATAGGTCCTTTTCCCTTTTCTTTGATCTCTTGGGATATAGACCTCAAAGGACTCAGAATTCTGAAAAGTGGCATGGAAAAGGTGACAACTACAGAAAGCTTCATGGAGAAAGGAGACCTTGAGGTAGGTCTTGAAGAAATCAATCAATCAGCATGTGTTGGCACCCATCATGGGCCCTCTAGGCAAGTACTGTGTTACTGCTAGGCCTAGGGAGGATGGGAATCAGTGCAAAGACTAATAGGGAAATAGAATGTCATATATAAAGGACAGCACATAGGCTGGTTTAGCTATAACAAAATAGATAACACGAAGCAGATTTTGTAATTAGCCTGGGACAATGGGGTGAAGCCAGGCTACAAAGGGCTTTCAACGCCAAAGAGAAGAGTGTATGTATTCTATCCTAGAGGCAATTGGGAGCTGCTGGATCTTTCTGAACACAAGGGTGGAGAATAACGTGGTCAGATCTGTGCTTTAGAAAAATCACTTTGGTAGCTGCATAGGGGTCAAATAAGTGACAGGAAAGATGAGGCAGAGAGGTCAATTAAGAGGCTAATGCAACAGTTCAGGTGAAAGTTAATGAGGGCCTGAGCTAGAGTAGTAAAGGTTACATAAGAAGAGAGGAGAGGGATATGAGAAACATTGTAGAAGACTGATTGGTTGACTGACAGAAGCAGAATGAAATTAGTCTGAAAATTCAGGTGGAAGACCAATGGTGGAAGGCTTTGAGGGCCAGGATAAGTAGTTTATATACTATTTGGTAGGTGGCAGGGAACTTCTGAAAGCTTTGGAGCAGAGGAATAACGTGATCAGAGCAGCAAGGCATTGAGAACGTTGTTCAGCATATGGTTTAAAGTACTGACCGATGTGAGGATTGAACAGACAGTGTGACCGTAGTCTAGGCAAGGCTCACCGGGTCCTTACGCAGTCAACACAGTGGGGTAGAGAGAGGAAAGACCGGGCGCCAGGGATATTGGGCAGGTGGGTAGAGACAGTACCTTCTGCAACACCTTCCTGAGAGGTAGGTATTATGATAATTATCCTCAACATACAAACTGGATATGGGGTCTAAAGGAGCAAGAAGAAAAAAACTCACACACCACAGGAAATAGGCGATTATTCTACAAACAACTATTTCTATTTGAAATCAGGCTTAATGGCCTCTCCAACTTCTAATTAGTCAAGGAAAAATAATTGTTTTTCATGACTAGTAAAATTTAAAAAAATACGACAGAGACAAATATGGAGACCTGTAGCCTCTTTGGGCCTGTTCCCTTAGGCCTTCCAATCCCAGGAGCTACAAGAAAAGCAAAAATGGGCCACAGGTTTGTTGACTGTAATCCATGAAATGTACCAGAGCTGTAGAGATGCCCAAGCTTGCCAGATGTAAAGTTCTGGAGCGGGGTAACAGCAAGAACAAAGAAGGCTAATTTATCTTATCATAGCAGCACACAAACCGACCTGTGCTGGCTAAAAAAGCAATGGAGAAATCAAAGATCCAAATGGCAAATTAAATCCACAGATGGGATTTAGGGCCCCTGTGAAACACAAAAGTCACATCAGAAGGACCAACAAAACAAGAGAGAGATTTGCTAAAGCCTCAATCGTGTTGATTTTTTAAGCTGGAATGGAACCTACCTGGAAAGAAAGATTTATTCCAGGTCCTGGAGGTACCATTAGTTTTCACATTTCTGCATCAAACTCAATTGCATATTTTTCTGCTTAATGAAGTCTTTATCTGCCTAGCTACAGACTGACAAAGAACAGAAAGGGAGACATCTAGGTAAAATAAAAAACAAGTGCCTATGGGGTAAATCTTCTATCTTGGAAAGAAAGACAAAAAGGAATATTTGAGAAAAACCAAAATGTAATCTCCAAAAGCACCATAAACTGACTCAAAAAACACACCCTACTTATATACTCTGGGACTTATTATTAAAAGGGAAGGGAAAGATGTCACTTTCCATAAATATATCGAGTTAGGACAAATATTTCAAAATTAATAATGTCATTTAATTCTTTTTTCCAGAATTTAAATACTGAGTAGGTCTTCTTTACTATATACAATATTTAACAAAGATTCTCTGCTCCTTATAGGGAAGGAAGCTAAAGCTGAAAGAGATGCTTTTCAGAAGTCATGGCCACCTTTTTTAAAAAAATTAAACTGAGTTTTACTAATTAAATACAAGTGAAAAGAACCGAAGTTAACAGTTCTCCTAGCCACACTAAAATGTTGAAGTACATTATACACAGTGGAACTGTAGGCAGATAATAATTAGAAATGCCCCTACAAACACTGTCAAAAGAATGTAGGTTTCAGAAAACATTTACTTCTATACAGTCTTGACAACCACAATATTTGCTTCCAAATTTGTTTCGGGGACAAATTGAATACAACCAGAGTTGTCAATGGCACAGCATCCTCTGGAGTCCACTTTGGTGTAACATATGCCAACAGTGATGGCCTTAGGTAATTTCCTTTGCACCTCACACAGGTACAGTTTTCAAAATCAAGGTAACATATAGGCAGTTTCCCAACATGCCTCTAAATACATATTGAGTAGCCTTGTCAATTACTGATCATACACAATGATCAGTAATTGTGTCACTGATGTTAGGAACTGCGTTACTGTTACTAGAAAAAGGGCAAAAATAATACTGCAAAGAAAAAGAGTTGTAATCAATTTTTCAATCTCAAAAAAGATTTCAAAATGCTAAAAAAGGCCATTTTTATAATAACAAAAGTCATTTAGTAATCACCATTTCTGTTGCTCTCTTAAATCTCAGGTGCACACTCAAAACTCAGGAAGGACGGACAAAACTCTAAAAAGCTCTAAATACAGAAAACAGAAGTGAGGTAGCTTTAATGCTATCAAGTGCTGTGGAAACCATCTCCCTGGCAACTCCATATTTTCTGTATCCATTTCATTCAGGATCTGACTTTCAAAAGCTGAAAATTCCTAAATATCTTCATGGCAAAGAAAAATAAATAAAAAACATTTGTTTGTTCTTAAAGGTCATGAAAGCCTCTCAGGTAATGGAACATTCTAATTTCACTTTAAAATAGAAGTGTCTGCTTTCTTCTTTCATTTTCCAAGCAACACCTTACTGCTTTCTCATGACCTCAAAGCAGAACTGGAAAACATCCAGACAGAAGAAAACTGGAGGTTTTTTTGTTTGTTTGTTTTGTTTCCAGGATTTGGGTGAGAGGAAAAAGAAATAAACAGAAGAGGATATTTGAAAATCTGCTTTCTCTAATTTATTTTTTTCAACCAGAACTCAGATCTTTTTCAATTTTTATTATACTGATATTGTTGCCAAGCTGAACATGAAAGATAAAATAACTTTCCTCTGAAGATTTCTTTGCCAAAAAAAAAAAAATCATTTCTATCAGCAGGACTTCAAATTAGGTATATATGCAGCTGCACCTAAACCTGCTACTCATATAATGTGTGCATTCCCTAAAAAAACCTGTTCCAAAATACCATGTATGGTGAGTAATTTTGGAGAGGCATCTTAATTATTAGGTAGCTTTAGTCATTTATTATTTAACATACACTTAAGAAAATATTAGGCATTAAGATTTTTCACATAGTTCATAAAAAATAAGTGTAAAACTCTTGAAAGATACCATAGAAAATGTTTGGAAATTTGGGGAAACCAAGTTACAACACAGGAAGTGAAGAATCAACCAATTATAACCAGAGATCAACTGATATATATCCTCAAAAGAAATTAATCCCAAAAGAAACAGTGTAGTCTCAATGTAATCAAAGGGGGAAAATTTAATTAGACTGCAATCTAAAAAGTACAAAATACAGAGTTATTATCTTCTAGCACCATTAGTAGACCTTAGGAAAGAACCTATAAAGTTTCCCTTCATCTCTTCATTCATCAGTTAAAATAGCAGAAGATCCTGATATGCTAATGTGCTGTTCCCTTAAAGCCAACAGAAGTATGGTTTCAAGCAAGCTCAGGTGGTGGGAGAATTCTTCCTTATGTTAAAATTTTTGCCAAAACTGTCTGACTGAAAGACAAAATATTTCCTGCAATGGGTTCTACAGTTTAATATGTGGAGTAGAGGGGGCTGGGGGACAGAGAAAAGGGAGACGAAGAGAGTCAGGGAATGAAGTAGATCCGATTTGTATGTATTTAATGTTCTGTCTCTAAGACAGAGAGACCATATACATGGTAGAAATAAGAAAAACAATGAAATAGTCTTAGAGAAGTTTTGATTTTTTTTTAATTACCCTTATGAAGTCTGCTTAAGAATAATGGTGCTCACCTGATACACATGGAATGCATTAGCAGCCTTCCCCCGAAGAAAAACAGAGGGAATCCAGACATTTATCAGAGCTCGGTTTGATCTAACCAAAATAAAGAGAGATAAAATGGTCAAAATGGGTCACTGCCACTCACTGTTGTAAAATCATGACAATAAACGATTTCACCTTCAACTTAAAACACTGAAAGTAAACAACATATGCTTTTATTTCATACCAAGTAAAAAGCTATTTCAGTCTTATGTGTCAGTCCATAAACTGTCTTCATGGGAAAGCTGCCTTAAAAAGAATTTTTTTGTCCCCTCCACTAATGGCTAGATCCAAATTAGAGCAGAGCAGACAGCATTATAGGCAATGGGAATTCAAAATCAACTGTGTCCTACCTATAAAAACAGGATTGCATGGCTGTGAGGGTACCAGACCCTCCTGCTCATTAAAGCTGTTGTACTGGTAAATGCATTTTCAAGAGTGTTCTCTCTAAAGAGCAGCACATAAAAATTCTCTAACTCTTGCACTTAGAGCACAATTTGAGATGTTTACTATGGAAGTATTTGTGATGTAATGTTCTCTCAACCTCTAGAGTAAAAAGCATTTTATTTTAACCAGGAAAACAACACTCCAACTAATAGTTATCTCCTGAGGCAGGATTTCATCTAAGCTCAGCTCTAAGATACTGACCCCCTCCAGGAAGAAAATAAGACTTATTGATCACATCTCTAACACTCAAAGCACAGCCCTGCATTTTGAAGTCTCCAAATCAGTTTGTATGTCTAATGAAATTTCTTTTGTAAAAGTCAGAATAATTGCACGAATGCCCAAAGCTGCCTCCTTTAACTTCTAGGGAAGATATTTCAGGACATAACTAATCTAGGTATTCTGTTAACAAAGACAGCTGAAGTGAGAAAGACATTCCAGTATCTTCTTTAAAGATCCACTTAAAGGTTATATAAGTCACTGTAAATGATACAGATTTCATATCAAGAAAAAAACCCTTGATTCATATTATAGCATTCCCCACCAGTCATGGATTCCATCTTGGGAAACAGCAGCTCCCAGAAGTAAAGTATATATAAACGGTTAAAGAGTTTTCATTTAGTCAACCTCCTTACAATCACTTGTCACATACACCTGACGCTACTTACCAGCTTTTAGAAAACGTCATAGCCACAGAACCTGTTCTTTGGCTTTAAATTCAGCTCATCTGTATAACAACTGTTATCTGACTATATTTAACTGACTGCTAAGCCTTTGCAAAGAAAACTCCAAATGGGGTCACAAAGAGCCAGACGCCACTGAAACAAGTCAACAGCAAAGCCTTGTCTGCATGGTTCAAACTCGATACTGCCCCAATACCCTCAGACTCTCATCTTCTTAATACTCTACTCGTTCCCTGTTATAGTTGGATTGCTTCTGTCTTTTCTCTTCAATCTTGCTCCATTAAGTGCATGCCATAAGAGGTCTGTTGAAGAAAGTCTTAGAGCTGTAAATAACTGGCCTAGTACAAATACATGTTTTCTATCTTCAAATGGGTCATTTATGCACTCCCTATGAAGTCTACTTCATACTCTCTGCATTTTCCTTTACATTTCCTCAACCAGCACACTATCCTTCACAGAAAACAATACCTCTTAATCTTTTTAAAATTAATTTATTTTTAGTTTTCAACATTCACTTCCACAAAATTCTGAGTTCCAAATTTTCTCCTCATACCTCCCCTTTCCCCAGTATGAATTCTGATTACTGCTCCACCCAATCTGCCCTCCCTTCTATCACTCCTCCACTCCTTCTCTTATATCCTTTCCTTCTATTTTTCTGTAGGTCAAAATAGATTTCTATAGCCTATTGCCAGTGATTCTTATTTCCCAGTTGCATGTAAAAACAAATTTTTAACATTCATTTTTAAAACTTTGAGTTCCAAATTCTCTCTCTTCTTCCCTCGCCACCCACCCTAACCGAGAAGGCAAGCAATTCAATATAGGTTATACATGTGTGGTCATGCAAAACACTTCCATAATAGTCATGCTGTGAAAGACTAACTATATTTCCCTCCCTCCTATCCCACTTCCCATTTATTCTATTCTCTTCTTTGACCCTGTCTCTCCTCAAAAGTGTTTATTACTGATTACTCCCTCCTCCAATTTGCCTTCCCTTCTACCATCACCTCACCTATTTCCTTTCCCCTACTTTCCTGTAAGGGAAGATAGATTTCCATACCCAAGTGAGTGTATATGTTATTCCCTCCTTAAGTCAATCCTATGACAGTAAGGTTCACAACTCTTTCTCTCTCACCTCCACCTCTTCCCCTCCACTGTAAAAGTTTTTTCTTGTCTCTTTTATGTGGATAATTTACCCCATTCTACATCTCCCCTTCCCCTTCTCCCAGTACATCCCTCTCTCACCCCTTAATTTTACCTTTTCATGCTTCTCTTGATTCCTGTATTTGAAAGTCAAATTTTCTATTCAGTTCTGATCTTTTCATCAAAAATGCTTGAAAGTCCTCTATTTCAATGAATGTCTACTTTTTCAACTGAAATATTATATTCAGTTTTGCTGGGTAGGTGATTCTTGGTTTTAATCCTAGCTCCTCTGACCTCCAGAATATCATATTCCAAGACCTTTGACCCTTAATGGATAAGCCGCTAAATCTTGTGTTATCCTGATTGTTTTTCCACAATACTTGCATTGTTTCTATCTAGTTATTTGCAATATTTTCTCCTTAATGTGGGAACTCTGGAATTTGCAATAATATTCCTAGGAGTTTTCCTTTTGGAAACTCTTTCAGGAAGTGTTCAGTGGATTTTTTCAATTTCTATTTTACCCTCTGCTTCTAGAATATCAAGGCAGTTTTCTTTGAAAATTTCTTTAAAGATGATGTCTACACTCGTTTTGTTTTCATGACTTTCACATAGAACAATAATTTTTAAATTCTCTCTCCTGGATCTAATTTCCAGGTCAGTTGTTTTTCCAGTGAGATGTTTCACATAGTCCTCTATTTTCATTCTTTTGATTTTCTTTTATAATTTATTTTTTTATAGAGTCATTAGCTTCCATTTGCTCCATTCTAATTTTTAAGGAATTATTTTTCCAGTGAGCTTTTGGGCCACCTTTTCCACTTGGTCAATTCTGCTTTTTAAGGTATTCTTCTCAGGACTGGCTTTTTGACCTTCTTTTGTCATTTTGGTTAGTCTATTTTTCAAGGTGTTATTTTCTTCAGTATTTTTGGGGGTCTCATTCAGCAAGCTGTTGACTCATTTTTCCATTTCTCTTCCCAAATTTTCCTCTACTTCTGTTACTTTATTTCAAAATCTTTTCTGAGCTACTCCATGGGCTGAGCCTAATTCATATTCTTCTGGGAGGCTTTGGATGCAGGAGCTCTGACTTTGCTGTCTTCTTCTGGTCGTATGTTTTGATCTTCTTTGTCACCACAGTAAGATTCTATAGTCTGAGGTTTTTTCCTCTTTTGACTGATTTTCCAGCCAATTACTTGACTTTTTAAGTCTCTGTTAAGGGAGGCCTCTGGAGGTGGAGGGTGTACCATCCCAAGGTTCAGGGGTTTTGTGCAGTCATTTACAGAGATGCTTCTAGGGACAAGGTGTTATGATCCAAGAGGAGGTAGTTACTCCTCCTCTGGCCTGTGTTCTGGTGTCTAAGTGACCACAAGCACTCTTTTCTGCCTTGGAATTGCAAGGAGGATTCCCTCTACACTGCTGTCACAAGCTCTGCCATGCCAGCACTCCTCCTTGCCCAAGGATGTCTACCCAGGACTGCAATCCAGATCCAAGCACAGTCAAAACAAGAGAATTCCGTCTCAGTGCCAGGGAAGAGATCCCTGCAAATCCCCTCTGATCAGCTACCTTATCCCAGCACCGTGTGTGGGCTGAGAGTTCCAGAAGCAACTGCAACTGCTGCTGCCCTGGGGCTGGAGTTGGACCACACTCTTCTCTCACCTGGGTCCAACAGGCTCTTCCTCCTGACCTTTTAAGTTGTCTTTGGCATCTATGGTTTGAGAAGTCTGGAAACTACCACAGCTGCCAGTGATTCAGTCCCCTAAGGCCTGCTCCAGGTTTGCACAGACCCGATCAGTCCTGGCATGTTTTGTGCTAGATTGTGCTCCTCTCCTAGACTGGTGCAACAGACTTTTCCTTTACACCTTCCAAGTTTCTTGGGCTGGAAATTTGTTTCACCCTGTCATTTCGTGTGTTCTGCTACTCTAGAATTTGTTTAGAGTCATTCTTTACAGGTATTTGGAGGGGTTTGAGGAAAAGCTCAAGCAAGTCCCTACTTTTACTGGGCCATCTTGGCTCCGCTCCAATCTGTCTTAATTTCATTTGCTTGTCTTCATTGGATCCTAATCATATGCCTTCAAATGAATATAAAAACCTTCCCTTTTTGGGGAGGGGGGAAACGAGAAGAGTTTTATTTTTTCTACCTCGTTTTATTACATAATTTTCTTCCATTTACTCGTAGTTCATCCTTTTGATTGTTCTTCTGACCTCTATGTACCCTTTGATGCAGATAATAAGTCTTATGACCCACTCCACAATAAAACCCTCTCTTCTTTCTGACTCTACAATAACCTGCATTAATTTCTCACTAATAATTTAGGGAATCTAATCACAAGCATTCTCACAGCGTTCATACAACAACTCTGCCCTTTTTCTTCCTCCAATACTCTCATGACTTGAATTATCTCCAATTCAGATGATGACCCAATTTATATCTCCCTCCCTGACATTTTTCCTAACTAGTTCCATAGCACCAATTTCTCACTTGAAGCACCATCATACTCAACATATCTAAAAACCAAATTTAACATCTCTGCTCCTATCTCCCTTCTCCAAACTTTCCTGTATACATACCATAATGACTCTTAAAGTACCACTTTTACCATATAACACCCTGGCTAGAAAACTTTCAACTAGGATGCTCTTATGTTTACATTTTTATTAGCAGAATAATGTTACTGATCATTGGGTCAGAGATTTAGAAAAGAAAGAGACCTTAGATATCCAAGATATATAAAATACATTAAAAAGTTTCCGATCTCTATGCATACAAGCACAAAGATTTCATTCCTTTCTTCCTTCTATGCTGGGCATTGTGGGGAAGATAAAGAAGTACTATTTGCAAATGTCCTTCACATATATTAAAATACTCTACTAGAAACTTCGGAGAAGATAAGCTTCTAGAGAAATTTTCACGTAAATAGCACCAAAATTCAAGGCCAATCCTCTTACACAAAAGAAAGTTTCCACAATTCTACCTGTAATATATAAACTACAGTCTATCACAAGCAACAATGACTGGCTAATGATTTAACTGGTTAATGACTTAAGTCAACCAAAGATTGATGAGAAATGATGAAGCTCTTGCTTCAGGCTCTGGCTGCCATATTTCCTAAAATAGATCGTGAAACAAGTCAAAGCTAAATTTGTTTCTCAAACCAAGTAATGTGGGATCAAAAAAAGGACAAGTAAATTTCTTTAACTCTAGGTTTATGCCAACTTTTATCATGATAAAGTTAGGATGGCAATCGTATAATACAGATTTTTATTTCTAATGCATATAGAGAGCACACATTTTTTATGATCGGATCGTTACGTTTAATTGCTCTTTTAGTAAACTCTTTAACATAATTTATAAGTAGCTCCGTACACGCCACCCCATTCTATGAAGACTACCTAGACTGATCAAAAGAGAAACAATTTTCCCTAATCACATAGGTAATGTTCTTCATTTTTGCCATAATTAACTCTAACATTTTAATTTAAAAATATTTACTGAGTACCATTTTGTATCTAGCAACCTAATGCCTCAACTTGTATCATTAACTGGTCCTGAAAAAAGGTCCAGAGAAATAATGTTATAAATGGGCAATCAATCAAATGATATTACACTGGGATTTTGCAACTTTATAATGCATTGATGACACTGTTTTGAGTCTTCACAGCCTTCTCGCCAGTTCCTACCAGCTATGCTGTCTTTGGACCCCTCCATCTCTCTTCCCTTCCCTAGGAAACTGATCACTAAGAAATCTCATTTTGCTGCATGATTTCAATTATCTCTCATTTGGATGATATTCCAATATGTATCTCCATCTCTGATATTTTCCCTAACTAGTTCCATAGCACCAATTTCTCACCACCATATCATTTTAAACTCAACATACCAGCTTGTTGACTGGTCTCCTGCCACAAGTCTCTTCCTACTCTAGGACCATTCTCCACTCTGCAATCAAACTGATCTACCTAAAGTAAAGACTTGACTCTGTCACTCCTCTACTAAATAAACTGCAGTGCCTCTCTGTCACTTCCACAATCAAATATAAACCCCTCTCTTTGGCATTTGAAACCCTTTAAAGTCTTCACCTCTTACCTTTCCAGACTTCTAACAACTCATACTCTTCCAAGTACTCTTTGATCCAGTAACACTGATGTACCCTAAACAAGAAATTCTATCTCTAGATTTCCAGCTCCAGGCATTTTTACTGGCTGTCCTTCATGACTTCAATGCTCTTCCACTTTGTCTATTGGCTAGTCTGGCTTCCTTCAAGTCCCAGCTAAAATTCCACCTTCTCCAGGAAGGCTTTCCTAATCCCATTAATTCTAGAGCCCTATCATTGTTGATTATTTCCCATTTATCCTATACATAATTTGACTGTAAATAGGTTTGCATATTGTTTCCCCCTTAGACTACGAGCTCCTTGAGAGCAGGAATTATCTTTTGCTTTTCTTGGATCCCCAACACTTAGCCAAGTATTTGGCACACAGAAGGGACTTAACATGTTTACTGACTGACTAGATTTTGTCTTTTGTAAATTCTCATTCTTCCTGTAATCTAGTTATTTTCTATGATACCTTAACTGACATATACATATATAGCTTTCTCCCTCCCTCTTCTGCACAGATTTACAAAAATCCTGGAAAGAGGATTTTTACTAGCCCTGGGCTAGAGATGGAAGGGAACTTTATTAATAACATAAGCTTACCACTCCCATATTCTAAGTCGTTGTCCAGAAGTCAAAGTCCCCTTCTTATTCATTAATTTCTTAACCAGTTTGTTTCTTCCAATTTTATTACTGTCCTCAATGGTCCTTCCTTTCAATGACAGCAATGAAGAAAATATCACTTATTCTCCTAAGGATTTCAATTTCTTCCTCAAGACTTCATATTCCTTAGCAATGCTTTCTAGAAGACTTCTTTGCAGTAAGATTTGTTGCCATCACAAATGATCAGAAAGGAGTAGCAGGTATGCACTCTGATCAGCCTTAGTGGTTTTCTATGATGATCTGGATGCTCTTTCCAAGAACACATGAGACTTCTGTGGTGCTGTCAGTTTGCAAAGCAGCTGCCTTAGTACCCATCAGCAAGGAGGCTCTTATTTCTTCCTCTGATAATGATCTAGCACCTGACATCACTGGGAGAAGGACAATCACTTCCGTTTTGTTTTTGTTTTCTCCTGAGACAGTCCAGAGCCCTTGCCTTTAGGAAAAGACTCATTAAGTCTTATTTAGCTCCAAATATTCAGTGGTTCTTCCCTTTCTCCTCTCATATTTTACTCTCTCACCTCAGACATAAGAACAACCATCTGAGTCTTTTTTCCTCTGAAACTTCTCTTCTATTTTTCAAAGGAATATCTCATTTTTCCCTTGAGACTCTATGGAGTAGAGACATTCCTCAAGTCCTTTCCTCTTTGACTCCAGAGGGGAGATCAGCCTATTCTTTGGATTATAGGTAAGAGTTATCTGACCATGACTACAGATGAATACTAAACATTCTAGAAAGATTCTTTCTGTTCTCTGTATTTCATGGAAGTGAGGTGCTCAGGCTTTTACTATCTCTCTGTACCCAACTCACAAAATACAAATGAGCTATTTGCCTTTGATGCTATGATAGTTCTGGGATTTCATCAGTTTGGGTACTTCTACCACTGATGTGCATCTCAGACTCTCAGCAATTTCTCTCTTGAATTTTCTGTTCACACTTTCCTATAAATTATTCATAGAGAATCCATGCAAACTCCATATACAATCGACTTGCGGTGATCTCTCCCATCTCTAATCTCATTCTTGACCCTTTTTATGCATATGTTCACTAGTAATATCACTATTTGTGTTCACACAGATTATATTATATGATTATATTATTATGATGAGGTGGATGTGCCAATATATCCAGCCTATATTCTGTGCAAATTTATGGGAGGGACTGTTATTTTTCATCTCACAATCTTCAGAACCATGATAGGTTCTGTAGGCGATGTGTAGCACTACATATATACGGCTTCTAATACTTGTTTAACTGAACTGAATATCTAAGGTGTTAGAGGCCTTCTTATTTTGTCGTAGGAGGGTAACAATGCATCACTCAAACTATTCACCTACTGTCTCTTGCTTTCATTACATTGCCAGCCCATCTCTTTTTTTCTAATCACATGTATGTATATGCATAAAAAAATCAAAACACCAAGATTATGTTTGTCATATCAAGTGATCAACTTGAGAGCTTAACCCTTTTGAGATCTGAATGATTATTTTTTTCTCCTTACGGTATAATGGCTCAGTGATGAACTTGGCATTGCGTGTTAGTCAAATTAAACCATTTATACTTGAAAGTGCATCTTTAAGATGCTGAAGACTTACATTTCAAAATCTGACAAACTTTGGTCTTCCGATGTTTGACTCAAATCTCCAGGTACCTGCCATCACAAGAGAGAAAGAAAAGGCATAACTATTATTATGGTACATGCACAATGATGGCAGAATTCTTCATCTGAATGATCCCTGAACACTTCGCTTTAAGAACGCAGCTAAAAAGCTATTACTGAAAAACAATAAAGGGTATGGTGGATAATAGGAGGGGAGCAAGTTCTAGTAATAAAAATATGCCACCAATGAGAGATCTCAATTATCTCTATGGGGGGAAAAGTGCTAATCCTATTGAGATAATCATAGGCATGTACAAGCATGTAATTTGGAACTATAACAGGCTAATCAAAATCCTAAATGGAAGGTATCAGATGTGTGGATGAAAAATACACATGATATAAAGCATTGCATATATAGTATGTAGATATAAGATACCAAAGTCTACCTTAAGCACAGCCCTATTTTCTCCCCAAAGATAACTGAGCTTATGTTTATGAAAAGGAATGTATAGAAAATTCTTTGATAAAACCCTTCAGAGGGGGTTGGGTGAAAGAAACTACCTGACATTTATACACAGCAATCCATTAAGTTCTAAGACAGTGTAAGCCTCAGAATCATCAGGAGAACAGCTATATGATGGAGTGAAACTACGAATCAATTAATCAACAAACAGTGATTAATAAGTGCCTCCCATGTGCCAGGTACAGTGCTGAGTACCAAGGATACAAAAACAGAAAATGAATCTTTCCAGTCCTAAAGGAACTTTGCACTTTACTAACAAATCACTGGTGTCAGTACCAAAGCCCAAAAGCAGGCATGGGATACATCTCTGAACTGAGCTTTCCAGTCTGGTTTGGCCAGTCAAACTCTGCTGAATCTTCAAGAAGAAAAATAGAATGAAGGAGGAGTTGCATAAATCAGAGAAGAAATAACCATTAATCTGATCATTTCTATTTCCACTGAGAGCATATTAAAAAGAAATGGACAACCTGGAATGTGAAGGCTTTTAGGTTAGATGTACAGATGATCTTTCTTTTAAAATGAGAATTACATACCTGGATGAACTGATACCCGTGACAAAAACAACAGCTATTACTGAGGCTGCCACTATTCCTACTGCATCTCACAACCATATGGTTGTTCAACATTTGCAGAGTGCTTTTCATTTACAAGAATCTTTGAGGCAAGTCATGCAAGCATGGTTCATCTCGTTTTGCCAATAAGAAAAATGAACTTAGAATCTAAGTGACCTCCCCAATGTGATACAACTAAAAGGTCAGAGCCAGAATTCAATCCAGGTCCTCCTGACTCCAAATCTAACATTCTTTCCACTATATCATGCAGCCTCACTGAAACTATGGTCTCTCCTTTATGGAAATCTAAAAATAGGACTAGTCTAGTCATAAGTCCAGGATAGAATTAATGAAATCCTCTCTAGATCCAGACAGATAGCCTAAGTTAAGTTCTCAAGGGTCTCTGTTCTTCTAAGATTCACTGGTCCCAAGTGGTTAAATTGACCTTCATCAAGCAGTAAGAATGCCCTCTAAAGAGATATGACTGGAGTGGGTCTCCTTAACCACGGCAAAGAGGAAAATGATTTTGAACTTTAAAGGACTTAGGTTGAAGTCCTTCACACACACACCTACTCCCTATACAGATATACAATTCTAATCACAGCACAGATATAGCTGATATTCTTATTTTTACAATACTGATATCATAATGGAGTTCTGCTAGGTTAAACACTAGAGGCAGGGATATGACTCCAACACTACATTTTGAATCAACTCCTAAAAACCATTTTCATTTATACTGAGAGGAGGCAGGACTCTAAAAAGTCAGAGCTGAAAATCATGTCTCTAGCTTTACATATGGCTTACATCAGCAAGGACGCCTTGGGCAATTTCTTTCATCTCTTGACTTCAACTTCATGATCTAAGAAATCAGGGGACATTTCTCTAAGGGATACTGTGAGCATTAAGTAAATAGATCTGAAGGTAGAAATCAAAAACTGTTAAGTACCAGTATTATTATATCACTACAAATCACTGACTCCTTTGAATTCTATCTTATGTCATACACATATTGAAAAGGTTGCTGTTCTGAATTAGCAAATATAATTTATAATAAAATATAATTCCTAGCACATCCATCAAGAAGTATAGAGGCAAAGAAACAGAAAAGATATGGCAGCATTATTGACAATGCATTTATTTTAATGACAGATATTACTTTGTAATTATAAAGAGGATTGGTATGATGGCTTAATTTTAAAATGCTGTAATAATTCTCTTGATAGAAATATTTTCCTTTCTTATGATTATTTTTAGTTATATTCTGGACAGATTAAATAGCAGGTAACCTTCAAGTAACTTTTCTTTAATGAGTTTCTCCTGTAATGATGTAGTGTTCTCTGTGCCAAGTCAGTTCTAAATTTATTGCACCTGTATGAGTGTCATGTTAGCTAGTTAGGAACATCATTCATGAACTCCGTAACCGTCATAGAATACACCCGGATAATCACAACTGATATTACTCTATTTGTATAATTATAACTGACAGGAAGTTATTAAAAGTTTTGATTTTTATCATCATACCATCCAGCCTAAAATATACCTATAAAGATTTATGGTAATGCTCTAGAAAAATGATTTTACCTAGAATATTTTAGCAACAAAGAAAAAGCCAATTGTAAGAAATACTAGCTTTTTCCACTGATATCTATGAAAATTCCATATTCATTCCAAAATTCCACATTTCTATGAAAATGTCTTCTACCTTTTGAATCTCAGAGATCTTATACTTACTGGGAAAACCATGCTCTCTGTGCTATAGGCCTCTTCTGACTCATCCTTCACATCAATCACAATTTAATGATTATAAACTTGCAACTCTCACTTAATTATTACAAATGAAAATGTCACTCACTTTTCCCTATGTTTAGTGTAAGGTACCTCATCACCTAATCTATAATCTTAGAACACACACTATGAAAGCAGGTTTCAATGCACGAGGTAGGAATGATATGGAGAAAGGAAGTGAAATTTTAAAATGTGCATGCAACAGCTGCCAAGGTCATGTGAAAAACCCTGGCCCAATGTTATCAAAATGGAAACAGAGGTATCAGGAAGAATAGCCATCCATATCTCTTTTAAAGTCACCAGTGCCAACTGCAAAATAATAGGACAATGACACTCTTCCAGTGTTCTCGCAAGCCTAACTGCTCCCTGCAACCCCTTAGTGTGAGAATCCAGCAAGATCCCCTCCTTGGCTCTCTTCTCTTGGCCCTGTCCTGTGCATGGTCTTTCCTGGTGATCTCATCTTACAAGATAGCTTTAATTATCCACCCTCGGTAGATGATTCCCAAATCTACTTGTGGAGTCACAATGAATCTCCAAAACTATAGTCCTACTGGACACTTCCAAAGGTTTGTCTTGCTGCCACCCCAAACAAAAGTCAACTGATCTCATCTACTTCACAAACACTCCACCCAACTTGCGTCTTTCTGTTGATGGCAGTTCTGACTCTCAGTCACCTTTGTTTTTATTTCTCCTTTACCAGTATACATCTAATCAGCTGTTAGGGCCTATCATTATAGTATCTTAATATATCTCATGGAATATAATAGCATCTAAAAAATGCAACTTTCTCATTTTACAGATGAAGAAACTGAAATCTAGAGAGAATAGATCATCTTTTTTCCAATCATGCTGCTATCACCCTAGTTTAGGCCTTTATCCCTTCTTACCTTGACTACTATGACACCCTCCTAACAAAGCTCCCGGACTCTTAGTTTTTGCTCCTTTCCAACAAACTCTTACAACCACTAGCAAAATTATCCTCTTAATAATATGTCTTTCTCCTGCCCCAAGATGATCATAAAAAAAAAAAGATTTCTTGCTAATTATAGGAAATAATATAAACTGCTAAGCCCAATACTTAAGCCACTGCATAACTGCACTCCAATCTAGTGTCACCTCTATTCATCCTACTTGCCCTTCACATAGCCTACATATCAATCAAACAGAACTTCTAAGTGTACCCCAGTCTCATTCTACACTTTCACCTGGGGCCACGCCTATGTCTAGAATGCATAATACATGTCTGCCTTCTGATATCCTGACACTGCCTAGATATTATTAGCTAGGTGACCTTGGTTAACATAACTTCCTTGAATCTCAAATGTAACATAAGGGAATTTGGAATAGAAAGCTCTTTGCTGCTCTAAATGTGTAATCCTGTGGTCCTCTCTCTTCCTTCAAGGTCCTGCTGACATACTCTGTCTTGCATACTTTTTTTCCTGATTACTCCACTAGAAAGTTTTTTATTCCACCTCAAATTTCTCACACTTTTGTCTGGATATCACCTTGGTACTTATACAGTGAGGACAGGGACTCTACATTGTTATTTTAAATTTCTACTGGCACTGGCTTGCACGTACTACACATCTAGTTGGTTTTTGTTAAACACCTGAATTGTACTAACTGATTTAGGAACAGTTCTGAACTATGCTTCATTAATTAGTAAAACATGTGGCAGAAAACCATCAGGCTTGAAAAAAAAAAACATCCTTAGCTCTCAAAGCCACCAAATTCAGCCACACATACACACAGGAAAAGATCAGGGTCCTTTCTGAAGCTAAGTCCTACTTGCAACTACTCCTCAAGACTAATCTAGGAAATCTTGGGGGAAATAGAGGAACAAAGAGAATTATTCTTCCTAACTTTTCTTACCTCTGACTCTGCCCTCTAGCACCATTCGTGCTTATTGTCAAAAATATGGTTACTTTAGGTAGTAGATTTTGCCTAGGAAAACAGGCATATAATTTTACTCCAAAGAAGGCAACAACTTGAGTTTACAGATGGAGTTGGAAAGTAGGGGTCTATTTTTAGAGTTAACTATTCTGTTAGAAAATTTTTACAGTCTTCCTGCTTTTATGGTCTACATTTCTTCTCAAAAATGTCTAAATTTTCCCTGTGTTACAATCCAGATGGAAAATATGAAACAATCCCTTCTCCTTCAAAAATCTTAATATCAAATAGGGTTTTCTGGATGAAAGAATCTTTTACCCTACATGGACTGATAATAAGTTCAAATGATCAGGTATCAAATCAGGACGTGTCAAGTCAACAAGCATTGATCAATTGCTTACTTACTATATCCTAGGCACTGTGCTAAGCAGGGGGGATTTTTTTAAAAAGGCAAAAATAGCCCCTTCCCTCAAAGGGTTCCCATTTTGATGGAAGAGAAATATAAGTAACCAGGTACATATAACAAATACACAGCCAACAGAAAGCAGCATTAGAGAAAAACAGGTTAACAGGGAGACTGTGTAAGGCTTTCTGCAAAAGTTGGGATTTAAGCTGAGAAAGGAGCTAAGAAGAGGAGGTGAGGAGAAAGATCACAAGGAATGAAGGCTAGCCAGTGCAGAAGAACAGAAAGGAAATGGGTTGTTTTTGTGGAAGCAGGCCCAAGCAGCTAGATTGTAGAGTATGCTGAGGAATGTAAGGTGTAAAAAGAATGGAAAGGTAGCAAGGGGTCAGATTATGTAGAGCTTTATATGCCAAGAGCATTTTACAATTGATCTTGGATATAATAGAGAGGCACTGGAGATGACTAAATAGGATGGGGAAGTGGTGTGACTTCAGAAAAACTGCTCTGGCAGTTGAGGGGACAATGGATTCGAATGGGGAGGGAGCTGAGACAGGGAGACTAATTTTAAACCTATAGCAACAGTCCAGGTGAGAAATGATAAGGTCATGAACTAAGGTGGTGGTTGTGGAAGGGAGAGAGGAGGGGACATATATGAAACATGTTGTGACAAGATTTGGCAATATAAGGGACATGTGAGTAAAGAGACAAGAATCACATGGCGGCTACAAGACTGAGCTAGACTGTGAGTTCCTTGAGAACAAAGAACTTTTCTTAAGTCATTCTTTGTATCTCCAGCACTGAGTACACTGCCTGGCACACACTAGGCACTTGATAAATGTTTGTTAACTGATTGGGAGGACAGTGTTATGTTCAGTGGTAATAGAGAAGTTGAGAAGAGGGGAGAGTTTAGGGGAAATGATGATAAATTCTGTTTCAGGCAAGTTGAGTACAACTCAACCTGGGTTGAGGCAAGATGTATACAGAACATCCAATTTCAGATGTCCAAAAAGCATTTGGCAGGGTGGAAATGGGGCTCAGGAAAGAGACAAGAGAAAGAAAGAAAGACAAATATATATTTACATATGTTCAGATATGATATAGGGATAGATCTAGATCTAGGAATTATCTATATTAGAAATGACAATACAACTCATGGGAGATGATGAAAACCCAAAATAACATTATCTAAAACAGTTTTTATTATGAACTTGACAGACATCAATAAATTTGATCATTTCCATATAGAGTAAAGAGAAACCATGATCTCAGTTATGTAAAACTCACTTTTGAAAAAAAAAAAACTAATATCAAGAGAGCATTTTAAGGTTTTTACAGACTTTTACAAAAATTAATGCATTTTATCCTCATAACAACTCAGGGAGATAGATGCTATCACTATCCTCATTTTACAAATGAGAAAGCTGAGACTGAGAAAAGTTAAACAACTTGCCCAGTATCTCAGGGCTGAATAAATGTTTGGGGCAGGATTTGAACTCTGGTCTTCCTGACCCCAGACTTAGCCCTCTATCGACTAAACTATGACTACTGATACTGATAAGTTTAACAGAGTAATTCTAATGCTATTCCGCTTATTCCCATCTCTGAACTTCTTTTTGCTATCTTTTGTGTATTTTATAAATGTTTCACTAACATGACTTTCTCTTATTTTTGAAATCATTATTTCCTCCCCCTTCTTCTCCAAAAACAAGCAAACGAAAAACAAAAATAGTCTCTGAGGTAAGGAAATATGGGAATAGTCAACATTAGGAGAGTTGTGGGAAGAAAGACTACATAGTAGTGCATTGCTGGTAGAGCTGTAGATCAGTAAAACCATGTGGAATTATGCAAATAAAGTGAGTATAAAATGCTCATGTTCTTTAATCCAGAGATTCCACTACTGGGTTTACACCCCAAGGGGGCTAATGAGAAGAAAATCCCTAAATATATCAAAATAGCAGCACTTTTTCTGGTAGCAAAGAATTGGAAACAATTCTTTAATTGTTTAAATTACTTCATTAATTTAATGCTATTCATTAACTGAGATAGGCTACACCAGGTGTGGTACATAAATGTAACAGAATAGTATTGTGCTATTAAGTGACAAATAGAATGAATTCAGAGAAGTATGGAAAGATCAACATGAATGGATATAGTAAAATGTTTAAAAAAATCAAGGCTACACTGGGTGTGGTACATAAATGTAACAGAATAGTACTGTGCTATAATAAGTGACAAATGGAATGAATTCAGAGAAGTATGGAAAGATCTACATGAACTGATACAGTAAAACATTTTAAAAAATCAAGAAAACAATATATTTACTGGCTACAACAATGTAATTGGAAAGAACAATCACATATAAAAATAAAAAATTATCTATTATGCTGATTTGTTTTTTCTTTCTTTAAAAAATATTATTTGTTAATCTAACTAACTACTGATTAGTCAAATACAACTTTAAAAAATTCTGATGTACTAACTCATACCTATTAGATTGACTAGTAAAGAAAAAGTAAATGACAAATATTGCAGAGGATGTAGGGGAAAATGCATTGTTGGTGGAGTTATACACTGATTCAATTTCTGTAGAGCAATTTGGAACTATGCCCAAAGGGCTATAAAACCATGCATACTCTTGATTTAGCAATACCACCATTAGATTTGTATCCCAAAAGAGATTTTAAAAAAAAAGGAAAAGGACCTATATACACAAAAATATTTATAGCAGATATTTTCTGGGTACAAAGAATTAGAAATTGAGGGAATACCCGCCAATTGGGGAATAGCTGAACAAGATGTAGCATGTGATTGTGATGCAATGTTATTGCACGATAAAAAATGATGAGCAGGATGCTCTCAGAAAAGCTTGGAAAGACTTGCATGGGTGGATGCAAAGTGAAATGTACTGTGCCCAAAGTAACAGCAATATTGTAAGATGATCAGCTGTGAATGATTTAGCTATTCTCAGCAATATAACAATCCAAGGCAATTATGAAGGACTTATGATGAAAATACTATGCAACCCCAGAGAAAGAGCCAATGATGTCCGAATACAGATTGAAACATCCTTTTTTTTAACCTTCTTTTCTTTTCTTGAGTTTTTTTGGATATGTTTTCTTTTACAATATGACTATTATGGATATGTTTACATGACTACACATGTATAATCTGAATTGTTTGTCTTCTCAATGAGAGGGGGAGGGGAAGAAGAAAGGGAGAGAATTTGGAACTCAAAGTTTTAAAAACAAATGTTAAAAATTGCTTTTACATGTACCTGAGGAAAAATAATATACTAAATTTAAAAAATTTAAACATACCTTTTGTTATATGGCATAGGAAGGGAGAGTAGTACTGAGGAAAATTATGGTATCAAAAAAATTAAAAAATTTAAAATAATTTTTAAATACCCTCTCTTATAACACAAATTTATATGTGCCTTTTTCATCCTTACTTGTATTTAGGGGAATAAATTAATCATAACCACCCTAGGGTCAATTTCAATTCTGACTAAAACTCTTACTTTCCTGCAGCCTGACTTACTTACTTATTTTAGGCTCAGGCTTGTCTCAATCTGGCTAAGGCCTTGGGAAACCATACAAATGTTCATATCTAAACTAGTCCCAGGAGCTTGCAGTCTGAAAATACTCACATCTTGATCCATCTCCAATCAATATAACCCTACTCAGTCATAAACAAAGTATGTAGGACCAAAGGTAAGTTGTGTGGCAGCTGATGGTAGTCATAGTACTACCAGTACTAGTACTACTAGTTGTAGCAATGATGATGGGAAATTCACATATTCTAGCCTCCCATTACTTAATTATGAAAAAAATCTCATGTAAACCATGTAGGTTCTTGGGGCTGTTTTTCTGAATTATTCCTATTCTGACTTTCCTACTAAATGGATCAACAAGACAGTGAAGGTGTTTACAAATACTTTAAAATTTTAAATGGGGTTGTAGTACATTTCAGGGGAAAAATCTGTGAAATCCCACAAAACAGAAATGTGTAAGTCAAGTCATTCAATTAGAAGAAAATCTTGTGTTCACAATCTCAGTAATGCTGTCCCATTGAGCTGTTGTCTGTCCAAGACATCAGGAAGGTGATGGCACGGCTTGCAAGGGAAGTAGATTTGAGTGAGGCAGGGCTGTGAAAAGTCACCAGCCCCACTCTCTTCTGCAGAACCATCTGGGTCCAATGGCAAGATATATATTAAGAAGATTGGAGGTGGCCCCTGGATACAATGGGAAACCTTGGTCTTTTTAAGCTAAGATCTTTCCCAGAGTTCAACTTGACTGAGGCAATCAATGCCCACTCATTCAGTAATTAAGGACAGGTAAGAAATGAGGCAAAAAAAATGGCCTCTTTTTTACCTAGTAAAAAAAAAAAA